>WBNP01002571.1:36111-50916 GCA_013401095.1 Passerina amoena
CTGGTGTTTATTTATCTGGGTATTTCACCTGCACTCCCACTGCAAGGGCTCTGGACTTTGGCTGAAGGAGAATGGCACCAGTCTGCACTGTTGAAAGAAATATTTATTGTTCCTGTCTGGTTACTTGAACTTGTCTCAAGCCAAGGCTGTTCCAGTTACAGACAATGTCACTAGAATAACTTGCTCTGAGAGAATGTGAATTCTTTGTCATTGTACAGCTGGGTTTTTAACACCTCCAATGTCCTGAGCTGCCTCCTCCATGCTCACCCTCCTGAGCAGGAGTTTCACCAGATCAGCTCTAGAGATCCATGCCAGCCTTGGTTATTCTGTGATTCTCTGAACACTGAAAGTGAGGGATGAGTTTAAAATCCATGGGAGTGAGTTGTGTCTGCAGAACTGCAGTAGGAAACACAGGCAGGGGGTGGCACAGCAGCAGCCTGGGAGTGCTGCACAAGGATCACTGCTCTGTGGTGTGGGGTGATTTTTTTATCAGTTTTGCTTGCAGCAGCTGGTTTTATCTTTTCTTCCTGCAGGTTTAACAACAACTGGATCTCCCTCAGCTCTGTGTTTTTCTTAGCTCAATCATTAACTACCCTGCAACACATTAAAACAGTGAGCCTCAGGTATGGCCAGGAGTACTTTTTTTATTCTTTTGCTATTTAAAACCTCGAGCTGTGGGTTTTTAGGAATGACACAGGAGCTTGTGTTGCCAAACTCCATGCTGATGATGCTCTTTTCTGGTTACAGCTTAGGACACCCCCAGGTGGTTCATCTGACCTTTTGGGAGAGAGTCAGGTAAAATCACACCCACTCACATAAGTCTTTTAAACAGCAGGTGACACGTGGGTCCCTGAGGTGTGTCAATGAAGAGCCAAGCTCCAGGCAGGCTGTGGGGAGCCCAGGGAGCTGTTCCATGGCTGAAGGAGGGCATGGAGCAGGCAGCAGCACCCAGGTGCTGAGACAGGCTGCAGTCACCTCCCTGCTGGCCAGCACACAGCACATCCCCAAGTGCTGAGGGGCTGCACAACTCTCTGGAGGCTGGAAAAGGGCTAAAAAAGCTCTTTTTCTTCTGGGGATGGGCTGAACCTCATTCTGTGAGGGAAGGCAGATTGGAACAGGAGGCCACTGCCACCACCTCAGCCCCTCCATGGGGAGCTGGCTGCAGGGGGAGAACACAGCACAGCTCCTGGGCTAAACTGTTCCTTCCCCAGCAGCACCAGCAGATGGAGAAGTGGCTCCCTGGCATGGCCCAAGCAGGAGGCAAAAGGACAAAGCTTTAGGTATGGCAGCCTGGCTTCCCTTTCCACCAGGACTGGGGGGAGAGGTGATTCTGGGGGTCTTTAGGGCAGTGTGGGGTGTGGGACTGACCCATCCCTCCAGCTGTGTCTCCTCCGAGAGGAAAATAAATGGTAATAATGGCATCTTTTGCTTGGTTTGAGGGGATTGTCTTGCTTTCCAGCAGAGGAAACTCCTACCCATAAATAAGGAGAGACAGATTTGTGTGAGTGCTGCATTCATCCCATGCAGACCTGCCAGTTTGTCACCCAAAAAGGCTTCTGGGGTTTCCTTCCTGGAGAAGGACAGAGGAGGCACCAATTCCAGCCTTCCTCTGGGAGAGCCCAGCCAGGGCTGAGCAGGGAGAGAAGCTGCCCAGTCTCCTGAGACAACTGAGTCACCAAAGATGTGGCTCCAGGGAGGCAACACCAAAGTTTTGGTATTTTGGTGGGCTGGCTCTCTCCAATCAGCTCAGGGCTGGTGAAGTCATCTGCTTGTCCCAGGTTTTGATTTCTTAGTCCCAGACCAAGGGTAGCAAAATCTGTGTAGTGGCAGTGAGAGGGTCACCATGGGCCTTGTCCTGGGCTCTGAGGCTCTGGGGTGTGCAGGGACTGGTGGCATCCTGTGGCCATGTCCAGCTCCTGAGTGCTTTGTTTGCTTCAGTCTCAGGGACTGCAGAGTGGCTCTGGAGGATGTGACCAGGCTGTGCCAGACACTGGCTCAATGTCCCCAGCTGACAGAAATCCAGTAAGTCTGTCTGTCTGTCTGTCTGTCTCCCCAAGCCCAGACACAGATTTGCTGTTCAAACCCCAGATTTGAGGTTCAGGGCAGAGTGCACACCAGCTCTCCTCTCACCACATCCTCACCAGATACTCAGCTAAACCCAGGCTTTGTACTGTCCTGCTTCAAAGAGAACTTGGCCTCTCCTAAGGCTCCCACACCAGTGTGTAAAAGCCCCAGAACAGGTGTGTTTTCTCAAGATCTTCTTCAATCCTGTGTCTAGAAACATTTGTCATCTATTCCTTGAGACCTTGGCTTGTGGTACAGCTGGAACAAGAGCTCCTGGCCCACCAAGCCATGAACTCTGCTCCTCAAGGGCTGGTCACTCCAGGCAGGAGCTTGGCACCAAGAAAATTAGAGTGCTGGTCAGAACAAAAACTGAGTCATAGCAAATAAAAATAATCTAATTCCCCTATTGCCTGCATGAAAGACATTAGTAGCATCATTTTGTAGATGTACAGTAATGGAAAAGTAAGATTGCTGAAACTGGAATGCTGATTTGCTGTAGGATGTTAAGAAACACAGAGATCAGACTGTAAGGACTAAATTTTGCCCAATTCTCATGGCATTTCTGGACATGTCTTTTCACAGAATTTGCCCATTTGTGTGTGCATGTCCATGTAAATGTTACAGAAGTAATTAGGGACTGAAACAATTTCTCCTGAGTTTTGTTTCCTTCCATGTTCTACAGTCTGTCTGGAAATTCATTGAGTGACCAGAGCATTGAGACATTACTGAGCTTTCTGCCATCCCTCTGTCATCTGACACTACTGAGGTAATGTTTGGGGTCCCTGCTTTGAAACAGTGATTTGGAAAGTGTTAATAGCACAGCAGACCTTAGGAGCATTGATCAGTAATTGTAAACTAACAAGCAAGGCAAAGGAAATGCAGAAATGCTTTCACACCCATTCCTTTCTTGTTTCCAGAAGTAAAGCAGCCCTTTAATGATATTTAGCAGAGGGCAATTGAGAATCACAGAATAATCAGGTTGGAAGAGACCTCTGAGATCATTGAGTCCAACCTTTGCCCTAACACCTCAACGGGACTATAGCACCAAGTGCCATGTCCAGGCTTTTTTAAAACATTTTTTTCAGGCTGGAATCCAGGCCAGGGAAGCCCTGTCAGGGGATAGGGCACTCCACTGTGTGGACTAAGAGCCCAGGAGGAGCTTGGCCATGTTTTACAAGGTGCTGTAGCATGGAGGAGCTGCAGGGTCTCATGAGACTGAGTTTGCCCAGCCAGGAGGTTGCTTCCAGTTTGGGGTATCTCTAGTCCAGCAGCCCCAAAGGAGGAGTTGTTTACTGTAAGCCCTTTGTCTGTGCTCCCTTTTTAGTCAAAGGGCACTAAAGGAGCCTCTCCTTTAGGCAAAGGAGCACTGAGTGCCAAAGCTCAAACCTTTAGGTCCTTGCTCCCTCATCCTGAGTTGAATGGGATGTATCCAATCTTTTGTGTCTCAAAATGAACAATGGGAAAACTGGGCTGTGGGTATGGGAGCCTCTCTTCTAAGGAGCTGATTTCAGTGTTTCTTCTTTCCCCTCCCTTACAGTATTAGGAAAAACTCCTTGTCCCCACGTTGTGCTGTTCTACTCCTCAACTCCATCAACCTCTGTGAGCGGATCAGAGCGGTGGAAGTCAGGTGAGGCACTCAGCTCTGGAGCCCAGCAGCTCGGCCCTGCAGGGCCTACAAAGCCTGTCATCCTTGGGGATCAGTGCTCAAGGACTGTCCTTTGTGTCTGCTTCAGGTCGAGTGAAAATGCCTTCTTGCATTTAGGAGCAGGCACACAGAGCCAAAGGACGTCGTGCAGGTACTGGCACAGAGCACTCGCTGGAATCCTCTGTGGGGGGGTTTGAAGCACCAGTGCAGGGAGCCAGATTGCCTCTTGTATTGAGAATTCCTGGGCTGGTGGCCAAGGGGCTCAGGCCCCTAAGATTTAGGGCTCAGTTCATCGGCTTAAGTGCAATTCAGAACCATTTGGATGCACTGAGATGGCAGAGGCCAGTGCTTTTCTTTCCTTCCTTTTTTCTTTATGATCATCCTGAGTTGCACCAAATTCTGCTGCACGAGCAGCTGAATTGAGGCCTCATCAGTGCATTTTCCAAATGTGTGCCTCAAATTCTGGGGGATAACCTCCACATGCCCCTCTGTGTGGTGTGAGATGTGTCTGCAGCCCTCTGGGAGGGATGGCCCTGGAGTGCCCCTGCACAGGAGCCTGTGAGGTGTCTCTGTCCCAGCACCCAGAGATGGCAAAAAGTGGGAAATGCTGCACAGAGCCTGGTGCAAGGGTGCAGGTGGGCAGCTCTCAGTGCTCAGGCTGAGCTGGCTGCTGGCCATGCTTTAACTCTCCTGCTGTCTCCCCCAGGCTGACAGGCTGTGCCATTGGGGAAGGGCAGGTGGAGGAGCTCTGCAGCGTCCTGGAGCAGCATGGCTGGCTGGCAGAAATAGAGTAAGTGGGGCTTGGGGTGTTGCCATGGTCTTGAGCAGAGCCACTGGGGGAGAGCTGTGTCTCTGGGGTTCAGCATTGCCTGGAGTTTCCCAGCCTGTCTGCAAGGGTATGTGTGCTTGTTCAGGCTGCTGAGAAACACAATCAATTGGCAATTATACAGGTCCTTTTGAGCTGATGGGACAGCTGCTTTGGGATTTCACTCCCTTACTCCTTGGAGACATTTGTTGCTTCACATGAGCTCCTCATGTGAGCTTGCTCTGGAGCTTATGCATGAGATAATTTCATAAGGCAGTGATTTGTTTTAAACAGACCTTTTTGGCTAAGCTAGGATTTAAGTGCAGGAAATTGGAGTTTTTTTCTTCTAAGCTTCTCAGAGGACCATTGCTGTTTAAAATAAATATAGAAATATAGAATACTTTTTTTTTTTTTTGGAAAGGCTCTTTAAATGCCATCTACTCTAACTCCCTGTCATAAGCAGGGATATCTTCAGCTAGATCAGGTTTCTCAGAACCCTGTCCAACCAGGCCTCGAATATCCAAGAATGGGGAAACCCCCATCTCTTTGGGCAGCCTGTTTCAAAGGCTGAGTTTTGGCTGGCCACGTTGTTCTTCTGCCTTTCAGTCTCTCCAGGAATCAGCTGGGGGATGAAGGCCTGAGGTGCCTCTTGGACCACTTGCATCGAGTGCCTGGTACCTGTTCCCTCAAGTAAGAGAGCACACAGTGAACCCAAGGAGCAGGAGGGTGTGGTGTGATCCTCCAGGATGCTGCTGCTTGTGCTTCTTGCCCTCTCCTGCCTGGGGAGCAAAGCTCTGACTGAACTATGAGCACAGCTCAAGGCCACCAGGCTGTGGTGACTCAGGGTCTGATCCAAAACCTGCTGAAAATAAGCAAAAGTCTTTTTATCAGTGTCAGCAGGAAGTAGCAATGCCCAGAGTGGGGTGGGGTTGTATCTGTAGGGACCCCTGTGGCAGAGAGGAATGATAAATCTGACTCCATGTCCCCAGAAGGCTAACTTATTATTTTATTATATTATATTGTATTAAAGAATAGTAACCTAAACTATACTAAAGAATACAGAAAGGATACTTAGAGAAGGCTAAAAAGACAATAATGAAAACTTGTGACTCTCTCTAGAGTCCTGACACAGCCTGGCACTGATTGGCCAAAGAGTCAAAACAACTCACAGCAGAATCCAATGAAACAATCTCCAAACACATTCCACACATGAGCAAAATAGAGGAGAAGCAAATTAGATAATTATTCTTTTCCTTTTTCTCTGAGGCTTCTCAGCTTCCCAGGAGAAAAATCCTGGGCAAAGGGATTTTTCAGAGAATGTGAATGCCACAGGGTGGTGTGACAGAAGCTGACCCAGTCCCCAGAGCTTTCAGCCCATCCCTCTTCTGGGTGTTCTCTGAGTAACTCAGTTCCCAAGGTGCTGTGAGCTGAGCTGTGCCCTACCCAGCCTTTCCCCTTCCCTCTCTGCTGGGGCAGGAAATGTTCCAGCTGCTGCTGCCTCGGTAGTGCAAGAGGAAAATTGCATTTACTGTGTTCCCCAAGTGATCAGAGCTGTCTTGGGGGAGTTCAGTGGCTGAGCAAAGCTGAAGGGGCCCAGCACCCCACAAACTGCTCTGTCTTTGGTACTAAATTGAATTTTGCTTCTGTGCCTGAGGAGCCTGGGGCAGCCCTGACTCCTGACATGAGAAAATCCTTCCTTCCCTTCTGTGCAGTCTCAGCCATAATGGGATTTCTCAGGATGGAGTCCTGCATCTCATAAATGCCTTTGTCACATCTGGAAACATCACTGAAGTTCAAGTCAGGTGACTGTTTTTCTTCATTAATTTCTGAGTCTTCCTTGCTTGTTTTCCTCTTAATTATTGAAAGTTTGTGACCTTCAGGTAAGAATGATGGGAACCATGTTTTCTACTACCTAAACCTTTGGTTTATGTCTACTTTAAATGGCCAAACATAACTGCCAAGCAGAACTACCATTCCAGAGGGCCAGGTTATTTTTGTGTATAGACACAGATATTCAGCTGTACCAACAATTATTGTCATGTATTTATCTGCTAATGAACCTCTTCAGGGCAGGAGCCAGCATTGCTCTCTAAGGTTCTCTTCAGTATTTTGAGATTTCAGAGGCAATAGAAAGCAATTTCCCGTATTCTTCCACTTGGATTTGCATTTTATCTCCTTTCCTCTCAGGCAAAAATCTCCCATGGGCTCTGGGCCTGTTGCTCTGGCTTTTCTCACAGATTCCAGGCATGAGACTGGGCTGTGCTGCTCATCTGTGGGGCCTTATCAGTGTTTGTGTCCATGGGACCAGCTGGTCTGTCCTGAACCACTTTTAACCAGGGCCACTTCCATCCCTCCCTGCAGTTGGATGTGGCTGCTGAATCCCTGGGCTACTCTAAAGTCTCCTGCTGTGCCTCTCCCCAGAGCTCAACAGAGAGTGCAGAGGAGGCAGATAAAGGCAGGACAGGTCACAATTCCCTTTCCAAACCCCAGTGCTGCCTTTTTGCCAATTAAGCATGAGTGAGACCTTACTGAAGCATTTCCCTGGGCTGGTTTATTTTAGGGAAGGGTGAGCTGTGCCAGGTACCTCTGTCACTGCTGTGCTGGATTATTTTCTGGAGTTTGGTATCATTAAATTCTGAACACTGGGAAAAGTAGTAATTCTCCATCTAAATCTTACACTCCTGTCTTCTCTGTGCAGTTTGTGCTCCAAAGCAACTTTAATCATCAAGCTGACAAGTGGAGATGACCCAAGAAAGATTTTGAGGTAATGTTACAGACATTTTGGGGTGATTTCTTTGGTAAAGGTGGGTCCTTTTTTGAGGGACAAGACAGACAAAACCTCTTTTTGTTCCTGCCATGGTGATATTTTGCCCCAATAGCTGATACATTTCCTTGGGCTCACCTTGTGAGAGGAGCTTTGTCACATCACAGAGGATCCCACCTCCCTTTCTCTCTGTGCTTCCCCACTGTCTGTTCCTCACCTGGGCACCTGTAGGTGTCCCACAGTCACAGGACAGGGTCCTACAAAGAGCAGTGCTGTTATAGCACACAGGTAAATATCAGAATATTTCAACAGATGCTTTTGAATGTTGTCACAGTCTTTTTTTTTTTTTTTTTTTGGAAACCTTAAGGTTTTTGTGCCATCCTCCTTTCTCTGTTAGGCTGTGCTGCCTGATACTTCCAGCTCAGGAAGCCTGAACTGTTAGTGATGAATTAAGGCTATTCTCTTCTCATCCTTTCAGACTGTCAGAGTGCAACTTTCAGCCAGAGCACTTGGAAAAGCTGTTCTTGCTCCTGGAGAGGTGCCCTGGTCTGACAGAGTACACGTGAGTTAATGGTTCTTGGTGCCATTGGGGGGTTCATTTGTGAGCTGCTCATCACACTGAGCTTTGGTTCTAGGTCCTCAAATAACAACATGACAGTCCAAGCTGCAGAAAGACTTCTGCATTCCCTGAGGAAGGATCTGGGGCTGCTGAAAATCAGGTACTGTGTCACTGTGCTTTTGTAGATACTGGTGAGATCTTCTGAGATCTCCTTTCATAAAAAAAAAAAAAAGTGAACTGTGCTTCTTCCAAAGGCAGGGAGCACTGGCCTGAGAAACTCCCATGGCTGACTCTGATATTGGTGTTTGGCTTTATCCCCTTGATTCCCACTGAGCCTCGTGTGGGGCTCTGGCCATAACCTGTGCTGGCTCTGCAGAGCCCTGCCAGCCTCACAGAGAAGGGGGCTCATCCTGGGGGACACATTCCTGCTGCCAGAGCATCCTGCACTTCGCCTGGCTGGCAGATTCTCCCCTCTCTGCAGGGAAGCTGGGCCATCCTGCCTGTTCCCAGGCTGCCCCTGTCCCATGCAGACATTCCTCTGCTAAGCCAAGCAGCCTTTCCATGGATTTGGAGTGTGGAGTGCTCAGCTGGAGAGGCAGGGATGGATCCAAGGGTGTGAATAAAGCAGAGCTGCCTGTGTTCTGCTTTGCAGCATAGAAGAGCCATGGGTGTGCAGAGAGAGAGTTGTGGACCTGCTTGAGCTGGCTCTCCAGGCCTCTGGAAGCATCACTGAGATCATGTGAGTGGCACCTCTGGCGTCTTTCAGATGTTTTTCTTTCAGCCTGATACTCTTAAGGAAATGAGGTTGAAGCCAGCACTGGTTCTTCTGTTGTTTATTCACTGTCTCCAGTGCATTTGTGATCTATTTGCCCACTTGAACCAATTTTAACCCAAACTGCTGGTGGGTAGAAGTGCTTAGAAGGTTTGTGGTCTCACAGCTCAGAAGGTTTAATGAGAAGGAGATGATGTCCCTGGTTGCCTTCGGGTGAAAGGGTGCCCACTTTAGGCTGGCTTTGGAGCTACTTTAAACATTAGAAACCTCCTCAGAGATGGGTGATTAGCTTTCATGTGCCAGCACTGCCCTGTCCCATTCAGTCCTCCTGATTTTTCCTATGGAAAATAGTATTTTCTTCCCTCAGGAGTTCACTGGTTTATGCTGTTCACTAATCTCTAATTTTTCAGGATATGTAAAGATAAAACCCTCTTCCAATTAGTCATAAGATTCCCACACTGCCTGGAGAAGACAGAATCAGTCATCAGCAGGTGAGAAGGCAATTGTTTCTCATTATTTTCTGCTTGCTTTGAATTTCACTGTGGGATGAAAAATACCTTCAGAGTGTCTAAGGCTCCCTGGGTTCAGCCTCTGTGCCACACATGTGGAAGGAACCTTGTGCATGTGCATGGTCCTTTGAGCTGCTCTCCTTTACCCATGCCGGACCTAAACAAGGCTAAAAAATCCATCAGCCTTCCTGGGAGCAAGCAGGAGCACTTTGAGGACTCTTAAGAGATGCTGGCTTCTGCATGAGAGTGCAGAGAGAGCAGCATCAGTGTCCTTTTGGCTTTGTGCAGCTGCAGGAAGAGGCAGCTCTTGTCCTGGGCTGTGCCTCTCTGCATGGACTGTGACATAAATGGGACATGGCAGGGATGCCCCAGGTGGGCTCTCTAAAGCCCTGACCTGTCCCTAATTGTGTCCCTGGGGGGCACCAGGTGCTGCACTGGGCTCTGCTGCTCCTCACTGACAGTTGTGTGGTGTGTTTGTGTCCTGCAGACTGAGCCTGGACAAGCCACAGATGAAGCCCTCCTTCTGCCAGAGGTTTTGTGAGAAATGTGCTCAGCTTCAGCAGCTGAGGTGAGGTACCAGCGTGGGGAAGGATTTTTAGGGAGGGGAGCAGCTTGTCCTGGTGAGTGCAGCACTCTGAGCACACAGCAGGGCACGAGAGAGGCCAGGGCAGGGTCCCAGTCCCTGCCTTTGGGTCCCCTTCTTGGAGTGTTTGAGTGGAAAACAGGAAATACCCACAGACCTGGTGGCTTGCAGGGGCATCCTTTGAAATCCCCTCAATCTCCCAGTGCCCAGAGAAGCTGCACTCCCCTGCCATGGCTGGGGCTCCTGTCAGTGTTGTGGGCTCAGCACAGACCTTGTGCCACCCCTGGACAAAGCCCAGACCTGTTGTTCCCTCCCTGCAGATGGTCCCACATGGAACTCCAGGAGGATGAAGCAGAAATGCTGGTCAGGATTTTGCTGCCCCTTCCAGAGCTGAAGATGTTTGGGTATGTGTGACCTTGGGTTTGTGTGTCCAGCTGGGACCTTTTCCACACATTTACTGTGTGTTCAATCCTCTGCCTCAGGCCAGTCCTGCACACCAGGGGTGTGGAAATCTCTCCAGCCTTGCTGGTCCCTGCTGTCTGGGCTGCCTGGGGTTTGGGATGGGGCAGTTTGCCTGTCAGTGGAGTAAACTCTGCCTCAGTGGGCTGAGCAGGAGACCTGATCTCCTCATCTGATCCTTGCTGTTTTGCAGGCTGACCTCCAGCAGCGTTGCACCAGCTGGAATGGATTATTTGATCTCAGGCTTGCAGAATTGCCAGGCCATTGAAGAACTCAAGTGAGTGAGTGGAGTGTGTTGTTACCAGGCTGACCAGAGGCTGCCAGAACTTTCTAGAAGCTTTAGTTAAACTGCAGCCTCCCTTCTGCATGTACTGTGGACAGATGTACTTTTTCTGATAGGGAAGAAGCAACAATTATTTTATATTTGCAATGAGCAGTGAGTGAGACAGACAGAGATCAATAGTCTGTGTCAGGGAATTCCAGAGGAGAATCAAATGTTTTGGCAGTGTTTTTTTGCATGGATCTTGTCTTGTGGTCACAGAGGCACCTTGCTCCATGAGGGGCTGGGGTCTTGCTCCAGAGGTTTGGTATCCTGTTAATATTTTATCAGAATCCAGACAGGTCCATTAGAATTGCATTAAAGAACAAAAGTGAAATTACTCCCAGGGATTAGAACACACTCCCCCATCTCTCCCATCTTGTTCTGCTCCCCTCTGTGCTGAGTGCTCACACCACTGTCCCTGGGGAGTTAATTGTTATTTCATCCTCCAGCCTGGGCTACATGAAACTCAGCAGTGCTGCCATCCCTGAGCTTGTGCTGAGGCTTTGTGAGATGCCATCCCTGAGAAGGTTTATGTAAGTATGGTTTGTGCAGCTCCCCTCTGGCCTGGCTTGGGATGCTGAGCAGCAGCAGCTAAATGTCCATTTTCCTGGGGATGTTGTTTCCAGATTGGACCACAACAGCATTGGTGATGAAGGCTGCTCCAGACTCGCAGAAGCCTTGAGGAAAATGCACAGCCTGGAGGAAATCAAGTGAGTTTCTCCTTTCCTGCAGAGAGGTGACCACCAGTGCCAGCACTTGGAGAGAACCAGATATGCTTGCACACAGCATT
This sequence comes from Passerina amoena, assembly GCA_013401095.1. Classification (NCBI taxonomy): domain Eukaryota; kingdom Metazoa; phylum Chordata; class Aves; order Passeriformes; family Cardinalidae; genus Passerina; species Passerina amoena. Next base: position 47,384 of record WBNP01002571.1, read on the forward strand.
GCTACAAAAGCAGGGAGGTTGCAAAGTGCTCATGTGTGAGGTACCTTGGACTAGAGAAAATCAGAACTTGATGTTCAGAAGAGGAAACTTTGGTCTTACCCCACCCAGTCATGTAGAAAATGGATTAAACAGAATTTAAATCTTCCCTGGGAGCCAGAATAGGACTAGAGATTCCCCTCTGTCCTGGGAGAGCCTCAGACCCAGCATTTGTCTGAAAAGATCTGTACTGGAGACAACCCCAGGTTTGATCTCCTTTCCTCCTCTCTCTCTTGCCAAATGCTGTCCATTCTCTGCTGTAGCAATTTGTAAAATAATAACCACCTGTCTTCATCCTGTCTTGGTATTCTGGCTGAAGTAATTTCCCACCTGTCAACAGGATCCAGTGATTTTAATTGTTCTTTGCAATTTTTAAAAAATTCCTCATTAACACCTATTAATTTTCTGTGAGATAGTTGAGATAAACAGCTCTTTGATTCTGCTGGCAAGGCCTGAGGTGTCATCCAGCAAATGGGACACATTAAATAAGATCCTGCACTTTGCCTGCCATCTTCCTTTACAACACAGCCTTCCATCTCTTCTTTAAAGTTTAAGCCACAACGAGATTGGAGATCCAGGCCTGATAAATCTTGCTGCTGTCCTGCTGGAAATGCAAAACCTGAAGAAAATCGAGTGAGTCCCTTTGTTCTGGTTCAGCTGTTTTGGTCATGGCCATGGAAGGTGGGGAAGCCTGTGTGGGAATCCCTGTGCAAGGCTGAGACATGAATTTAAACTGTTCCTTCTCCCAGGGAACAGAAAGTACAGCATCCAGCTCTTTGTTAGGCTCAGCTCTTGGGGTAAGCCTGGTAGCTTTGAAATGGAAAACCTGGAAGTGACTTGGAGCAAGAAAAGGATTTTCCAGTTCTGTCTGAGGGAAAACTGCTCCTTCTCCACGGGACCTGCAGGGCCAGGAGTTACTCAGCACTTGGCAAAAGAACCTAAAAATCCCCAGACCATTTCCCAGGGGCCTGAGTCTCCCATCACAGCAGGCAAACAGTGGAATATCTTAACCTGGTACATTCTCCTTCTCGTTTAGTCACTGAGTCTCGTGTTTATTTCAGCCTTTCAGGGAACTGTCCCAGTCCTGCTGGAGGGGAGAAGCTGATGGAAGCTCTTGCCCATTGCAAGCACATCAAGGAGTTACTGTAAGTGTGTAATTTCAAATATCCTTTTGGGAAGCTGGGCAAAAATCAAGGCATAGACATCAGATATGACTGATAAAGCTAAGATCAGTTTTACCACCTGATTCATGTGAGAGCAGAGTAAAAACTCTGCTGCACACCACAGCAATGAGTGGTGCTGGCTGTGGAAGGTTTGGGGATCGGTTGCTGAATTGTCTTGAAGATTTCCAAGAACTGTGCATCTGCATTAGTGGGCTAATGGATTCAAGAGCTGAATCTGCAGGTTCATAGGCTGCTCAGGAGCTGCTCAGTGCCTGTGTTGCCCAAGATATCACCATTAATCTGTGTGGCTGCAAAAATGGAGGGAAGTGGACAGATATAGGCTTTACACAGTCAGATCTATTGATGTTCTATCCCAGACCAGTTTAAAGAACCTATGTGCCCTGCCATATTAAATAAATGAAATTTAAAAAAAACACATAAGGAAAAGTTGCAGTTGAACTATTGGAACTGTCCTTGTAACCTTCAGATTAGGGTGTGTGTACTGAGGGCACACATGAAAAAGTTCAATTTCAGTTCAATTCCAGCTCAGGTAACTCAGGAAGGGAGACAAGTGTGCTTCTGGGAAGTGCAGCTCGGTTTGACTTTCCTGTTTAACTTCTGCTGCAGGATTTCAAAACCTCATTGTTTCTTCCCCCCACCCTCAGAGTCCTTTGAGCTGGGCACTTTAGGTCTCCTCAGCACAGTCCCAGGCACACATGGGTGAGGAATGGGGGTCACACATCCATGTGGGTGACACACAGGTGAGGAATGAGGCTCTGGGCTTCACTGCTGGCAACATTTCACTTCTGCTTCTCCCAGGCTGTCAAGGAACGGGTTTGGAGACAGGACAGCAGTGACACTTGCTCTCTGTCTGCCTCACATGGCCAACCTGAAGGTCCTGCAGTAAGTGTCACCTCTGCCCAGGAAGGCTGGGTATCCTGGGGAGAATGGGGATTCTTGAAAGAAGGAATGGGAAAGGGCATGGGCACTGGCTGTTTACACAGTGATTTCAGTGTCCCAGCATTGAGAAACCACAATTACTCTGCTGTAAGAGTCACATAAATTCTTCTTGCTTCATCTCTTGCAGCATTAGCTATAGAGACAAACCAGGAAGAGAGTATACAGTAAAACAAACCTTAAAATTGATTTGGAGTATTTTGGTTTCTGATGCCTCTGGAGGAATGTAAGCCATAAGGATGAGCATCTTTTATGGACCCTCACCTTTTTGTGCAGGCACCTCTGAGTCATTAATTTTTCCCCTGAACTCAGTGTTACTGTATTTTTAAAACTTTTGTAGGAGTCTTTCCAGGATTCTAACATGTAGGACTTTCTTGTACTGTTTTATAGTAACAAAGCAAGAAATTGGTGAGCTAGAAGTGCTCACTGGGCTCAGTTAGCCTAGAGGCATCTCCTCCAGCCTGTGTCTAAGATGTCATCAAAAGATAACTTAGAAAAGGAATCCCAGTGGTTGAACACCATCTCTGGTTGGGCTCTTGGCAGGTTAAATATGAGCTTCTGTTACAGCTTTATTCCAAAATAATCCTCCAATGCTTATGTTTCCTTGGTTAGCTTCCAGAACAATGACATTGGGCAGGCAGGAGGGCTGGAGCTGGCCAGAGCCCTGGTGGTGTGTGAGCTGCTGGAAGAGATAAGGTAGGTCATGGCTGGTGCACCTGGGATGGTGCCAAAGACACCACAGGCTGCTTTGGGCTGGAAGGGACCTTTGGTGATCACCTGGCTCCAATCCCCCTGCCATGGGCAGGGACATTTTTTACTGAACCAGGTTTCTCCAAATAATTCCAGGGGTGGGATATCTACAGCTTCTCTGGAAAACCTGTGCCAGGGCCTCACCACCCTCACAGGGAAGAATTTCTGCTTCCTTATACCCAATTTAATCCTTCCCTCAGCTTGGAGCTCTTCCCCCTTGTCCTGTCTCTCCATGCCCTTGTCCAAAGGCTCTCTCCAGCTCCCTTGTAGTCCCTTAAGGTGTTGGAAGGTATTCTTCCCATTCTCCCTCACTGTCATTTCCTCTCAAGTCACACCAGTCATTAACTCCAGTTTTTGAGGTTTTTTTATTTCCAGTTTCACATGCAACACATGATGTTCTGCAGATCTGTCCTTCTTTGGCACAGGTATAACCCCAAATTTCTGTCTGCAGGCAATTCCCTGCTGCAAGGACTGAGGCTGTGAGTTACAGCAGGGCTGTCACTCCCATTGTACCAAGCAGTGAATTGAATTGAGGTTGCTGTTTGCCAATCTGACCCATCCCTGCTGCCTACAAAGTCATTCCCATTGTACCAAGCAGTGAATTGAATTGAGGTTGCTGTTTGCCAA
>WBNP01002572.1:0-33878 GCA_013401095.1 Passerina amoena
TGTGTCCTAGCTGAGTATTTATTCCCTTATATTTCTGTATCTCATTAAAGACAATTAAGATGATTATTGGGAACCTTTGGATGAAGGAAGGATATAAAAGATAAGCTTACTCAAATTCCTGGCTGCCAGTGGAAATATGAAATACCATCTTCCGTTTTTCACTGTACTCAAAGGCAGTGAGGAAGCCTGGTTCCTAGGGAAGACCAAAGAGAACATGAGAGGTTCATTTTAGCTTTAACCTGAAGTTAAAAGTGCAATATCCCACACAAATATCTTCTTTTCCCCCTAGCCTCATGCCCATGGGTTGGGTATAAAAAGCACCACAGCATTCGTCTGGTTGTTGTGGAGTATGAAGTATTATGCCTTAGAGTAACAGGCAGAATAATTTTCAAAATTATTTTGATGATGCAGTGGGAAATCTGCTAAGAGAAATCTTGGACAGCATTTTGGAGAGGCCAGCATAAGTTCAAACTCTCAGGAAAGTGACTGGCTTACAACAAGCTTGTTTGCAGCTTCTTTAATCTTGTCCACTTTGGCCTCTGAGAGCCCCTTCACGTTGCACAGTGCCCTTCTTGTGGTCATCTGGATTCCTTTGATTGTGCAAATCCCAACTGCCTTCAGCTTTTTAATATCTGCTACATTCTGCAAAGAAATGTTCCTTCTGTGAGTACTCAGGATAGTTAACAACTAGAAGGTGAAATAAATCTTAGTGAAATATTTTAAGTTTATGTTCATATGCCTGTGTTTTCACCAGGAGAGAAACAGATTTACAGTAAACTCTTCATTGTGCAGTTTGTGACACCAACAAAACTAAATTTTGAGTAACATTGGTATGAGGGATCATGGTGCAGAGAGCAGTTTCTGGTGGTTTTGAGAGAAAGATGTCTGGGTGTTTACTTCTCCCCTTTCAGTGTCAGTTTTTCTAGATCAAAGCTGATAGTAAAGAAACAGTACAGAATTATTTCAGATAGTGTGGACCTTGGACACTCTATAACACTCTGTCCTTGGTCCCTCAGCACAGATAATCTGTAAACCAGATAATCTGGTGGTGGAGAGTTGGGAGCTGATTCACAAGGATCACTGGAAACTGAGTCTAACTGCTGTGCTGTTTCAACATGTCCAGTTTAAAACACGTGTCCTGCAGATCTGACTGACACTTTGGGCTGGACTGAGCTACTCCTTTTTCATAAATAGGGAACAGCACAACTTCAGGCAGCACCCTACTGACATATTTTACCTTCCCTCACCTTATTTTATGACTCTGACATCACTGGAAATGTAAAAGCAAGAACAGATTACTCACAAGAAAACATACTATGTGAAAGGTGTGGGATAATACATCAATTTGCCATTTCTGGCCAAGATTTTTCTTTGAAAAAAACCTATGAACTGGACATATAATCTATTTATCTAGAGTGTGTGGGTACATTGAGCATAAGAAGGGAGGGGTGTTGTGTGAGAAATTAGTCATGTTTATTTCAAAGCTTATTTCTCATCCTGTGATACGTGTGTGACACTCAGCAGAGGCTGAGGGGTAACAGCACCTTAAATCCTACCAAACACTTTTGATCACCAAATCACAGTCTCAGTTGTTCTAATTCTGATTCTCTTTCTGGGCACACTGGCATATCCAGTAAATATTTTTCTCTCTACTCCTTAAAAAAAATTCTAAACCCACAAAAATTGTTTCTCCAGATAAATGAATTTAACATATAGCAGTCATCCTATGTTTGCACAAAGCTTTTAGCTGGCACAGCTGAGAACAAAAACTTCCTCTGAGGTGTGGGAATAACAACTTGCAAGAAAGAAAAAAAATAATGGAAAGGAGCAGAAAACCTTTACAACCCCAGAAGAACAGCCTAAGTCATTATTCTTAGTTTTCAAACTTTCATACATTTGTATCCTTCTGTGAATGCCATGCCTTGTTTCATACTGATAGGGTAGTACAGCTGCCTTCCAGCTCAGGTCACACTCTTTGATCAACTTGCTACGTTTTTTAAGCAATAATTTGTTTATTTTTCCTATGTTGCCCCATAGTTTGAGCTCCCAACCATGTGATCCTTCTTCAGAACTATCTTTAAAACTGCCTGAACTGCCAACAAAATGAACTGTCAATAAAAAATACTTGCCAACAATTGCACTGCTGACATGGTCAGCACAGTAACTACAGTGCTGACTAATGATGAGTCATCGTGATATGTCCTTCCCATCTTTATCTGTCTGTAGTCACTTTTATTAAATCTCACATTACTTCACACAAACCCAACTTTTTATTCTGCTTCTATAACTCTGATTATAACAGGATTCCAATCCATGAGCCAGTCTCCTAGATAAACATGTAATAACTGTAATTAAAATAAACAGGTGATGTTTATGTGATGATGGTAACAATGATAGAAATTCACATTTGATGAAGAAAACTAACCACTTATTTCTCTAGCTACTAATATTTTCCTCACTCCTACTCTACCCTCTGCACCAGCATGCTGAAAATAGTATAGTAACAATTGTCACAGTGTAATTTCACAGGCACCAAAAATGCAGGAGTAATTACAAAGATTGGCAGGAACAGGAAATAATCTATCACACAGTTTTCAAATAAATTAGCAAGCAGTTGGTTTTTCAAGAGTGCTAGGTGCTAAATACTTTGAGTATCTTGACACTTTATTTAGGAATCTGATGTGAATGAGATTTTCTAAAAATCTGTCTTATCACCAAAGGCAAAATTTGTCTCCACTGACTGAGTTAGAACTTACTGCAAGGAGGAATTTCAGTTCTTTGCATCAATGTGTATACAATTTTGGAAACAATCTTACAGTAGCTTTTGAGGGACGATTCTGTGTGATCAAGTGATTGCTAATACTTACAATTCCATGCTTCTGCAGCAGGTCAATATCCTGAAAAAAGGATTCCTAAACAAAATAGCAGAAAAAAATAGATGTTGCTTTTTCTTATTATTACATCTATCTCGATATGTGACTGTTTCAGATTTGTAAACATTTATTGATTTTTCACAAATAATACATAACTTGTTGGACAACTGAAATAAGCAAAGCCATAGTGAGCCAAAAAGGCCTACATGTTTCCTATCATCTTCTCAATAAAGTGTATCTTCACAGGAAATTAATCCTCTGCTGTGCTAATAAAACTTGTGTTAGCACCATCATAATTGCAGCTTTTCTATCATAATTTCTCACTCTTTTTGTGCTGATGATCATTCTTCAGAAGCAGCAACTTAACTGATAGTCCCCTTGGATTTAATATAGAAGTGTAAAATATGATGAAATAATGATAATCCCATTAAAAACCGTGCACAGCTTTTGAAAGGTTAATGAAGATTACTTGAAGAGCCAGGCTGTAGAGGGACATGGGGAATGAGATTGTCTTGGTAGTAGACTGGAAGGAAATTTTAAATGCATTGAACTCCTTGATGGTTTTTGGGGACCTCCATGGGTTTCTTAAGACTATCAAAATACCTTTGAACATTTGCTGCACACAGTTTTCAATCAATAACAAATTTACCTCATCATCCTGGTATCCTGGTTCTTCTTGGACTACTTGATCCTCCATGGCCTTCATCGTGAAAGAGCACGCAATAAATTATTGATCACTAGTGGGAAATGCAAACAAAGAGAGTCATGGGGAGGCAATAAATGAGTAAATGTCTGTAAAAGGACTTTTAAGAAGTCCTTGAACTACACAAACATGTCAGTATGACATCATATATGGATTTAAATTTGGATTCTGCTTTCAACTCTTCATTATCTGACCTACCAGGCCAAAAGGAGAAAATCTATGGCTTTACATTCAGATGAACCAGTTTGGCTAGAAAGGGCCTCATAGGTATTAGAAGAGATTTCATTCCCATGTGAAAATCGTGAGTCGGAGATGAGTTTTGGAGGTGGAAACATTTAAAATGAATTATCGCTAGTGGAATTTATTCTGGTAAGAATGCTAAGGGCAGTCTGTATTTTTATAATAAAAGTCAGCATAGTTGCAGACAGAATGGGCAATGGAGAGGCAATGCAACAGCTCAGCCTCTCCATCTTTAAGTGACAGAAAACCCACAAAATAGTACTGAGAAGGCTACAACTCCTTAGTGATGTATCTTGAGAGCAGATTTTTAAAGCTGTATTTGTTTTGAAGTTCTTGCTGAGGTTCAAAATGACCAATAAATGCTGAAGACATGCAGGTAATGGCTGTAAGGAGTATGCTTGCAAGGAGAGAACAAAAGAAGGGTAATAAAAACCTGGAACTTTTTTTGTGAAAACCCATATATAGAGAGGTCATTTAATCTTTTTCCATGGTTAACTTGCCATGTCTCTACTCCAGCACAGCTTCACTGCCCTCTTATGTGACTTGCTGTAAGCAAGGCCTAGAACTGGAATAGGCACTTAGTGACACCATGGTTAAATGAGCAAAGTGTGACCTCCTTAAATTTTATGAATGCAAGAATAGTGAAGACAAAGTAGTTCCTTAGAAACACGATCTTATAACCAAACTACTCTATCATTTTTGTGGTTTTGTAAGTGGGTTAAGTTGCTTCTGTTTAAATTGTGAGCTTACATTTGGTGTTCTAGCTCTGGATGATCAAAAGTTTTGCAGACCATCACATCAAAATGTGCACATTTGTTAACAAAATCCACAAACTATAGGATGGGCTATGTCTAACAGAGGTTGGGATAGTTTAGGCTAAATATCTGCAAAAGACCTTTTTTCATCTTGTAGATTGATACTAATTTGCTTGCAAGAATCTTACGTATATAGAGGCTGGGTAAGAAAAGAACAGGATATCAGAACTTCAGTAATGGAAACATTCTTATAAAATCAGTTGTTTCTGAGAGTGTCATGGTATATTTAATTTCTATTTCAGAACTCAATTATGGAGTGACAAATCACGCCCTCGCATAATTACAGCAAAACACTAATTAAAAAATACTTTGGGAGGTTTGAAAAATCCCCTAGCTTCAAATACCGAAGGAAGAAAAACAAGTAATGCAAGAGGCATTAAAACTATATTACAATCTCCTTCTTCATTAAAAACATCCTCACAAAATGCACATAATACTGCCCTTCAACCACCGCTGAGCAGGTTATGGGATTGCTCTCCTACTCCCCATCCTTAGGCAATTGGCATCTCACAGTAGAAAAACGAGGCAGACCCAGACCTGTGCCTTCCTGCAGGCTATTAGGGAAAATGGAGAAATTATACCTCACCCTATTAAAAGTTTTAGGTATGAAAAAAATCCTCCTGCTTAGTGAAGTGTTGTCCTGCTGTTGGTGTGTGTTGGCACACCTGAAGGATTCCAGTCACCACTGCCTGCAGTGAAGCAGATAAAAGGGTGAAAGTCTGAGACAACAGAGCAAATCCATGAAAAACCAACTATCTTGTGCCACCTCAAGTACCCAAGGGCAGGTGAGCAAGACCTGGATACCGCGGTGTCCTTCCAGCCTGCGGGTGTGACAGGGACCCCGCAATTCCCCCTGGCCTTGGGCTGGCAGAAAATGGCAGCAGAGCTCGGCTCCCCGGGCCGGAGGCGATCCGACCTGCCCCAAGGAGCCCCACGGCGAAACCTCACATCTGCTGCCGGAGAGGAAAATAACTGATTAATCGTCATCAACACACAGATTTATTCGGCTTTTCTTTGCCAGCTGCCTCCTCATGAGATGTACATTTCTGTTCCCAAAGGGCGAGGGATGCCTCAATCTCCCTCCCCCCGCAGAGTACCATAATTCCTCATCAAAATTAGAACAGTGATTAAATTCCCAGCTCATGCCCGGGCAGCTCCAGGGGAGAAGGTGGATGCAGTACCCGGGGCGAAGGCTCCGAGCCCGCCACGGCCGCCCGCCTCGCTCCTCCTGAGGGCACGGCCCGGCCGCCTTCCCGCCGGCTGCGCGGGGCGGGGCGCGGGGGGCGCCATGAGGGGGGCGCGGGCCCTTCCCTCACCCGCCCCGTGCTGAAAGACGCCTCAGTCTCCGTCTTCAATCCGTCCATCGCCGGTGGCCTATCGGCTCCTGCAATCTCTGTCTGCCCGGAATATCCCTCACTCCACGGCTGGGAAAGGCAGCATTAGTTAACACCGCGTTGGGTTGGAGGGCATTTAGTTCAACGCAGCTCTGCCTTTTGTTTTTCCAGGGTGCCGCTCACGCATCTTCCTCAACAAGGCACACACGGCGGTTTTGGATTGGATGGCCAAAACCTGCCGGGGAGCTGGAAGAGAAGTGACTCGACTGGAGTCACAGGACAAGAAAATGAGCCTGAGTCATATACATGACTTAATCTGCCATTTTAAAAGGATGGAAAAGGTGCTTTTTAGGATACGAACACTTGTGTGAGACATCTGCAGGCTTCTTGGAGGCAGTATTTGGAAAGCAATCGCCCGTTTTAGCTCGCCTCTGGTGGCACAGTTAGTACGGGACCGCATGTCAAGGAGACATCGCATCTCCTGCGAGCAGCAGGAGTTCCTGGCTGCCCCTTGTGTGGGCTTGGAACGGCAGAAGGGATTGGAGCAGCATCTCGGCCTGTTCCAAGGGGCTTGTGAAAACTTCCCCACCCTCTGCCTGTGGGAGGTTGAGGGCACCTTTTCCAAGCCATTTCTTAACCAAGTCAGGAAACCAAGCAACAAAACCCAGGGCCCTGTGCCATCATCAGCACACTACAGGAGTGCTCACAGGGTCTCCATTCGAAACATCGAGCAATTTCTATAAGTACCAAAAAGTCCAATCCTAGGAGCCCAGGGCTTTGTCTGTACAGAGGAAGCGGCTGGCACAGCTCTTGAAAACCACATTATTCCACAAGAGCTATTCCAGAAGAGCACTTAGGCAGACAGCCCTTTAAAGGTGAATTCCTTCACAAAGTATGCTTTTTTTCCAGATCAGAATGAAGAAGGTGACCCTTCTGGTGCTGCTGAGCAGCTTTGCAGCAGAAAATACCTCACTCTGTAAACAGCCTTCCCTTCATTATCCTTTTAGTTTGTAAAATGGTTCTCAGAAAGGTCAACGAATGCACAGAATCTTAAGACCATTTTCCACTCCAAAGAGCTACTTTTGGGCAATAAATTACATTTTACAGCTTTAAAATGTTGTGTGATCATTAATTGCTCGTTTGGCTTCCACCTGGTGTTGTACACTAACCCCACAGAGCCCACACTGTAGAGGCATCCCTTCATCTTCTCCTTCCATTTTACAGGTTCTGCTGCTGACCAATGCATCTCCATCCCTGAGGGACGTACTGGAATGAGACAGACTGCTGTGATATGCATTTCCTCTCACTTGAGATCTTGTACCTGTTTGGACAAGAACCAAGCCAAACCATTACCATAAAATATTAAGTATCCAGCTGATTTTTTCTTTTCATCCTCACAAACTTCATCCATAGTTGCAATAGGGAAATCATGAGGGGTTTTGTTGTTGTTGGGGTTTTGTTTTTTGTCTCTGGTCAGAGCTAAGATGAGCTGCAGAAGCTCTGTGCATACAATGGGTCTCAGGGTAGGAGTGGCAAAATATCAAATCAGCCAAGCTTTGAAATTCAGACTGAAGTAACAGGAGAACTCTATTGTTAAAATGGAATCACTGGAAGGAATAGAGACAGTTCTGGAGGACTGAGTTATGTCTCCATCGTAGTCTTGAGATCTTTAGGCTAAGCCTTGACAAAAGTATACAATACTACAGTTTTGGGAGTGACCCTGCATTAAAAAGACACAATAAAAGGTAGATTTTGCTACCTCTAATTTATTTTGAGTTAATCACTAAGGATATATTATAGGATTAGAGACCTCCCTTCTGTCTATCAAGATGTCCTGTCTAGACCACGGTTCAGCATTGCAGCTATGAGGGAAGTGATGAATTAGAGGGCACAGCCCTTGATACTAAAGAGATGTCAGGAACACAACAGATTGTATGTGACTGGAAAAGAAGGTAACAGTATTATCAAAACACCAACTAGATAATTCAGGAATGGGTATTTTTCTAAATGTCTCATAAATAATCTGTATGTCAACTGTACAAACACAGTAAATTATAGCAGTCCAAGTCCCACAAGATTCACTATTGTTATAGGTGATTGTGAAATTAGAATTTCTTTATACATATCATTAAGAATAACATGATAAAATAATTATTTTTTTTTAAAAAGTGAACTGGAAACAACAAGGTCACTTGCAATTGCTGCAAAAGCAAAACCGAGTTAGAGGATTTATGGAGACATACATCAGTATATCACATGTGATCTATCAAAAGACAAAGGAGATAAGAAAAACTGTCCATTTTGAGAATGCACAAGGAATCTTTTATTTAAGATAAAAAAACCAAACTAGTAATAGAGAACAATAGGACTGAAAGAGACATCAAGAGATTATCTATCTCATAGCAGAGTCTGATGTCCATTTGGCTGGGGAGGCTGTGGATTTTCTTTTACCTTTTGAGAAAGAACAAGACAATTTCAGCCTTGCCTATCCTTGCCATTACCCTTGTTGTCTACCCTTCACTGTGCCATGCAATTTTATCTGTAAAAAATATGCAATATTTGAGCTAATTTCTACTTTTAAAAGTTTAGGTAACAGAGACTCTAATTCTTGCATGCTTTTTCCTACCCCAAAAGAGAAAAGAATGCCAGCATAACCAGTTCTAAAAAAATGCCCAAACATGATGGATTATGTCATAGTGTGTGCAGCTTGCTCTTACCTGCTCATGACCTTTGGAGCTGAAACATGCAACCCTGGAATATGATATTGCCACTCTCAGTAATTTGCCATAAGCTTTGTACTGAATGTGCAAGGCCTCAGGACTGAGAGTTGTCAGGTTTGCTTGCTTTGAACTTCTCTCGACCCTTCTGCATCTTTTCCTTGGTTAGCTGTGACAGCAGTTTCCATAATTAACCAGGTCTGTGGCTAATTTGTTTTACTTCCGTTTATCTGTGTGTGGTACAACCATCATTTTATATAAACAAGAGTAACAAACAGTTATTCTGTGTAGAAAAAGAGACTTATGACTAGCACAGTGATGCAGCACAGAGAAATGCAGGCATGGAGCAATAGCAGAAGCCTCAAGAAATGGGGGCACGAGATTTGCTGAGGAATACAGGGATATAAAGGCAACAGGCAAGGCACAGGCTTGGCAGGGCTGGCCTGATGGCTGTGAGCAACTCACCGGTGATCAGCCAAAGAAAAGCTGAGCTGAAGCTGGAATTAAGGGTAACAAAGAGAAAAAAGAAAAAGAAAAAAAAAGTAAGATTCATAATAGGCACTACATGCCATAAAATCAGATGTAGTGTGGTGCTGGTAGGTGTAGGTGCAGCAAAGTTGGGGCCCTGCCAGGATCACCTTTTCCAGCCCCAGTATTCCTGGAGCTGTAGGCTCTTTGACTCTCTCAACCCTAAACCTAACCCTAGCCACTATCCTAACCCTTTAAGCACATTTCCAACTTATGCTAATAGATATTTTTTAAAATATATCTTTTTAAAGCAGCTTTCTCATTTTTAACGCTTCTTTCTGCTTGAGCAACTGGTGCTGCAACCATTTACAGTTTATTGGTCTCTGCACAAAAAAAAAAAAAAAAAAAAAAATCTCTATTTTAATCGCTATTTAAAAAAACCCGAAATGCAGTTGGTAAAATATATTACTCTGAATCATGAAATGTATACTTTGGGAAGTGCAGGTCTTTTTTTAAACTGTGAAAGCTTCCTAAACAGCTGTTGCAAATTCCAAAATAACTGCTCTTTACTAACACCACATACGTAGATTTTTGTTCTGGAATAAGTGCACCTTGTTCTACTTCAGCTTAATATTAACTTTATGATAAACAGAAGTAACAGACTAATTATGAAATAAGACTGCCCACATATGTAGCTAAGTGGGAGTAGTAATTGCAATTGCATATATCTTTGTTCATTTGAATTACCTCCAAGATCAGATAAAAGTAGGCTGAAGAAAGCAATAATAAAATCTATTTGATATGAAACCGTTATCAGTCTTCAGTTTTGGTGACAATGCCTCTGACAAGCTTGCATTTGAATCAAAGCTCAGTCACGGCCCTGGTTAAAGTCCATGGGTGAATATCTTCATTTCACTAAGTAAACGAGAAGAATTGACTAACCAATCCTCTGCTCACAGATTAAATGGGAAGCTATTCCCCAAGGGAATGAAGTACATCCCCTGGCCAGTCCCTGGCACCAGGGGCCTGATCAGAGTACAAAGCATGGCCAGGCTCCTACACTGCCCCATGTTCCAGCTCTCAGAGTGAGCCTGAGCTTAGCCTTAACCCAGCAAAGCATTATGATTTGCATTCCCCCTATTTGCATTCCTTATCTGAACAGTAAAAAAGGAAAGATGGAATCAGGCAGCTGGGAGATGAGGGAGAGAGACAGGGAAAGACTGCCTCAGCATGGTGTTGGATCAGTTTTGCCATTTGGTGAACGGTCACTGTTCCTGTAGACAGAGAGATTTCTCTGGGGCTGAATACAAATACAGGGGGTAGAATTTGTCTGGCAGCAGCTGAACACATTGGTGCCTAATAAAAAGTGAGAGAGAAGCAACAAGGATTTCTTGCAGGAAGCTGAGTCAGTAAACTTGATTTAACTACAATAACTCACGAGAAAGGGAGTTAAAACAAGAAAATGTTTCAGTGCTGCAGAACATCGGCCTCTGTGTGTGCATTCTTCACAAAGAGATTCTGACTTCTAATGCAAACAAAGTTGGAAGTACTGCAAATACTGTCTTAACTGTTATGGCCAAAAGAGTCAATGCTTCTTTAACTTATTCACACACTAGCACTGAAATTTAGTCTGAAAAAGACATGAAGCAAAGCAGCTTTATGCACCAAACATAGGCCAGCAGAGTTTTCAGTGTTACAGCTGAAAAAAGCATAATTCATTGAATGTCTTTTTCTCCCCTTTAATGCATTCCAGCTCAAAGAAGCTGAGTGCTTCTGTTGTCAAGTAGGGTGAATAATGACTTTGAGTACACTGCTCTGTTTTGTACTCAGGACAACATTTTCATTAGCATGATTCAGAAAGAAGAATGTATTTAAAGTGCAGCTGATAGAAAATTTTAAATTTCTAGGTCATGGCAGATTTCACTGGTCACATAAAAATGATGAATTACAGGAAAAACATTTTTACATTCACATTTGGAAGAAATTCAGCACTGATAATTGAGACATTTCTTCATTTAAAAAACACACCAAATTTTGAAGAGCCTCTGCTTGAAAAACTAATAAATTTAACAGTCTTTCCACATTCCTTATCAGTTTGGAAAAGCTCAGGTTTTCCAGCTTAGCCTCTGGAAAGGAAAGCTGGTATCAGCTTTCCTTTTAAACCAACCATGCTGCAGAATTGAACATGCTCCTCCTTTGGGGAGTTTTTTACTCTTGGCTTTGCCTGCTGCTTCCAATTGAGTTTGTATGTAAACCACAGATAAAAACCCCAATCATGCTGCATTTGTATTGTATATGTTTGCCATGCTATTGGCCACAAGAGATCATAAGCAGTTTGTTTTTCAAACCTCAAAACTTGGATAGGCATTGAGTGCATCATCATACAGTTATTTTTACATTAGAATAATATTTAAAGGTCTTAGGAATTGTAATTGGCTTTAAAATAATGCATCCTTTTGCTACAATAGAGCCTTATTTTTCAGTAATGATCTCGCTAATAATTTTCTTCAATCTCAAACCTTTAAACTTCAGAGATTTATTAGCCTGATTATTCTTTTTTAAGCCATTGTTCTCCTTTCCATGGATTACCATGGTTTCTTTACCTTCTAGCCTTACTGGGAGTGAGTTCTTTATTAAACACTTCTCTGTCCATATCTGAAAAAAAAAGCTGTTAATCTCTCCTTCTCATGTTTTTGCTGAATTGGTGATTATAAGTGACATATCTGTGTTTCTGAAACTCTGTGCAGCTGTACAACTCCTACTCAGTAACAACTCCCACAGGGGTTCAATATACCCCAGTACTCTCTGCTGCAGTCTTTCTTCCTATTTTGTCTGTCCTGCACTGTTGTTCTTCCACTGGATTATTAAGGCAGCACTTCCTGTTTTAACAGTCAGGCAATCCAAGACAGAGGAATAGGTCAGAGTTTCTGAGACCAGAGTTCACACATGACCTCTGTCCTTTGGGCAGTGAGCATCAAACAAGAAGGAAATTATAAGACACTCAAGTATTTAATTTCAAAGTTTTATTCAGTATTCAGAACTGCAGCCATGAGATGTTCCTAACTGACCAGCCACAGTACCCCAGCCTCAGCTATCACATGCTGCTGATGCAGCAAAAGCAAAGTAGAGAGAAGAAGCTGAAGAAAACAACAACCATCTTTCACAGTGGGCATTTGTTGGAAATGACTGAGTGGTCTTGAAGAACGTTTTCTAAAGTAAAAGCATCTGCAGATCAGCTCAGGATTCTGAACTGTCTGGGTGAAGGTCTTTCCTGGGTATCGCTTCAGGAGGAATTCAAGTATATTTGAAAGGATAGAGGACCTGCTTCTAAAGAAAGGAATAATATCTTCTCACCCATTCTTCTCAGGAAGACAAAAGGGTTTAAGTGGTAATGGGTATGGACCTTACTGGCTTAGGGGCAGAATCTGTGAGAAAAACTGACAAAAAAGCAACACTAAAATGTACAAAGCAATCACACTTCTACACTGCCTTTACATGAGCAACTGCCCTTAAGAATTTTTTTTTTTTTGGTATGACAGGGTGTATATTGGTGCCAACAAATCAGATACGTCAGCAGGAGAGAGAAAAATTAACTCATCATAGCCTTATCTATGAAATCTATGACATCATAGCCTATCCTTCTCAAACACTGCCTCACCTCTCTAGGATGAGGTGCTATTTTTAGTCTTTTAGTCCTCTAGTTTCAAACATATGTTGAGACTGCTTCCAAACGCTTTCCTTCTTATCCTTTTCAAGCTTTGCATCTTGGGTGTGTGGGGGTCTGAAATACTAAATATTAGCAGTCCGGATTCTCTGCGCTTAGCACATGTCAGTGCATCCAAAAGCTACAGAAACTATTTGCACTACTTAGGCACACAAAGGAGCACACACACACACAAACACACACACAAAAAAAAGCAGCTTTGATGGATTCCAGCTGTCTGGATTGACAAACACATACCCATCTGTGGATACACACTCTCCTACAGGGAGAGTTCACATACGGGGAGCACATATCATAGCATTGTAAAGGCCTTCACAACAACAAGCCTGAAAATTCTTAGTAAAACAAATAGTGTTTAACCTTTTCTTCCCCATCTTATACCTGGAAAAGTCACTGGCTTATATTTTACTTGTTTGGACTTAGAAGACTTGCTTGTTTGATGAGGATGGTACTTGTTAGAAGCTTGTTCATGTCTCAGTTCCTTCAAGAGAAATGAAGGCCAGAAAAAAATTCAGTAATTTAGCATATTGTTAGGATTAAGGCCTTATTTCTCACGCATTCCCTTTAAAAATCTGGCCCATCCCCAAGTGAAACATAGCTATCTCTAGGGCAAAATACAGCAGCACTAGTGCTAGCAGCACCACGCTGCAGGCATGGGAAAAGAAATAAAAGAATCCTCTCCTGTTGAAATGGCAGGAGAAATTTCAGGGTCATTGGAGGCAACTGTAGTCTTGCAAAACAGCTATGACATCAGGGAACGTCCTTATCTAGTGAAAAGCAACTGATGGAATTATTCCATAAAGCTTACAGCCAAATCAGCTGTCTCCAACAGAAATGAGTTTGGAATGTTTCTTCCTTCAAGATTTATTGACTCCATAAACTGCTTTCACAAAATTAACAAATCACAACACACATGTCTGCCAGCCTCAATAGAAAATGACACTAGCATCACATGGTTACTGTATTTTTCTAAGACAGTTTTATAAGCAAACTAATTTCTCCCAAATTCCACTCCCTTCATAATTCCTTAGTGAAATATGTTTCCCCCTTGCCACTGCACGGTGACAAAGCAGCACCAGTTAAAGGGCTTTTTCTAACATGCTGTAATTGCAACGCCCTGCCTGTGCAAGAGGAATGTGGCTGGCAGCATGGCGGTATCACTGGGATGATACTTCAACATAAACAAGGACAGGGATTCCAAGAAATAAAGTGACCTGGATTCCATCAGCATTGCTCTAATAGTGACTATTACAAGAAAAGACTAGACCAAACTCAATGCAGCTTGGTCAAGAGAAGCCAAAGATTTTGCTTCCACTTGTTGACAGACATGTGGCAGCACAAGCTTTCATTACAAAAATATGTAGAAGTCAGCAAGTTTAAAACTGAGCAAATTATGTGTTATGCTGAGAAAAGTCATTGGCACTGTGAGTAAATATAAAAGAAAATATTTACTATGCCTAATTTCAGATTTTAAGAAGAATAGCTTGCTTTCCTGTCAGCTTGTTTGGAAGGGCTCTGGATTTAAACAGAGCAGACAGACTTGTGACTGATGACCTATTCCTTCTCACCCCACCTCCCCTCCCTGCTTGAATGTACAGTACAGGAAAATTCCCAAAGTGTGTAACAATATAGGCATTGTTCTTAACTTCAATTTAAGAGCAATATAATTCAGCTTAGTTCCGAAGTATTTGTAGTGAAATAAATGTTTGACTCTATGAACGCCAGCTTTGAATATCCTCACAGACTTCTTTATCTGGTTCAGTGTTCCCAGCCTCTGATTCAATGCAGCCTGTGTGAATTTACCACTACCATTCCTTCCACTGCTCATACTTTCTTCCATGCTGCTTTACCCAAATATCCTTCCCTTGCTTTTTTTTCCTTCTGCCTTACTCTCTTTGCTCCCTGTTCTTAGAGCTTTTCCCCTTTTTGTGTGACAAATAAGCATTTTTCCTTTTTCCTAAAACACTAACCAAAAACATGTCAAAAATTCCTGTGGTTTTCTATTAGATATTTGAAAGCAATTTGCTACTCTCTACCTAGCTACAGTGGTCATGCTGTTGCATTATACTCCATCATCCAGATTATTCAGGTCTCAAGATATCAAACTTGGAATTAAATCAAGGGCTCATAATTTAAGTTAAATTTTAGTGCAATGGGAACGGCAGTTCGCATTGACTGCAAAATAAGTGCTTATTATTGCAGCATTTTGGAAAGTGTCACTACCTACCTAGGTGACTAAATACCAGATTAAGACATTTGTTTTGGATACTGCAATCCCCATTTTTTACTGACAGATTATCCTTTTTTGCAGCCCATTGCACACTGGCTCACCTGTCCCAGTTTAGATTACAAGCTTTCCCGTGTTCTACACCAGGCTTGACATCTTTAACATGATCCCTGGCAACAAGTTATCACTACCAGTTGTTTAATCTTGGAACTGAAGTAGCACATTACTTCAACTGTAAATGAATGAATGAATTGTGAGAACAGCTTGTCTGCTGACCCATGAAAACAATTTCCCTTTCTTTCAGAGTGACAAGATTTAAATCTTCAGAGACTCAGATTTTCATTTGCTTTTATTTCCAGAATGAATCAAATTACACAGATGTGTGAGCTAGGAACCAGTTTCTAAATATGACATGCCTTCCCTCCCATTAAAAAGATTAGATTCTTTACAATATTTAAGCACTTGGTGTGAAAGTCAAAGTTAAGTATCATTTTCCCTGTACCACATTCTTCCCTTACTTCTTTTCTAAAGGAAATGTCTGCTGTATCTTGGATCTTGGCTAGTGGGTACAATATAGGCAGTGAATGTTGCCTGGGGAATGAGGACCTGCAACAAATAATCCTTGAACAGCACAGAAAGTGCAAAAGGTGCTTGTGGGCATTGTGTTTGAAATTAGGGTGATAGAACATCTACCGAGGACTTCAATAAAGTCTTTCTGAATGGTTATGGAACAACTCCTGTTTCATGTCATCTGACAAATTGATGGAAAAAAAACCCCAAAAACCCAACAAACCCAAACTGACAACCTTTTCAGTTATAGTGACAAGATGAAGAGTGCTGAGTAACACATTCAGTGCTGGCAGCTTGGTGTGCAGCTGCAGTGTCAGCCACAGGTCGGGCTCTGGGCTGTGAGAGCTCCAGGCAAGAGGCCAGGAACTGGCGCTGACCCTTGGCACAGCAGAGGGCACAGGACCTGTGGCACAGCCAGGTGACCGGACACTGAGACACAGCAGGAGCCGAGGACTCAGCAGGAAGAGCCAGGACTTTGTCACACACAGATTGGAAGGGTATAAAAACCCAGGGCTTTCTTTGGGGTCCTTTCTTGGAGGCACCCAGCTTGAGCTGCTATTTTTTTGCTCCCCCATGGTTAAATTATTTTAAAGATCCAGATGTCTGAGACTTTAAGAGAAATCCTAGCTCAAGCCAGTAAATAAACCTGGTCTGACTGTGGGAGTGTGGGGGTGTAGGGAGTCAAGTGAGGCCCTGCTGGGTCACTGGAGCTGCCCACTGAGGAAGGGCTTCAGTCCCAGGGTGACTGACAGAGTGGCTTCTGGATGGTCAGAGAAGGAAAGTTTCCTTAAGAGCAATGAATACTTCTAATGAAAGCCTGAGCTTCTGTGACACATCCACTTGCTGGCTGCACTTATTTGTGAATGTATTTTTATCCTGCATTCCTACCAGTCTTACCAGTCTTCTCTGAACTGCTTGTCATCTTGAAAGAATCTGGGGAAGGAAAGCAGAACAAAAAACACAGTTCCTAAGTTTAGAATCCAAGACTTAGTTTATATTTTATTTTCAGTTTCAGAGAGAGAGCACCCTCCATTATGGCTCATTTTGCTTGGGCATTTAATGCAAATTCAAAATTTATGTTTTCAGGGTTTGCTTTACCTTGTGAACCAATGACCTTTAGTGCTGCTGAACACACTTGACCCTATGCAGCTACTTGTATGACAGTTGTTACCTACCAAGATCCCTTCTGCCTGGTCCTAATATGTCTCATATTTGCATCCCTTGCTACCCCAGGGACCAACACAGAACAGGAAACCAAAAGCAACCATATTGCTGCAAATACACCTGTACCTTGCTTTGACAGGTCTCACAGGAATGGGTTCTGAACTGGCATCCTGGAGTAGTGCGGACCATTGGTGAGCTGTCATCTGCATTCCTCAAAAGCCTGAAAAGCAATGTCATCTGCATAGGAGCTGGCAGCAGATACCCAAAAGGACTTTCTGGGCCACACAGTGCATTGTCATGTTGTTGCAGACTCCACATCATCTAAAGACCACATTACTTTCAATTTTTGCATTTGGTAAGAGGCCATCCACAGGCATACCTTTCTAACACACAGAATTAGTGTAGAGTGAGACCTATAGATCAATGCATCCTGGGAGGAAAAAAGACCACCCAGGTTGGATACAAAATTCTTATTTTGATTAGCAGGGTCCAGGGAGAATGCTTACCTCAGTGTTCTTATGACTCACTCTTTGGTGACAGCAGTTTGTTCATCTTGAATTTTTCTGGTTCCAACTGGGAATAGTCCCAGTTAGCGTAGCTTCTTGGAGCTTTTTGGAGTGTGTCTAAGTGAAGGTATAGAAGGAATGGTGAAAGAACATGGAAGAGGAAAGAATACTTAGCACTTCTCTCCCACCTTCATAACAAGCTATACACACTGAGCTTCACAGAATCTCCTGATGCAGTCCATGATACACAAGTGGGCTTGTTTGTACAGGCAAAGCACAGCTGATGTTCTTCTGAGGCCTGAGATGAAACCACTTTGGCAGGGAATTTAGAATCCAAACCCTGTTTGCTCTTCCTTATAAAAATCACAGCAGCACAGTCCAAAGGCCAAACATCTTGACCCCAGCAGCTGCCAGTGGTGAAGGGTTACAGCAGCACCAAACACTAACCCACAAGGAGAGATGATTGAGACCCTTTCCCTGGTATTCCCTTTTCCTGAATCTGCTCATCAGGAATGTACAGACTGCAGGCTTCAATTTCATCATTTCTTAAACAAGCCATGGAAACAGATGACTGTGAAAGTAAGAGGCAAGGAAAAGAATGAAATAGATGTGGAAGCAAGCCAAGAGTAGCCAGGTAATAGGAACAGGGTGAAATAAAGCTTAACACAAGCTTTCACTGCTACGTGGGCTGCACATGCTCTCTGAACCTTTGGTCTCCCAGTCACCAAGGACAGCCTCATGGCAAACTCTGTCAGGAAGCAATGGATTCTCTCTGGAGCATGGGAGTGGCTCAACTGCCTGAGTATTTGTGTAAACTCCTTCAAGTGAACAGTTGGCCAGAATGGTGAGCAATGACTGGAAAACCTTTTCAGAGGCCTGGGAACTTTGCATATTTCATGCATGGTTTCATTTACCCTTTTTTTTCTTCTTAAAGCAGAGGATACATGTTTTCCACGTTAGTACATATTAGAGAGGCCAAAGTACACAAATGTAAACATGTTGTATGTATGTGTGAATTCAGGGAAGGAGGGCAGGAACTGAGTTTGAAAGCCAAGGGCAATTGAGGGTAACTTACAGCTTACAGGAGCTGCATTTCCTGTCATGAGCAAAACTGTTCTCACCTATCATCCATTCTGAAATTGCATTGCAAAGCTGCTTCTTGAACTCATCAGTACTGAAACATGACAGTGCGAAACAAGCAAGACAACGCTTGACTCAGCAGTGAAGAGAAAAATAAATAGGGTTTAAGGAAAAAATAATGACAACTCTACATACTTTTAAATCCAGAGATCATGTACACAGTGTTCTTTTGAATAACAAAGTCTACATTTCAGCCAAGGTAATGACAGCAGCTTTCAAAAGCCACTAGGGAAGAAGTACGTGATTTGGTAAAACAATAACGATAAAAACATTTCTCCTTCCTCCTTTCTTTAAAGGTCTGGTTAGCAAAACAGAACAATCAGAAAGAGTGTTAGTGCAGATATTTAGAACTTTTAAGACACTGTAAAAGCCAGCTGTGAAAAGTGAAAGAAAATTAAGAACCTGTGAATAAGTAAGTAGCTAAAAGACAGAAGGCAGAGGCAAAGTAGATGAAGGCATATTTGTTGGATGATAGAGGGCACACATGAGGAGTCAGAAATATAAACTGTGCTTTACTGCATTTTATTATTTTTTTAGGTTACTAAGATCCATCCAGAAGACAGAGGCATGAACTTTCCTGGCTATCACTCAGCTATTCAATGAAGGGTAACACCTGTGACAGACACTCCATTATCTCCAAAAGTCACAGCATCCATGATAGTTGGATATTAGGATGCTTGCAATAATTAATTAATAGACGCTTGCACAGTACTCTGAAAATCTCAATTTATAGGATAAGCATTAATTTCAGATTACTTTTGTTAAGATGGGTTTCTCCACTTCACTCTGCTTTTGTTTTCTTTGCCTAGCTATAAGCACTGGAATGAGGGCCTCCTGGTGGTGGAATCTGAGACTGTCAAGCGGGAGGAAAGCACATTTCTTAACAAAGCAGTGAAACGGCTGTTCTTTTATCTCCTGAGTTAGCTATAATGAAATAAAGAAACAGAGAGAGAAAAAGAAGTGCTGGCTTTGACAACAAAATATAGGTGAGGTATTTAATATCTAGAATTCTAAAAGAAGGGACATCTTTAACTGCACAGCACTGAGGCAACAAGAATTACTTCACTGCTGAAAAATTTATTTGGGCAGGGAACTAATTTCAATATGCAAAAAAAGTTTTAGTTTACAGGTTTTAAACTCAGGATAGGTATACATATCTGTAAGAACCAGGCAATGTAGCAACTTTCAATACAGTAACTAAAATAAATACTCAGAATAAGCCTAGAGTAAGTCTACTGAATTAACCAGTCAACGGGGTTTCCCTGTAATTATTGATATAACAAAGAACAATAATAATCCTACATCATATATTAGAAAAAGCAAGAGACACACTATGGAGTTAAAAGCAGCTCTGAGAACATCTAAGCTATAGATTCTCTATCACTTTTGAGCCAAAAAAAAACTGAAGAAGATGCTCCAAATTAGGCTACCAAGAACAGCTTGGGTCTATTCCAAAATTTCCACACTGCCATGTGCTACAGCCCTATCTCCATTCTGTCAATCTCTCAGCCTTCCACCAGAGTTCTCAAAGATGTCCTCCTGGGAACATAGGCAGCTTCCTTACACAATGACTGTAACATACAGGTTCTTCACCATTTAATGGGCTTTTGCAGTTCCTAAGTGATCTCTGTAGGTATTGTCCTGGGAGAAAGAGTGTGTGCTAGGTGTTCTTTTCCCCACAGAGTGACAGGAACAGAAGGATGCACACTACTGCACCATAATGCTCTTAACATAGCTGAAAATTGTATGTCAATCTATATATAAATATATATATGTATGTATTTGCAATATACTGAGAGACAATGCTAGAAACAGCAAGAGTCAGTTCTTGTCTTGGTATCTACCTGATGTAGGTGGAGAAACAATGATGAAAAGCTGCTGCCAAAATACCCTGGGAGGTTGGTGCAGGGAGGAAATTCCGTAGCATTTTTCAAGGAAATGGAATCTGGTGAGAAATGAAATTTCGTCAAACCATGCAGAAGAAGAAAGATTCCTGAAGCAAATCACAGCAGAAATCAAGACACTGAACCTCCTTCTCTTAGTCTCCAGGGGAAGATTTCTAAACTCTTGCTGACCAGCCCCACCGACTCTGAGACCATTCACACAGGGATTATTCAGGGTGGGCACAGCAACCAGGCACAGAAGGAAGCATTCACCTCCCAGGCCAAGGCGGTGGGGATGGGCTGCCCGGTTTTTCCCAAGACTCTGCTCCACAGAAAGAGGCAGTAAGAGAATCACGCTGAGACCTCAGATGCATGAGACAGTTTAGTTTTATAATAATTACAATGTATTTCTACAACATTCATCCTGCTCAGCACAAGGAGAACTCAAGCAACTGTGCTGAAACATGCAGGTTTGTTCTAGGAAGGTGAGCATTACTGAAAAAACCACCCCAACCAAAGTGAGCTCAGTCCCTCACTCTCCTGTATGGTCTTTGGCTCTTATGAGCACCCAGGTGAGCTGCCTTTGTGTTCTCATTTCAAAACTGTAATTCTACATGCTCTCAGCTTTTCTTCCAAAGTTCTTGCCCTCATTTATCCAGACCTTCCTTTCATCTTTCTTACCCAATATATGCACACACGTGTGGGTATTAAATGGTGATGGAAGCCACAACTACTTCACAAAGGCCTTGCTCTGAACAGTGAGTTTTTATTCTACTTTTAAGGGTGCTGACTTCCCCCCACACCCAATTATAATCACTTCTCTTATTGCAAAAATCACTGCTTTCCAGTGCACAGACTCTGCTATACTGGGTCTGAAAGCAACTGGCTTTATAGTATGTGTCCTGCAAGAACCAGATATTGGTCAGTTGGACTACCAAAAGATAACAGCAGCACCAGAAATTTTTCTTGTCTCAAGTCATCAGATTTAACTGTGCTATTTTTCCAATTTCCCATTCCAAGTGAGCAATTTTCTGGTTGACTTAAGGCAGGGTGCCAATTAAGCACTCTGGGAAATTAAAGTCTGTTAGATAATTTTTTTTCCTGGAGTACTAATACATGTACAAACCAAATCAAAATATTGGTGATTCTCTTATTTTCTTCTCCTTTTATCTCCCTGCCCCCTGTTTTTTTTTTCTCTCCTTGTCTTTATTGTTCCCTTTTAACTAAAGTCAGCATCTTAGTACCTCATTAATCCAAATTTTTTCAGGAAAGCCCCAGGAAGTCTTCAACATAAGCTTTTTTAACAATGAAGCAAGTAACTTCAGATTGCTATTCTAACATATTGGAGAATTACTTTATAGTTTAGGAGTGGCATTTTGCCTCTGTAACATAAAAAGTGCTGGTGATACATGTCACATACCCATGCCATTCATTCAAAATATCCAAACCAACTGCCACTGCCACCTCCCATGGAATACAAGCCAGCAAGTAACACAAGGAATCTAAATTTATTCCATCATGTGCTGAAAGGGAGGGCTTTGCAACGTGCACAGAAAATCAGGATGCTGGGACTGCCTCAAAGGAAGGCGTGTGGGGAGCTGCTGCTGTGGAGTCACTGTCCCCGGAGGCGTTTGAGAAAAGACTGGACATGGCACTTAGTGTCACAGACACGTTCACATGGCTGTGGTGTTCAGCTAAACACAGGACTTGATGATCGCAGAGATCTTTTCCAGCCGAACTGATTCTGTGATTCTGTGACTCTGTGATTCTGCACCATTCTGCTCTCACACCCTTCATCCCCTGAACCCGTGCAGTCCAGGACACCAGACCTCCTCCACTTCTTCTCCAACGCTCCCAAGCAAGGGAGGGCTCTCTGCCTAATGGCCTTTAGTTATTTATCTGAAAAAAAAAAAAACCAATCCCCACCAAAAACATTTTCAACAACTCTTCCAGGCCATTCGAGCATTTTGGGGAAGGTGTTAAGGAAAGCGCCATCAGCACGGCACTAGTTTGACGCAGGTCGTGAGCAGGGCCGACCCCAGAGCCCTCTGCCCGGCACTCCGCCCCCGTCTGCCTCCAGCACGGGAGGCGGAGCGGAGCCGCGGATCCCATCGCCACGGCAACGCGGCGGCCGCAAACCGCTCCCGGGACACGCGGCGGATCCCACCGGCGGCGGACGCGAGCGCCGGGAGCGGGCGCGGCCCGACGGAGAGGTGCGCCCCCCCCCCCCCCCCCCCCCCCCCGGAATTAAGGCGAAGCTCGATGGAGCAGCCCGGCCCAACCGCCCCCGCGCCGCTGGGCTGACCCTACCACTGCGGCGCGGGGGGGATGGGGTCCGGGGGGCATTCTTCATCGGCTCCGCTCTTGCCGAGCCCGCTGCTTTCGCCAGTGAGATGCCGGGAGGGAAAGCGGAACAAAGGAGCATCCCGGTGGTGGCCCGTGCGGGGAATAGCGCCCCGCGGGGCTCCCGTTCCAGCTGCTCGGCGTGCCCGTGGGGTGGTACGGCCCGTGCCCCCCCGAGGGGCCGGGCCGCGAGGTACTGGGGGGCCCGGCCGGGGGCCGGGGGGGCCGGGGGGGGGGGGGACACCGCGCACCGTCGTCCTCCGCCCCCCGCCCGGCTCGGTCACGTGGCGGTGGAGGTGCGAGGGACGAGGCCGTGGAGGGCCGGTGCTGCCCGCTGGCAGTGGCGGGGTGGCGGCCCGGACCCCCCCAAATCGCTGTCTCGGCCTGAGAGCTGGTGGGCTTTGCCTGGGGAGAAGCTCACTGGAGAGAATGCGGGGCTCTGCCTGGGGACAACATGCCTGGCGAGAACATCACTGCTCTTGGCCCACAGCCTCAGTCCCGATGTGTCTCTCCTGCTCCTTCAGGAGCCCACCGTAGGCCTGGCCAGCAGCGTGCAATGCCTCTCTTTGGGAACTCCTTCAGCCCGAAGAAGACCCCCCCCAGGAAATGGGCCTCGCTGTCCAACCTGCACCTGGTGAGTCCCAGCACCTGCGGTTTGCTGCAGGAGCCATGTCCTGGTGGCAGGGGTGAGTGGCTCCTGCTGTCAGTGCTATAACCCTTACAAGGGCTCCCAGCTGCTTCTGGGGCTGGAAAAAATTCTTCACCCAGAGGGTGGGTGGGCTCTGGAATAGACTTCCCAGGGCAGTGGTCACAGCACCAAGCCTGACAGTTCAGGAAGTGTTTGAACAATACTCTCAGGCACACTGTGCAGCTCTTGTGGATGGTTCTCTACCGGGCCAGGAGTTGGACTCAATGATCCTTGTGGGTTCTTTACAACTCAGTGTATTCTGTTATTCCAACTGTGCTGCTTTCTTCCTGCAGTGCAGCACCATTCCTGATCACTGTGACTGTACATGAAGATAGAAATGGAATAGGTCAGGGAAGAATCATCATCATCTCACCTGCAGTCCAGAACTGTGTCACTGACAACTTCTCACCTGTGGTCTCCAAGTGCAGGGAGATGAGTGTGTAGATGGGAGAAAGTGCAGGGATGGCAGTGAGAGCAGGGATGGCAGTGGGAGGAACCAGTCCTCTACTGCAGCAGTACGTGACGAAAGTAGTACATGCTCAAAGGTTCCAGGCTCCGGGGCCATTTGGACCAACATCTTCCACTGGAATGCCAGTCACTAAGAAATGGGAGATCAGGGGGTGGCTCTGGAATTCTGTGAAACTCTGAGTGTGACCTTCTCCCTGCAGCTGGATAGATCCACCCGTGAGGTTGAGCTGGGCCTGGAATATGGCACCCCCACAATGAACCTTGCTGGCCAGAGCCTGAAGTTCGAAAATGGCCACTGGGTTTCAGGTAGAGTACAGCTCAGCTTGCTCTGGTCTGAAGTAGCCATGGTTGGCTGACAATCTGTATTTTGACCTCCTTCTTTCCTCCAAGAATCAGGAGGCTTCCTGGGGGATCGCAGGGAACTGCAGCGCTTGCGCAAACGAAACCAGCAGCTCGAGGAAGAAAACAACCTACTTCGGCTGAAAGTGGACATTCTGCTGGACATGGTGAGCCTTTGCCCAGCTCCTGCCTGCCCATAGCAGTGGGGATGCCTGGGCAAAGGGTGCTGGGTCCCCTGAAGAAGGCTGCTCTCAGTGCACCCCACTTTCTGCTTTACCCTGTCATGCAACACGGGTGTAATGGCAAAGTGACTGGGAGTAAAGCCTGATTCCCTCTGTGGAAAGAGGAGAAGGTTCCACCCACATCAGAGCTTGTTGTGAACACTGTGACTGAGGAGAGAGAAGTCCCTGCTGTCTCCTGTTTCCCTTTCTGCACAGAATTTGGCATTTTTCTTACCCCTCTATTCTCTTCCCTAACTATGAAACCGAATTACAGTCACTGTTTCTGGTCACAGAGGATGAAAGCTTCCATCTGCTGTCATCAGGGGTGAGACATCTATCCTATGTGTAAAACTGTGGATGAAAGAATTTCCAGTAAATAAACTGAAATTCAGCCTTACCCAGAGATCACAGTTTTCATGCTTAAAATCTGGAGAGACATTCAGGGAAATAGAACACACATCTATTCACAGTTAATAAGTGATTTATCACCTTTCAGCACATGATGGAATACATTTAGATAGCCTTTATGTCACTCTAAAAAAATATTTTATTTCCTTACTCGTCACGTGTTTTAAAACTGGAAAATGGCTTTTGTGGCTGGAGCACTCAGCAGAAGCACGAGCTGCTCTCCAGGTTTTCCAGGCGATCTCAGTGAAACATGACATGGCAGCTTCCCCCTTGCTCAACAGGAACAAATTGCCTCCTGCAGGACCTGGCTTGTGGCTGTAAATCTCGGTTGTACTGTGAAGTTGGAAAAGCCTCACCAGCTTTTAACTCCCTCCTGTTGTTTGCTGTGCGTTCCAGCTCTCTGAGACCACTGCCGAGTCCCACCTCATGGAGAAGGAGCTGGAGGAGCTGAAGCAGCACAGCCGGAGGAAGAAGTGAACAAGAGATGGCCAGGCTGGTTCTGGGTCTTGGCCCACGGGATGCTGGGGCTGGCTCGGGCCTCCCAGCCATGTTGGTACTGTGTGAGGTACTTTGTTTCACGGGACCACGAGTGCCGAGATGCCTCCAGCGTTGTGTGGTGCCGTGGGTACTGCTAATGGCTGGTTTGGCACCACAGCGCTGTTAATTAACACGATTTTCCTCAGAGCACTTTACTTGCTACGTTTCCTCAGCGCAGCCCAGCACAGGTACCCTCCTCTCTGAGGCAGCCGACAGCCGGCGGTGGGGCGGATCCGTCTCCCAGTGAGGGCTCCTGCTCGCCTTCTCTCCTCACCGAAGCGGGGAGACCTCCGCCTCTCCCCCACTGCGGGGAGCCCGCGGGTGCTTGTACAAGCCTCACCGTCTGCCTTGGGCGAGCAGGATGCTGGAGTTGTTTGCTCTCGAGAGTTTTGCATATTTTATAAAACCTTGCAATTAAAACCCGTTTCTGAGGGTGTTTGTAACGCGTCGCGCTATGCTGCGGGGGGCCGGGGCGGGGGGCGGCCGGTGCTCCTCCGGGCCGCCAGGGGCCGCTGCCTGGCCCGGGCTGGGTGGCGGGAGGGCGGCCGCGCTTCCGGCGGCGCTCTGGCCTCCGCTCCTTCCGTCCTGTCTGGTGGCGATGGCGGCCGCGGCGTCCCTGTCCCCGGAGGAGCTGCTGCCCAAGGGCGGCGCGGGCAAGGCCGAAGAGCTGGAGGACGAGCTCGACGAGGAGGAGGAGGACGACGAGGAGGTATCGGGGCAGGCGGCGGGGAAGGCCGGGCGGGCGCGGTGACCCCGCGGGGCGCGCAGGGCCGTGCGGCGGGGCCTGACATGGTTGGTGCTGCCCGCAGCTGGACGAGACGCTGGCGGAGCGGCTGTGGGGACTCACGGAGATGTTCCCCGAGAGCGTGCGGTCGGCGGCCGGGGCTACGTTCGACCTGTCGCTGACGGTAGCGCAGAAGATGTACAGGTGAGGGGGCGGCGCGCCGGGCCGGAGCCCCTCGGAGCGGGCCCGGCGGGGAGAGCCGGGGCGCGGGCGGCTCCGCCGGCCTTCGCGGCGGCTTTGGCCGCTGGTAGCGCAGTGCGGGGCCTGCGGGGAGCGGCAGAATCACGGGGTTTGTTTATGGGCGGCTTGGGAAGGGCGGGGATAAGGGGACACCCCGGAGCTCGGGGTTGAATTTGGAGGCCGGCTTATGGTTGAAGCACGGAAGGAAAACGCGGGATTGTGCCAATAAGAACTGATTCCTAGGGTTCTTTATCCTTGATAGATTCTCTAGGGCAGCTCTGTGGATTGGGACCACCTCCTTCATGATTCTGGTTCTTCCTGTCGTCTTTGAAACCGAAAAACTGCAGATGGAGCAACAGCAGCAGCTGCAGCAGCGACAGGTGAGGCAGGACGGCCCAGCCGTGTGCCCCGGCCCTGCAGAGTTGGCCGGGAGTGCCTGCACCTCCCGTTGTGAGCAGTGCTGGGGGAGCCAAGGCAGAAGGGTGCACTCTGTTATACGCTGTGGCCTCACTCATCCCACCACATTCTCCGGCTGAGTGTTCTAATTGGACAATCCTGCTGATTCCCAGTGGTGGCAACGCCTGGCAAGCACAACCTGGCTTTTACCAGTCAAAATATGCTGTGAGGGGCTGAAGTAGGGGCTGTGGTTGGGCACTGACCTTGGCTGTTGCAGCAGGCACGGGACTGGTGCTGCAAAGTGCCACCAATAGCTGTGGGAGGAGGGACAGCATGGCAAGACATCTTGTGTCCTTGAAACCCCTCAATGAATGGTTTTCTTTCCAGATCCTCCTCGGACCCAACACAGGGCTCTCAGGGGGAATGCCAGGGGCCCTGCCTCCGCTGTCTGGAAAAATCTAATTTGCGGAAGCTGAGTTGGATTCATATCAAGTGGGAAGACCTTGCGATTATGATATATTGAACTGTTGATTTGTTGGGCCAGGGCATTTTTTCTTTTTATTTTTGGTTATCCTTTGGGACATTGACCTGTTCATAACGAGGGAGGGAAGCCCCCCTATGGACCTGATGATGGCTCCTGTCTGCATCCCCCTCTCCTTTAGAAATCATGAGTATTTCCTTTTATTCAATCACTATGCCATAACCAGTTACAGACTTGGACCGGGGGAGCTCCTCTGCCAGCTTCTTGCCCCCACAAAACACCCTGGGGCACAGGTCAGGCTTTGAAATGCAGCAGGCACACACAACAAGTGCTTTCCTGCCTGATTTGGAGCTGAAGGACAGTGGTGGCAGGAAGTGTGACTTTCCCAGCAGAGGAAGGAGGGGTGCCGGTGGCAATCAATACCCCATGGAAAATACTCTTTGGGAAGATGCGTCTGCAGAAACACTTTCACTGCAGCTGTGTGTGCGTGAGAACCGAGGGAGCAGCAGGCCAGGTTTGAGACGATCACATCCACGCAGATTCTCTGCCTCATAAAGTAGAACAGACATCAGCTGCGTATTTTTTTGTATGGAATATTAAATAAATCCAACCTGAGCAGTGTGGTTTTAATAGATGTCCTTGAGGGAGGCTCAGTTCTTTCAGAGCTGCCGGGGGATTTCTGGGTAGGGATTTCTCCATTTCATGCACAGCCTGGCAGTGTGGAAGGGACTGACGTGGCCTTGTCACCTTCAGAGGGGTGGGAAAGCCATGTTTGGCTTAAGGGAATTCTGGGAGGTGATCCTACCTCAGCACCAGTGTCCAGTGTTCAAGGTTCTTAATACACAGAAATGTGGTGGTTTTATAACCAAAGAAAAAAAATTTATTTATTCTTTACATACTTTGTTACAGAACAATTCAATTGAACATACAGAAGTGATAGGACATTTATATGGAAACTTTTTTTTTCCATTTTTAATATTTGGTTAAACAAAATACATCTCTGTAAACAAACCCAAGACAAGGCTCTAACAAAACCAAACAAGCAAGAAAACAAAGAGGGGCTTCCCCGCTCCCGAGCAGTGGGACTGGACCAGCTCACCCACCCCCGGGCACAGCAGCCTCACCTCCCACAGGGATGTGATCACACACTTTCCCTTTACCTGAGCAGCTGGATCACACTGTTTCTCCCCCGGGAAAGCAGCTGACGTACAAGGAGAGGAAAGCAGCCCCAAAGTATTTTAAAACATCTTTGCATATTGTGCACTGATCCATTGGCTTGCAGTTTCCATGCAAACAGGGTTTTTCTCCAAAGTGCAACTTCAATCAGCACAGAAAATGTTGCTGTTGAGATTTATATTTTCCCCTCTTGAAGAAATGGCTTCAAGTCAGGAGCAGAATGCCTGCAGGCTGAACATCCTGCCTGGAAAGTGTTTAAAAACTCTGCCAGCTGGTATTGGTCATTGGAATGTGTTACGAAATAGGACTTTTTAAAATGTAAGAGCCATTTGCCCTTGACTGTGGGAGGCTGTGCTCAAAGGACTGCAAAAGTGCTTGCCAGATGTCCGGGGGTCAGCAAACACCATCGTCCTGTCGTCATGTGGCCTCTGTTCTCTGTTGGGACAGTGCCACTTTGGTGGTCTCTGAGGTTCGAGCACCTGCTCATGCATTTGAAGAGCTCTGAAGAGAAAAATAACTGAGAGAAGGTCGTTACAATCCCTCCTTTCACCAGCTCAAACATCAGTAATGAGAGTTTCCTGCGTGATGGAACAGGATCCTTCGAGCTCCATCAGGTCCCAGAGGTTGCTGTTCAACCAAGACACGTAAAGATGGAAGCAACCAGCAGCTCAGCCAGGAAGTGCTAAACACAATGAAGTGAGTTCCAGATTCAGCATTTCCTGCTCCTGCCATGGAAGGCATGGCTGAGCTACAGCTCTCCTGGGTGACTGGGAAACAGCCGGTGGAGATTTCCTCTTAGTGTCTTCGTGTCTAGTTTCTCTTCCCCGTGGAAGGCAGAAAAAAGCAATTCACCCATTAATGGAATGTTTGTTGGCCAATGCTAAAGGAGAGGTTGGTTCAACTACCAAGCCAGGATGTCTCCAATGCCTGGAAGTTCTGGTGGACCCTCTGCAGCTCCCACACCAGCAGATGGTAGCAATAAAAGAGCAAAACTGACAGCTATAAAGGCTTCCCTCCTCAGCCCATTTTTATTTTATAACTTGACCTCTTTTATTTCACATTACATCCGTGACTGTGGACTGGACTTCTGGAGAGGAGAAAAAGGGAATTAATTTCTTTGAAAACCTTTTCAGCTTTATTCCTCTCTCCAAGGAGCCCCTAAACTACTGGGTGACCATGCATAAAACCAAAATAACTGTTAAAAAATAGTAAAAAAAACCCCCACCATAGCACAAAGAAACCTAAGCAGACTGTGGCCTCTCTCCAGTCCAGAAACTTAATACTCCTCAGTCATCCTGTACTTGCTGTTTCCATGTCACCTTAGCCAGACACACACTGCCAAACAACCACTCACCACATACATAAATCCTTGGAGACCCTGGGGAAGAATCCTCTAGCTACCCGAAGAATTTCTTGGAAGATAACTCTGGTTTTATTATTGTTTCCTAATTCCTGGCACAAACCAGCCCTAAGAAGCAGAGGGTCATGCTGAGCACCGTACCATTCCTAGTGTTCTGAGTGTCCTGAGAGACCCTTAGGAATTGCAAATGTCTTCACAACAATTTGTTTTGGAGGGAGAGAACTGTAAAGAGGTGGCAGCGTGCTCAGTCCCGTGCTCCTTCCTGACAAGCCCTGGAGGGAGCAGCGTCCCACCACACAGAGCCTTGAACCACGTGGGGAAATGGAGGCCCAGGGTTTCCAGGCACTCTTTCTCCCCAGCCCAGTTTTTCAAGAGTGCGATGCCTTGCAGCTGGCCAGAGGGCACTGCAGCTCATCCACCTTGCAATTAAAGTGACTGGCTTCCAGTTTCCTCTGCTCTGCCCTCAGTTCTTCCCCACCCACCACCCCAATGTCCTGTGCCATTGCCCTATTGCACCAAGGAAGGAAGAGAAGAGCCTAACAAAGGAAATTCCAGATGAAGAGAGTCGGGGCACCCATTATCCAGGTTTTAGGGCATCAGGAGTTCAGTAAAGGGGAAGAACTGTAGTGGGAGGACAGAGCTGGCCCAGGTCACACGTCAGCTCTCCAGGTCTGATGTGCTTCCACCTCCTCTGGCACCACCAATAGGAGTTCACAGTTCTTTCCTCTCAGCTGGTGTTTCAAAAATTTCCTATCATAAAGAGAAGTAGAAACAAGCACTACTGAATGTAGAATCTTGTCATCTACAACAATTAAATATTATCTTAACCTCCACAGAGATGAGTCTATATATATATATGCCACTTTCTTACTTTCCAAGGCAAGAAAAACAGAATTAAAACCAAATTGAGTTTCTTCCAAGATCAAGAATCCCACCTTAACTTTAAATAATTCCAACAAATCTGGGGGGAAAAAAAATCTTTTTATTCTATAAAAAGAACACCCCATCATACAGATGTCCTTAGCAGCAGTGTACCACTTGGTCATTTGACATGGTTTTTTAGCCCTTTTCTGCATGTAAGCTTTTTGTAATACCAAACTTGGATTACTTCAAATAAATATGAAAAATCAACATTTTCTCCAATGTCTTTTGGTCCAGATTTCCAAAACTCCCAGTAAAGAAAGCCGTTATTTATTGCTGAAGAATGATACACCTAGGATAAAATCCACCAGAACCTCTGCACAGTAGTTTCACAGGAGTTACTTTATCCCAGAAATTTACCAAAACTTCAGTGGCATGGCTGGCTCTGCAAACACTGCACATGTGCAATCCCTATCTCAGAACAAGAATAGTCAAGGAAGCAAAGCTGCTAGTAGGATTTATGGCACGATGGAATGGAAGCTAAACAGCAATCAAGAGCAGGCGAAACTTAACAAAGTATTTACAATTACCTTCTTGTGTTAAGATTGAAGAGAGAAGGGGAGCCAAGCCAGAAGGGCAGCGTATGCTTACATAGGAAAAGGGATTCCTAACAAACAGCTTACTCCTCTCAGGGATAAGGCTGCACTTTTAGTCTGGAAAGTCTTTTGTTGGAGACATACAGACTGTTACTAAGGGGGCAAAGAATGCTGATACTGTCATGTTCAAGGAGGGAGCAGGGCACAGCACATTGTGTTGCAGGTGTCCCCCACTAATACCAGAGATGGCCTCTACCTTTGCCACAGACAGAGCCAGACACGTAAGAGGCCAAGTCAAGCTCTCCTGAGCTGATAGAGACACCACTGCCAAAAGCATTTCCCTGGCTTTGCACAAACAGGGCATAAATCCAAGTGGAGGCAGAAGAACCTTATTACTCTCAAATTTTTACAATTGAAAGTCAGCCATACATGTTTCAATCACCAACTGTTTAAGGACAGACTTCTTACCTCCAACAGGGACGGATTAAAGGAAATCCTACCTGAGCTCACTTTCACCTCCAATCCACTCGGGCACCTTGAGCTTGGAGTCGAGGTTGTAGTAGGTGCCTCCCACCTCCCGGACACAGATCCAGTGCTGTCGCTTGAGGGGGAGCTTCAAGGGGCCCCAGCAAAGGCTGGAGGGCAGATTCATGATGAAGCCCATCACGTTAGACAGGGCAATGGCGTTAACATCCCTGAAAGAGTGCACACCATCAAACAGATTATGTTCTGGTGCTTTCACTTCAATCTCTTTCTCAGTTTTACAAAGAGTAGCCACCTCCAGAATGACAAAGCTTCTCAGTACCTGCGCTTATCCCACCAAACTGCCTCATAGCCTTTGGTCTGAAGTGCTGCCATAATCACGTTCACATCATAGTTCCCATTCCCCAGCATGCTCTTCTTGTGGGGGGTCACCATGGTGTTGGGAGACAGCCTGCAAACAGAAGAGGAGACCGCTCTAGCAGATGTCTGCTGAACCTGTATTCCATAACCTGCTATATAACTTGAAGTCCATTTCCAGGGGTTTTGTATTTAAACACAAACTATTCCATGCCCCCCTTATCCCTCATCAAATGGGCTGAGGAAACTAAGTAATGCATTAAGAATAACTCTGATGTACAAAACCTCCAAAAATCCTGCCTTTGATGCAAAAGAAATCACAAAGCTCTTTCTGCCTGACCCCTTGAACTGATACTTCTGAAGGATGCTTCAATGATGATTTTTCCTCAATTTACAGTCAGAGTAAATGCCAGTTTGCTGTTTAGGACAGTGGCTATCCCAAATTCAAGAGTCCAACAGGCAACAGCAGTCTTGAAGAGTGGATGAGAAAAACAGGCACAGGAGGTTGGCTGCAGGAAAGGTTGTTCTTCCTCCTCCTCCACTGGTAAAGGAAAGAACTATTCAGACACAAAGCTGTGAAGATACTTGGGGCTGGGAGCTTTCCAAAGCTGTTGTGGTTGCTAGATGATAAAAAAATATCTGTTGCTGTAGGTAACTAAACAGATAATCCTGATGCAAACAAATCTCTTCAGCTTCAACCTGTAAGTTTGCTTAGACATCACCTGCATTACCACAGCATCTAAAAATGCAGAACCACAGTCTATCACATTCATACAATCACATAATATCCTGAGTTGGAAGGGATTCACACAGAGTCCACTCCTGGTCCCAGATAGGACAGCCCCAAGGATCACACCATGTGCTTGACAGCATTGTCCTAACTCCTCTTAAACTCTGTCAGGCTTGGTGCTGTGACCACTTCCCTGGGGAGCTTGTTCCAGTGCCCAACTACCCTCTGGGTGAAGAACTTTTCCTAATATCCAAACTAAACCTCCTCTGACAGTGCCTGATGCCATTCCTTCAGGTCCTATTATTGGTCACCAGAGAGGAGAGATCTATGCCTGCCCCTCCACCTTCTCTTTTGAGGAAGCTGTGGGCTGCTACGAGGTTACCTGCCAAAAATATATAACGGCCTTTGCACGAGTTCAGATAACGGATGTGAAACACAACATGGAGATGTGGCAAAAAAGCCTGTTAGCCACTCTTATGGTTTTATGTTTCCCCCCTCTGCCTAAGAATTTTTCTAAGGAGGGAAAACAACAGGAGGTACTATTATGAAGATGACAGCAAGCATGGGGGAAACTGGGAGCAGAGAACAATAACGTCACATAATGCCAATCCAAAGAAAGTCAAGCCTCAGATGAGTTCTGTTGTGATGAGTTATCTTTCCATTGATAAGGACTCCATTAATTCTGCTAGTGCAGAGTTCAGATTTCATATCATTCAAACATCTGTATTTTACCTGCCTCCTCCTCCTGTCAACTGCATCCCCAAAACTCCTAGTGATTCTGCAAGTTTTTCACTCAGCCTTTACCACACTGAATATTCTGCAGGCATATTTCATCACTGGAAATCCTTCAGCCCTTCTTCATTCCTGCCCTTCTTACCCAACAAATTATATTTCTTTAAAAAGGTGTCCATGCAGCAGTGGTGGAAGATGTGGAAAATTCTTTTTAACTTTAGCACAATAGTGTTTGATCCCTATATCTGTGATGAATGCTTAGTTTTGTACCACAGAGTACCTTGTACAAATTCCAGAGATTAATGTGGCTTTGTGTTAACTCCCTGCATCTGTGACTAACAGTCTTGTATCAGCTAGCACTTCCTTATTTACCT
>WBNP01002573.1:7306-21511 GCA_013401095.1 Passerina amoena
GCAGAGCAGGGCTTGCCAAATCTGTGTGTGCCACCAAGTCACCATGGCAGTCCCTTCAGAGGTGAGCAGCTCTGCAGAGGGTGGCAAAGCCTAAAGGAAAGTTATCCTGGGGTACATTTCCTGCTGGATTTACCCTCAAAATCACCAGAATGCTGCCTGTTCACTTGGACCCTGTTAGCAGCTCAGCTTCATTACACTTCATTGCCTTCATTCATTATAAAGCAGAATAAAAACCTCCCTGTAATGCGCTTTTACCCTGCAGGAGATCAAATTCCTGGAGAATCTAATCTTTTATTAATACTGCTGACAAATCACCAGAGTATTACCCTTCCTTTCTGTAATGATTCAAATCCTATAAAGGCCTCCTCTGATTATTTCAAACACTCCTCTACAGACATTTGGGAGGCCAGAAGCCAGCAAGGGGAAGAAGAGCCTGTAGCTCCTCCATGCCAGTACCAAGGGGGGCTGCTTTGGGGTTAGCAGGTCACAGGCAGTGTAGGTGGCATCAGCCCATGTCAAATTGCCACCTCCACCGTGCCAACCTGGGCTTCTAAAAGGACAGGCTTTTGGCAAAGGTCTGGGATAGGGAGAGAGAGAGATGACAGCACATAGGGAACAGCCAACTCAGCCGTGCTCTTGGCCACAGTCACACTACAAAACAAAGAGTCTGGCCACAGCACAAAGGGCACTGCTCAGAGGCTTGAAGTGCCTCAGGATAAAGCCTGGAAGGATGGAATGTCAGGCTGCAACATCACAAGATGAGGTTATCAGGTGAGCTCAGCAGCACTATAACATGGACACCTACGTGCCACTCCTGCAACTCCCAGGACATCTGGATGCTCCCAGCCTGTCTCATGCCAAGCCTCATCCAAGCAATATGGCTCCCCTTTCAGCTGTGGGTTCAGAAGACACATTTCATCTTTTTTTCTTGCACCAAGTAAAGCATAAAAATGGTTAAAATCGAGTTGTGAATGAGACCCTGTTCTCCTGACCATGGCCTGCAGCTACAACCTGAGCTGAAGGCCCCTTCACCCTGCAGGAAGAAAGGAAATAGACAGCCCATCTCCAAATGGCACAAACCTTTTGAGAGGCTTCCTTCCCCTGCCACCTGTGGTCAGGTAAGAGAGCTCAGGCAGGGCTTCCATCAAGGGCTGCATGTCTCCCACCACAGGCGTTGCTTTCCGCTTCGCTTCAGCTTTTTGCTTTTGCTTGGCCATCTTCACACTTTGTATTTCTGCATCAGAAACAAGGCATTACCGCAAGAAGGGGAAATACCTGCAGGAGATAACCCTTGAGCTAAGAAATAAGTTGTTTTACCATTTACAACAGGCCAGAAGTGATTTAAACCAGAGAAAAAATGAACAAAAGGCAGCTGGGCCGTTCCCTCCGTTGGTGCATTTGCTTGTAACTATATACATCCCTTCTGACAGTGCAGTGGGAAGTGAAATTCCCAGATTCCGTCTGTTTCCATCACTCACACTGTTCATTGCTCACAGCAAAACAGCACAGGAGCCCTGGTGTGGCAAAAACCACACTGGCCTTGCATGGAACTGGGAGAAAAGAGGCAAAGGGACTCCAAATCAACTCCAAATCTGGATTAAACAGGCACAGCCCCCTCTCTGTTGCTGTTGGGACCAAACAACAGTCTCCTAGCACAGGCAGGAAAGATGGACTAAATGTCAGTTGTTTACTTAGTTTGAAGAGAATCAAGGCTCCACCTCAATGACTCATTGTGAAGTGCAAGCAGTCAGATGCTGGATAAACTGGACCCTTGGAAAAGCACTGCACCAAGAGGCAGATGCACATGGCTTTTCCCAGGACCAGGTTTCCCAGTCTCCCAGCAGCAGCTCTGACAAGGGTGTGGACACAGAAAGCTCTACAAATGTTACATCTGTCTCCTTCTTTCTTTTAGGAGATGAGCATTAAAAGCCACAGGCTTCTGCCTTAGTCCTTGAGGCTCCCTGATGTGACAGTAAGTCCCACAGCTGCTCATGCTTCCCAAAGCCAGCAATTTCCAGGGTGAGCACCAGCAGAATATGTCCTTTAAGACAGCCCATGAAAGCCCAGCACTGCTACAAGCCTCCAGCTGAACTCCAGGATGCCCCACCTGACCCACAAGTCCCTTGGACAACTGCAAGGATGAGCCTTAGTGCTGAGCTACAAACTCCTTGTGTGGATGTGACAGTGTGCCAGAAGCCATTGGGGCCGAGCTGGTGACACAGGGAGGCCAACAGCTCCCAAGGCAGCACGGCCACAGAAGTCAGAAGTATTTTTGGTGGGAGCACAAAAGCAGCCAGTCCCACTTACAGACCACAATCCTGGGTCTAATCCTGCTCCCACAGTCAAGGAAACACACCTCCAATTCAGTGGCTGCTCCTTTAATACCTTCACCTTGCTTCTTCTCCAGCTCAGCTGAGTAGAAGAGCAACAGTTTTTCATGAACTGCAGCTCTGCTGCACATGGATGTTTGTGACAAATCAGGATTGGAAACACTTCTCCTCACAGCAATCCCTGCCAAGAACACAGCTTTCTGTTCTGCATTACTTCTTTTTTTGGTCTGGCTTTATGAAGCTGACTACTTCAGTGCTTTCATAAACAGTATGTGCTGAAAATTTTCAGACACCTGATTCTGCGCAAACATCCCAAATTCTTTTCCTATGAAGTCTTGTTCATCTGAGGAGCCATGCAATATATGTATTTTTAAATGCGCATACTTCTAATGTCTGAAGCATTACACAAGTTTTTTTCCCCTCTCTAGTCTCTCCTAAGATTACTTATTGGAATGGGAGAAAGTTTTGCATTTGCACTACTGGCTGATCTTTGGTTCCCAGGGTCTTGGCATCCAGTGTCACAAAAGCAGCCCTGGGACAAGAAGAAACAACAAACTCAGATTTAGGAAAACAGAGATGTAGTGATAACTTCAGCAGTCCAAGCTGGCTTCTCTTTTGGTGGACAAAAAGCTCTTTCTCCACAGAGAACTAGCAGAGTTTTTAGGTACTTCTGTGCCTGTAAAGCACCTCTAACATCAACTATCTCCTAAGACAGGTAATTTAGCTTGAAGTTTACTGTCTTGGTGTTCTCCTCAAAGCAAAGTCTCTGCATTTCACTTGTATTCCCTCATCTTTGTAATTTCAGAGCCAAGAGAAAGAGGCCACAGCAGGGCCAAAATAGCACACATGATCTTGGGAAAGACTGATGCTACAAAGGCATTAAGAGGGCTGGATAAGACCCATGTAGGGATCCGGCTCCTGGGCTTTTCCAAAGCAGCTGAACTTGACTAGCACAGCCATCTGTGTTCTGTGTCCAAGCAAGATGTCCTGGCACTCAGCAGCTGTTGGCTGGTTGTTTGGGAGGCTTCCTTCACACTCATGTGTGTTAAATTCATACCTTTTTATCTAGGAAGAGCCAGACACACCTTCAGTGCAGCTGCTGAAATCAAAGGTTAATGAACTTGGGCTCAGAGCTCAGGCACAGAGATCATTTGGTGTAGCAGAAAACCACATCCCCCTGCCCCAAAAACAGCCTGTGTCCAACTCTGTTGGGCAAGAAGGTGTTAGGAGGAAAGCCTGTCCCATGAAAAGCTTCAAAAGGTGACAAAAGGAACCCCCTCTGCCACACTGGGTACCACTGCACAGTCCCCTATTGTGCTAAGACACTCAAAGCAAAAATAGGAAAAGAGAAGCATTTCTGCCAGGGGCTGGGCTTGTTTAGCTCATATTTCAGTGCCTCAAGAAAGGCCAGACTGTCTGGCAAGCGGGTTCACTGACCTGCAGCATGTGGGAAAGAGCACTAACACAGCCAGCAGGGTCCAGAGCTCTCCCTCACTGAGGGGGCAGGAGAACCCACTGCAGGGTCTCACCAGAGGTCAGGGATTAGCTGATGGCAACATGGAGCTCAGCTCCAGCCTGTCCTGCCATCCCCACAGCTCCTGGGTGAGGAGGAGCTCCACCAGACAGCTACTCACATCTGTACCAGAGTTTTCAAAGATAGAAAAATATGCTAAACTTACATGGGCACAGTGCCCTTCTGCATAAACAAAGGGTTTATGTAGTCACATACATCACACATGGTAAAACATCAAAAGCAGAACTGGGGCAATGACTAAGTCTTGGTGTTAAACACTGAGAAACAATACCTGGAACTTTTATGCCAGTGCTGGGGAGGGATGAAGGTTTCTGAGAAGCATTCTGTCACCCAAACCCAGAGTACAGAGATCCATCAGAACTATGCTCTGTGATACCATGTCACAGGAATACTCACTCTGCAGCCATCTTTCCTTCCTCAGCTTCATCTTCTCTTTTTTAGAAAGTACTGTTTTTTCTTCCAAACCTAGAAGAGAAGAGACATGAGATGGAGCCGGGCTCCTGCACAACAGATTCTGTTCAACCCTTAATGCTTTTGAACTTGCTGGCACAGCAGGCAGATCCAGAGGCTACCCTGCACCCCAACTTTTAGCCAAACGTATCAAATCTGCCTTGCTGTGAGTTAAAAAACAAGAAACAAATAAGCAGATCAGATAATCAGCATAAGATCA
This sequence comes from Passerina amoena, assembly GCA_013401095.1. Classification (NCBI taxonomy): domain Eukaryota; kingdom Metazoa; phylum Chordata; class Aves; order Passeriformes; family Cardinalidae; genus Passerina; species Passerina amoena. The sequence continues at coordinate 11,841 of WBNP01002573.1, forward strand.
CAGAATGGTATTGATTGGAAAGGACCTCAAAGCTCATCCCATTTCAAACCCCCCTGCTGTGGGCCCCAGAAGTGCTTGTTCCAAGCCCCATCCAACCTGGTCTTGAACACTTCCAGGGATGGGGCAGCCACAGCTTCTCTGGGCAGCCTGTGCCAGGGCCTCACCACCCTCACAAGAAGAAATTTCTGAAATATATCCAGGGCAGCCCTAAGGAGCAGCTGGTCACTAGCAGCTTGTAAAAAAGACTAGTACCTACTATTTACCAAATTCAGTAATTGGAAAGCAGCTGTTGAGCACTGATATCCAATATAAAGTAAAATACCATCACAAATACTTTTACTGGAGATCTGTTGCAAGTGCTATAAAATTGTATCTTATCTCACATATTTAAACCCCAATTGACTTCAGCCAATTTTTCTCTTGAAATGTGTTGGAAATACCAGAATTCCAATAGAGTAACAAGCTCCCTAAAGACCATGACATTCACTTTAGCTTATTCTTAAGTCTGGGTAAGAAAAAGTACCTCTTTTTGCCCCCCAAAAGAAAGAGAAGAAAGGAATGCAATACAATTATGAAAACAACTCACTAAGAATAATGTCTCTGAAGCTACAGATCCTATGGGATGATTCAAACAAAAGCATCCTTTAATAATTTCTTAAGAACAGAACAAACCTGCTGGGGCTAAGGCGACCTTCCCATAAAATCAACAATCACCACCATGTTTTGAGTTTCTAAGACAGGGAGAATGAAGCTGGAGCTTCCACAGCCCATTTCCCAGAAAAATAAATTCCCAAAAAGCACTTAGTAAAACCACATTTGTTGTGGTATCAAAGCAGATGCTGAAAGAATAAATTGCATGATCCAATAACCAACTCTCAGTTACGCCCACCCCCATCACCCCACATTTCTGTGGTTTCAGGGGAAAAAAGGATGAATTCTAGTCAGTTATCACATACATATTATTATTATTATGGAATTATTATCCCATCCCAATGATCTCCAGAAGGCTGCCTGCACAGGACACCACAGCTGCCCCAGCCTGCCCAAATTTCAGCCATGGCAATGCTGGAAAGATCTGCCCCCCTCATCTGGAAAGACACTCATGACTTCACTGGAAAAACATGGCCTGGCAGCATTTGTTAATGAAAATAAAAAGGCCAAATTCAGCCAGCTGGCCAACTCTAGTAATAACAGCAATTCAGGTTTGGGTTGGTATTTTTTTCCCCAAAACAGTAGTGTAATATTTAAGGAAACACAAAAGCTGTTTGCCTGGCAGGAACCCAACCTTGCTGCTGGCCAGGGTGGGGGAAAGGTGGCCACAGATAACCAGAGGATGTCTGAGAGAAAGGAGCTGCATCTCTCCTCTGCCAGCAGCCAGTTCCTGCCCTTTTCCATCACTTGGCTCCCTAGACACTCCCATTTCCATATCCCAGCCTGCCCTCAGAAGGCTGCTCAGCTGCCTGAAGGTGCAAAGTTGTGTTTGGCAGCTTCCAGTTGTGATGTTGAGTGCCAAAACCGCTGGAAAGCCACTGGAGGACAGTGAAGGCAGAATTTAGCTAGTTAATTAACAGCACAGACTGTCCCCAAGGTAGCCTTTTATTTTTATTTAGCTTCCAAGCACCTCTGAGATCAAGCCAAACCACGGCTCCGTTTTAATTATTTTCCTGTGAAATCAGAAGGGTTTGAATCCCCCTCTCCAGCCCATTCCACAGGTAATTTAACAACACTTGCCTTTGAAACCCTATGAATGAAGGAAAGGTGAGCAAACCCCATCACATTAGCTAAGAATATTTTCCATACTGTAAACTTGACAATTATTTGTTTTAGCAAGAACATGCTTTCTTCTTTCTTTCCTCTGATCTGTGCAGTAGAAGACATGCCAGATACAAACAGGTTTAAAAAAACCACAATAGCTTTTTGCCACCTACATCAAGCATTTGGTACTACTCCTGGCAATCCTCAGGATGCTGCTTTCATGACAGAGAAGCAGATTTTTAAGGACGGATTCCTTAATTTCAGCAATCTTGAGGGTTTTTTGGTAAAGGACTCAGACTAAAAATAAAACTAGAATATATATATATACACAGACACATATATATATGTGTGTGATTCTTTTTCATAAATAACTCCTTAGACTAAATCTATCTATAAATCCTACCTTAGAAATCCCCATTTTATCCTTTCTAGGCATTCAGAAAGAAGCTGGAGTGAGTTAAAGCTGTAACACCACAGGCTTCCCTGCCCCAAGATCCCACTATTTAATTCTAGCTCTGCAGCCAAGAGGGTTTGACAGTTCCAGGAAACTCCATTACTTGGAGCATTTGGCCATTACCAGAAATATTCAATAAACCTGTGCAATGCCACATGGACAGAGGAGGGTCCTTCAGCACCAGGCATTTGCAAAGCTCCTCCTGGGCTGTGAGACATTAAGAAACAACGTGTAACATTAATTAATATTCCAAAACCCCAATGATACATAACAGTAAAGCTGTTGCTGCTCAAAACATAGTATTTTGGCAAACTGAAGTTAAATAACAACAGATGTTTTAATTTTGGCCTCAGTTGTGTAACAACAAGAATGAGCATATGCCTACAGCTGTGGGATGAGTTAATGAAGGAAGTCAGACTACATCCAAAAGCAGAATATTGGGTGTGGTTTGGGGTTGTTTTCTTAAATTACATAGCATCACTTGTAAATTGTGCACTGCTCTTGTCCAATGAAGAGCCTGGGAAATAGTAAGGACAGTCTCCTGGGGCACAGGCAACAGTGCTGTGACCTGGCAGCTGTCACTGCATGACCCCTGAAGGTGCTCCTATTCCTCTAGGAACAGAGCTGAGGGACAACAACACGAGCAGGCAAAAAGCCAAGATGTCCTCTGGCAGAGAGGATGCTCCACAGCTCCCTGCCCTCATCCCACCAACAGTTCCCAATCCGTGACCTCCACTGCTCCCAAAGGCATTGGTGCACAAGGGTCACCAGTGTGACCAAGGCTTGGGGTGGCAAGGACAGAGGCAGGGGGCTGTATCCAAGCTCACTGTCCTCTTGCTGTCAGGGGAGCCCCCACGGACAGCTTGGTACCTGTAGGCATGGGGCACAGAAAACTCATCTGGGTTTTGCCCAGTCCAATCCCTGCTGCACCCTGAGCAGGCCTGGGAACCAGTGTTGGAGGAAAAGGTGTCAGCTCCTGCTGGGCCAGGGCAGCTTTCTCCATGGATACAGCATTTGCTTTTCATGATCTAAAACAAGCTACATGATTTTTGTTCACACTTAATAATTACACCAGCACGCACACACTCTTCCTGCCCCAATGTGGAAGGTGTGAGAAGCGACCCTCACTTTTAAAATTTAATTACAATAAAGGACTGAATGAGGAAAAATCACAGTGCTGGGAGCCCCTCCCACCCCATGGCTACCAGCCACGTGGCTCCTCTACAAAATAGATGCTCTGCCTTTTATATTTTTAGCTCCTCTGAAAGTTTTGTCAGTCAACTCTTTCTGTGCCATCCATTACTGGAGATGATTTTTTACATCTTGATTGGAGGTCACAAGCCAGCCTGCTCTAAATGTCTTGGCTACCATGGCTATTACGAGGTAGGGGGAAGGAAAGAGGACTGTGGAATGACATATTACAATAACATCACTACACATCTTATAATATCTATCTCTTAATTGTGAGAGCCAACTATCACATTACTTATCTACAACAAAGGCATCCTACAAGAAGTGGATCTGCCTTTTCTGCCCCTTCAGATCCCCTGGTTATCTGAAGCACAGCCTACTTCCAAGCCTGGCTTCCCGCTGGAAGCCCAGAGCAGCAGTGCAGCTCGTGTCCTCACAGCAAGGTCATGGCTCTGTCAGGCCTGGTAAACATCCCCAGGCTCCAAGCAGCCCCAGCACGGGCACAAGGCCGCCCAGGGCAGCCCTGCTCAGCCTCAGCTCACAGGGGCACACAGTGATGTTCCATTAGAGGGGGGAGCACATCCCCTCAGGAGGTGACTGGGAAGTCACAATGTGCACAGCAGGCTGTGAAAGGCAACCTCAGAGACAAAGGCTGTCCTTACACACAGTGCCTCAAGTGCTGCTGGCACACTCAGCCCCTTCCACAAGGTAAAAGCACCTCTTTCTCCTCCTCTGCCCAAGTCTTGTCCTTTTTAGCTCCTCATCCTTCCCCCCTGCATGTTCTCAGTAGTCCCCCCAGAAGGGAGGCTGCCCCAGTCACAGACAGGCACACAGAGGATGCTCAAAGTGGCCCAGTGTCTCACTGCTCCTAAAGCCACTTGTGCAGCTGAAGGTTATTTTTATAACCAAGGCTGAAATGCCACAGGGAACCCAGATTTCTGAGCCAAGGACTGCAGAGTGCCTTGTCTAAGACAGGAGCTTGGTATTGCTATTTCAGGCTCAGGGAATCAAAGAAATCACAGAATGGTTTGGGCTAGAAGGGACCTTAAAGACTAACTCATCACCAACCCCTGCAATGGGAAAAAGCAAAAAGAAGAAAGGAAGAAAATAGAAAGGACAGGTCTCAGTACTCCCTGACATGGAAAGCTTCGAAGTCCACAAGACAAATGCAGAAAGGCTCACCCACAGACAGGTGCCCCGGGAAACACATGCCACAAGAGGGACTTACAGGTGGGATCTCCTTCAAGAAATGGAGATTTCCAGCTTTGAGAGAATGAGTCTGCTTACAAAGAAAGACATTTTAACCCCCCTCACACCCCTTTCCATGTACATGCAACAAGGTTGTGTGCATTTCATCCAACGAAAGAGTTCTCCAAAAGTACCATAAATTACACAGTGCAAATATTCTCATTTGTCAAGGAGTGGTATGGCAGAAAAGTTGACTTTTTCCTTGCTATCACTGGCATATATTTGCTCTCTGTGCAGCCCCATAAACAACTTAAATACCTGTGATCACAGTGAATTTAATTTTATGCCCAGCAGCTCTCAAGAAGTTCTGCCACAGCTTCCAGCCTTACAAAAGGTCACTCAGCCACAAGAGCAGCAGAACCCACAGCATCAGTGCAGCAGCCCTGGGAGCATTCAAAAGGGGTGGATGTGGCACTTGGGGACATGGCTTAGGGGCACACCTGGCAGTGCAGGGGGAATGGTGGGACTCTGAGAGCTTTTCTAACCTTAACAGTTTATGACTGAGACAGACTATTCCCAATGGTGCCCAGTAACAAGAGACAAGGAGCACACAGTTTTTGGGATAATTTTTATGATTCTTTGAACTGTCAGGAGGTTATGGAGTCCCCAGGTCTGGGGATTATTCAAAACCCAACTAGACACAGTCCTGAACAACCTGCTTTATCTGAACAAAGAGGACCACCAAAGTAGACTCCAGTGAGTGTGCAGCACAATTTGGACAGTTGGCAAGAGTCCTTTACAGAGGATAAAAATGTGTATTTTAGCAACAGAGATACAGGCACCTTAGCTATTTGTGTGGATGTTGCAGTTTCAATAAAGGGCAGTGAGAAAAACAGAACAGCAGTTCTATAAAAGCTTGAACAGCAACCAATCTCTGCAATGAGATTCATTCTGAGACCAGGAGTAATTCATGTTTACCAATGGGTAAAGTCTCTCCTTAGGGCTTACTGAGGGAGGCAGAATACTGAAACATTTCTATGCTTTTTGACAATGCCTTGCAGGCCTGCATTTGAAAGAGATTTTCCCCAAAATATCTTTTCCTTTCCTGCTAATAAGATTACCTTTGACTATCCTGTCCTTTGAGAAGCTTTAAAAATCAGTAGCTCAGTATCTCTGCAGTATTATCACAGTGAAAGATCTAGATCTGAAATAGTTACACTACTGGATTTTATCTGGTGCTTATTTATCCAAAAAGCAAGAACAGTTTACCTTAATTTCCTTGTCTTTTAACTGCATATTAGCTAGCAGACAATTAAACTGGCATTCCCTAGGGAAATTTCCTTCTCCAACCACTGGTTCCTATAGCCCCTCTCATACTGTTTTTGGCACCTGGTGTTTCTTTTACCTATGCCTTTCAGCACCTAAGGGGAGGCAGCTCTGCTCAGCTGTACTTGTTATTACATTCCCAGTGGATGGATTCAGTGGAGACACTGCATTTTATCACAGAATGATTTAGGTTGGAAGGGCCCTTAAAGATCATGCAGCTCCAGCCATGCCTGCCTCAGGCAGCATTTTATGCTGCACTTCCTCTCAAAGCCAAAGCAGTGGCCTGATGGGGGGCTGGGGAAAGGTAAGAGAGCAGACAAAAATAGGGAAGAGAGGGAAACAAAACACAGATTTAAAGATGCTCAGAGGACAAAGGGATAAAAGCACAGAGGGACAGACTTCCAAGGCAGACAGACAAATATGTCACTGTCAGCTGCCACTGCAGCACTGGCAGCAGACCAGCTGCACACAGGAGGAGGCATGAGACATCACCCAGAACGAGTTGTGGAGTTGTTTCTGTTTCTCAGGGATTGCAGCAAACACCAGGATCTGTTAATGCACAGCCCCACCTTCCCCCCACTCCGACACAAAAATACATTCCATGGATTCATTAGTTTGTTTGTAGAAATACCCAGTTTTCCGCATTTTTTGGAGCCAGGTTTAGCATTCAAAGCCACCTTCCTGGGAAAAACAGGCCATGGAGGGATTCAGACAGATTGCATCATCTGGAATCATTCCTTTAACTGAAATGAGGAAGGACAGGCAACCAGACCGTGTTCACTGTGCAACTTGGGGAAACAAGTGCCTGCAGGAACCACTCCCTTCATCATCTGACAAGGCAGGGACGCAGCCAGTAGCAAGAGCTACAGCTGGACCTTTGCTGAGATGGAGATGGAAAAAAGAGAGGCAGGAGGAACTCCAGGGCTCAGCCCTTCCAGCCTGCTAAGCAAAGGCAGTGCACACTTTACCTGATGGCAAGTGTTGGGGAAAGAAGAGAAACTAATAAAACAAATAAAATAAAACAGCATTGCCAGCTGGTCAAAGGGATTGTCCCACTCTGCTTTGCACTGGTGTGGCCTCACTTTGAGTCCTGTGTGCAGTTTTGGGCACCACAATCCCAAAAAAGACATCAAGCTGATAGAGAGCTTCCAAAGAGGCACCACAAGGATGGGAAAGGGTCTGGAGAGGAAGCCTTACGAGGAGGGGCTCAGGTCACTTTGTTCAGCCTGGCAACACTGAGGGGAGACTTCACTGTGGTCTTCAACATGCTCCTGAGGGCAAACAGAGGGGCAGATACCGACCTCTTCCCTCTTGTGACCAGTGACAGGACTCAAGGAAAGGGCAGGGAGCTGAGTCACAGGAAGTTTAGGTTGGATAGCAGGAAAAGACCTCTAAGATCATCAAATCCAACCACTAAACTACCAGTGCAGGCTCCACCTTTGGGCCATGTCCCTAAGCACCAGAGACACCTTCTGAACACTTCCAGGGATGTCAATCTACCACTGCCCTAGGCAGGACCTTCCAATGCCTGATCATCCTTTTAGTGAAGAACTTTTCCCCAGTATCCAATCTAAACCCTCCCAAGCACAACATGAGGCCATTTCCTCTGGTCCCTTGCTCCCTGGGAGCAGAGCCCAAGCCCCACCTGGCTGCACCCTCCTGTCAGGGCACTGTAAGAGTGAGAAGGTCCCCCCTGAGCCCCCTTTTCTCCAGGCTGAGCCTCTTACCCAGCTCCTCCTCATCAGGCTTTTGCTCCAGACCCTTCCCCAGCTCCACTGCCCTTCCCTGGACACGTGAATAATGTCCCCACACACACGCTGAGGTCAGGCTGTGAGATGTTTTACACCAGTTATGGCACAGGGGAAGCTGGCAGGGACTGTTTCAGGGTAATCACACAGCTCCTATTAAAAGCTGCCTTCAGCCAGAGGTTTTCAAAGAATTTTAATGGACAGAATCCAATGTGAACTGGTAGCAGGACTTTGCAGCATAGAAACATTTTTTTTCCATATTAAGCCACGTATCCACAATGGATGCCCTCTGTAGGGCTAAGGGTGGGGTGGGAGTCAGAGCAGTGAAGACCACCAGGGAGCAAGGAGGACAAGGTGGATTTTTTTGCACTCCCTGTGATGTGGAGGCTTGGCAGACAGACACATCTTCCAGCCAGCAGCTACTCAGCTCCTCAATCAAGTCAATCACTGGCAGAGAGTCTGAGCAAGGGAGGCACTGCCATTTCCCAGGAAGCCCAGGGAAGCAAGATGTTAACTGGGATTACTCCAGCCTGGCTTCCCTCAGAAGTAACCACTGAGGTAGTGTAAGGCTTCTGAAAATTTATGATCAGCAGAGAGCAACGAGCAGGAACAGGCAAGAAACAACAGCAGCAGCAAAAGAGCAATGCCCAGAGCACCACTGGTCAAGGGACTCACAACCATTAAAAGGCAAAAGAAAAAAGCAAACACCGCTCCAAGGTCCATCTACACCCTTCCTCTCAACACACACACACTATGCCAGCCAGTAGGTAACAAACATTACTGGAATGACACACTCTTACACATAATTAATATATTAACTCATTTGACTGCTGAATGGCCAGTGATCAATACTTAATTATATTTCCAGGCAACAATGCCAGCCAGAAACTGCATTGAGTAGACTCGGCAGACATGTAACTCCAGGGTAAAAACAAAACCATCACAGGATCAGCAATAAGTGGGAGTTACATACAGGAGCTTCAGCAGCACAGAGAGGAGAGAAAAGATCACACCAAAATGTCTCCATTACGAAGGAGGAAGAATTGAGCCATGAAGGTCAAGAGAAGACTGTCAAAACTTGCTGAAATCATAGTTTCAAATGACAGGAACATAAGGATGAAGCTCTTGCAGAGAGAAAAATGGGAGAAGTGGGAACAGCAAGGGAAGGGGCAGAAACAAGGATATTACAGGAAGGTGGACAACCACAGGACACCACTACATGTTCAGTGAGGTCTGTCTTCAATAGGAAGGTCACAGCAAAAGCCAAGAAGTGGGGCTGGCACAGCAAAAGCAAAGCCCATCTGGGCAGACAGGGAGAAGAGCTGGCAGGAGGATCATTTCTGCTCCCAGCCTGGTGACCTGAAGCACCTACTCACTAAGCCCTCTCTTCTGCACAGGGCACATGAGGCACAGATTGGACAGATGCTCTCCCTACATCTGCTGAGAAGGAATAAGCATTCAGGGGCACAGCAGAAGGCAGAGAAGAGCTGGGAGAGGAGAGAATTCCCCCCTACCATTACTTCCTCAGTGTCTAGTTTGCTAGAAGGGCATCAAGTACTTCACTCCAGCAACTTCCATTTGAGAACCAATTGTGCTCATGCCAATCAGTGCTTTCCAGAAAAATCTGAACCGATCACTTTTAAAACATGACAACTGACCCAAAAGTAACATCCAAGCCTGATCTCTGCACCCCTCTATCTCCTGGGGTAACAACTCTTCCAAAAGCAATATGGACTTGCACTTGCCCAAAGTAAGAAAAGACTAAGAAGTCTAAAATTTATTCCTGAAGCTCTCCCTTCTTCATAAGTGTCCAGAAATACAAGGACACAATAAAAGCACATGGGCAAAACCATGAGAAATCCTTTGAAGATCCACACAAGTATTCTTCCCAGCTAACAGTTTCTTCTTCTGGGAAGATTTGCCAAATTAGCATCTAAAGGGTGTACTGCAATCCAGACCTGAGGAAAGGGATTTTCTGGATGGCCCTGAATGCACCCTTTTAACACTGG
>WBNP01002573.1:21911-42030 GCA_013401095.1 Passerina amoena
GAGCTGAGCCCAACCAAGGGAGATGTGTGGTCAGGAGCACAGGGAGCTCTGGGAGACAGCTGCACTGACCTTTCAGCCTTCAGCCCCAAGGTCTAAAGTACCCACAATCTATTTCAGACAGAAGTTAAAACTCATCAGTAGCAACATATCTCTAGGAGAGCCAATGTCCCTATTCCAGCCTGACATGAATGAGCACACAAGCACTCCCAACTCCTCAGGACAGGTTTATAAGCAAGGACAGAGGCAATGTCTGCAGAACCTCTCACAACTGGAGGAACAGGGGCACTCAAGGGATTTGGCACTGGTGGTACCTACAGCTTTCTACCTGTGCAGTTCACTAGTTTTTTTAACAGTTATTAGGCACTGGATGCTTCAAGTACCCAGTTAAGCATTTTGAGGAAAGTGCTGCTTTACACTCCCGAGGTTTTCCCTGCTGGCTGCTGTCAAAAGATGGGAGTGCCCAGTCTGCATCCTCTTTTTGCTCTGACACAGCACACCAGCTCCTGTGCCAAGCCTTCTGGGTGGGTAGGGATGATCTTGTCACAGTAAGAGATTCAGCAGTGACAGCAGCAGCCAAGCCATGAGAAACAAGAGAAATATGAAAATCATAGGTAGACCCACCCCAACCCTCACCTTGTTAACACATTTCTCCCACACATAGGAACCATACAGAAATAAATGTCTGACCATCAGAAGGAAGAAACAAAGTCCCTGATCAAACATTGCAGCACCAGTTCTGACTCTGATTGCAGTTTGGAAGCAAAAAACAGAAGCAGCTTCAGAAATAGCTCAGGGGTCAACATCAAGCAGCAGGTTTTGACCTGCTCTAACACCAGCTCATCAACAGCCTAAAAAAAAAAAATCTTCCTTCCTCCCCTATTTCACCTTTTCCTTTAGTACTTTTAGCTACAGATTTCTTAGCTGGCTTCTGCCTCTTCCCAAGGACCTAATTAGAAGAACAGCCAGCCAAAATGCAGAGGCCACAGCTCCAATGGGAAAAAGGCAGCATGTGGCATGGGAGAAAGGAGATGACCAGAGGCAGGACTTGGCACAATACCACAACTTTGACTTTCTTGATTTCTCAGCCACAGTCAGACACAGGACTCCAGAAGAGCCCCTGTTGTTAGACAGAAGGTAAAGGAGGGGAGCAGCTGGCAGAGGACTCCTACAGAGAAACCTGGATGCACACTCTGAATAAAAAGCTCTGGGAGTGAATCCTGTCTCTCCCACATCTGTCTGTTAAACAGTTACACTGAACACTGCTACAACACCTTTTCCTTCTCTTCTTCCCCACAAACTGAGTTACAGCTGTATAGTTTAGGCAGCTGTGCCTCCCCTCTCCTCCTAAGGTCCCACAACTGCTCCAGGAATGAGCTTTCCACCATGCCTACAGTCCTCTCTTGCTTTCCTACTCACTCTTTAGGGGTACTGGGATGTCAACACCTCTGCCCAAAACCCAGAAGGGAGAGCTTGGTAAAAGATTAGCCCACCAAGACTACACAACAAAAAAACTATCGGCTCAAGACTACCAGGAAGCTGGTGGAAAGAGGCTGTGCAAGCCCACCAAGGATGCAGCAGCTTTCACACACATATAACAACAAAGGGCCTCAAACTGGCTCCTGGAGAGGTGCTGACATGAAGCATCATGCAGAGATGTCTGGGCACTAGACTTTCCCCAACAGGAACCTCAAGAAAGAAGAAAAAATACAGCAGATATGCATAACATTTGGAGACACACATCTCTGTATCCTGATTGCCACAGTCCTACAAGCCACATGTTTTGTGTTTGCAAACAGCAGATTCCTAACTGGTCCCAGGCACACAACAGAGCATAAGATAGACATAAAACCAATGCTACACTCTCAGCCACTCCTCTGCCCTGTGTGACCTAGAGGACACGCAGAGAGGAGTAAGTGCCTCTAAATTAAAGATGCAAACATGACAAACTTCCCTTCAGATGCGCACATGGGAATTTCACAAGGAATAAACAGGCACAGCTTGAACTGCAGCATAAGCAAACAAACAGAAGAAAACAGAAATAGAAGAGAAACCCAGCAGAGGACTCAGTGCTCTGGTCTGCTTTATGAATGGGCATGAGGTGAGAAGGAAGGCTTGGGGGAACTCTGCAGCGTGCAGAGACCCGAGCCAGGAGCACAGACACAGCCTTTGCTGGGACAAAGGCATAGAGAGAAAGTTCCAGCTTCTTCTAAGGAGTTCCCAGGGCTTGACCCTGGGCAAGAACAATGAGAAGTTTAAAAAAGCCTTGCCCCACCTTACTTTCTTTTTGATGAGCTTTCAGTGCTGCCCTAGTTAATCCAATCAGTCCCTGACCTTTCTAACAGATGCCTGCCTCTGCTTTCCCAACAGTAGCTCTTTCCTGGCCTCCAAACAGTGGCATCCCAACCACTTGGGCTCAAGTTACCCCTTCCTGAAGGCAGCAGAGTCAGCATTTCTATTGCTTGCCGTATATTCGTGCCCTTGTTTGCTTGTTGAACTGTAATCTCTTCTCCCCAGGGCTAAGTAGCCAACATCTCCAGTCTAGGCCATAGGCCTTATTTTCTAGACAAAACCTGCCCATCTTATTTTGAAGCAAGAAACACAGAGCAGATGCCTGGTAGGTTACAGAAATAAAAAGCATGTTACAATTCTGTACTTAACCTGAGATGGCATTGCCAGCTAATTCCTGCCACGTGCCGTGGACAAATTTCTTTCCCTGTTCTTTTTTCCCCAACAATTAATTCCAGGATGGATCTGAAGGACAGCAGGAAGCACAGGAAAGAAGAAAGTCAGTACAGCTAATGACTGCAGAACAGACTGGGAAGATATACCAATTTTCTGGCAGTTGCAAAAACGTTACAGGCAGAATAGGCAAAAAAGCCCAAAGCTTAACTTGTACCCAGTAAGTATTTTAATCAGCTGTTCTCAGCTCCAGCAGGTCTGCCATAGAATTGTATTAAAAGCATCTACAAGGTCAAATTCTTAACACTTTCATTCCAGTTTTTAAATTGCAACAGAAATACTGTAATGATAACTTTATGCTAAAATAGTCAAGGGGCAGGGTGATTGCATGAATGTATTTGGGACTGGGATCAGGGCAGGAACAGAAAAGTCCACTTTGGCAGCCCCTCTGGCCCATCTCCAGCTGTAACTTCAGGAGACAAAAAAAAAGCCACTGAAACTGGGCTGGAGGGAACACCCACTGCAGCACCCACGGGCAGCCCCTGGCCTAGCACCTTGTGTGGCCAGCCACAGGCAGAGGCTGCACACCAACACCTCACCAAGCATTAACAGAAGGCACTTTGAGGGCTTGAACTGGAGCCTGCTGTCCAGCAAACAGCACCACTGAGCTAAGAACATACCAGGCCTGACCACAGCTGGGTGTAACGCCCAAATAGAGAGATCCTGCATGAAGCACCTCCAATGAATTTTTATTTTGGAGGATCTGCTTCCAATCCATGTGGGTACCAGAAATTCAGAACAACTATGTGCAAGGGGTCCTGCAACTTAACTGCCATTTTACTGAAGGATCTTTGCCCACCCTGAACTCAGCATCTTCCAGTTGTTTTTTTCCCCACTTATCTTACTGGAAGATACTGGGAACAAGTTTAGTCTTTGGGGCAAACCTATTGGATTAAACTTCACCAGCTCCTCTTTTTCTCAATTGATCAGAGCTCTTTTCCAAGCAAAAGAGCTCTGATCAATTGAGTCATTGCTCTTATTTCACACTTTTGGCATCAATGCCAAAAACCTGATCTGCAGATAAATGTGAAAGCTCAGGAAGGACAGCACTGGCTGCAGACACTGCTGTGAGCTCCTATACCTCCTCTGAGGTGAGGCACATGGGCTTTTCCTGCCCCTGTGCTAAGCAGGCCCAGTGAACCTGGCATCACGGTCACAGTCACAAGAACCTGGGCAATGCCTACACACAGCAGAAAGAAAGGCAGAAGGAGAGTTTCTAGAGACACTTCCTGACTGCTCCAATCAATTCTTTTTATGCAGTAATTACTCTGAACCTTACTCAGAGCTTTAGGACCATGGCAAAATTTCCACTGTGTTATTTTAACTGTTGATTAATTCTCCTCTCCTGGCACACCTCCATGGATTCTCTAACATGCCTGGTCTCAGGCTCCCCGTGGCGTGAGTTAGTTTCCCCACTCACAACACTCCATGCATTGACAGTGAAATGAAAAAAGTAATCACATGTCAGAGCTTGCCCTTGATTGTTAAGTCTGTGTGGCAGATTAGGGTGGTGTGGTCCCCTCCCCATGCTGCCCTATCTATTGCACAAGCATACGTCAAGGAGTTAATCCCCCCATCTGCAGCTGTCAGAGCTCCTACATTCCAGGAAAGCCACACACCTGCACTTTGGGAGCACTGAGGAAACACCAAGTCCAGCCACATCATCTACCACTGAGCAGACACATATTTAATATAATCATACTCATTTTCTTTACCCAATAGTCTGTTTAGGCAATATATACAAAGTAGTTTTAGATTTAGACACAGAAAAGAGTGCCACAACTCAACCAGTATAACACCAGCAGACTTTCATTATTTACATCATTTAAGAATTATTAGCTCAATCCAGTCACATTCTGATCAGTCAGTTCAAACACCACTTGCATCATAAGTGGTTTTATAAACTGCTGCACACACAGAGGACTGAAACACTAACATAAAGTAAGGAGGGTGAGAATACCCAGGAAAGCTTCCCAAATAGCTTGTGCCAGGCATGTTTGATCTGCAGCCCCCAGCCCACTTGGGCAACACCTGACACAAAGGATTAGCAATGCAGAACACTTCCTATTCTTCCCCTTTTAGGGGCACATACAGCAGATTTCAAAATTGGGAAATATTTGAAGAATAGAGCTGGAAAAGTATCCACCTGGAGAAGTACAAGACATAAAATCCTTGCTCTTCTGGTCTGTGATTGCTGTGGAGATGGAACTCAAGCCCACTCTCAGTATCTACTGCAGCTCAGCATCTGCTGACCCAGGCAGCCCTCCTGCCCCACAGGGGCACACAGCCTTCCCTGCTAAGAGGGTTTGTGTCTAGTCCAGAAACAAGATGGCTTTTCTACCACAGCACTGTACAGTTGAGTAGCATTGCTAAGGAACTGTTCCACCACAAGGTCAAGACTGAAGCTGCCAAGCAGGAGCCCCTAAAGGACAGATCAAGGTGATCCTAGGTCTGCATGAAGCCTCTGTGTGACCATAATGGCAGTTTAACCTTGAAAAGGTCTTACTAGCTCTAGCATTGAAACATGCCACAGTGAACTACCAGTTTTGATGGGGTTTTTTTCCATGGTGGTGATGTTGATTAAACAGTTGAACAAGCCTAGCCCATGAAAACACTCATTCCAGGTGGTGCCCAAGCATGTCAGGTTCCTTCCCTCCTCCTGGGAGCACAGACTGCCCTGTAAGTGGAACTGGTCCAAACACTGCTTCACATCTTTTCTGGCTGCCACTGCCACTTCTGGTGGCTGCTGCTTTTGTGCTGTCTCAACTGCTCTTCCGCTTCAGCTGACAACCCAGAGCTCCCAAAAGCCCTGAGGCACCAACAGGATCACCAGCTCTGTCATCTTACACAACACAGACACTCACACAGCATGCCCCCCCTGGACAGACCTACATCCACACCCTGCTCCCGCTCCTCTGCTGGCTCCAAAGACACAGGGCACCATCCCACCACCAAGAGACCCCTGGGACCACCACCTCACTGCAGACTTCCCACAGAACTCTTCATCTCCTGACATGGAGGAGAGGCTTCCCCCTGTCAGGGAGCTCTTTGGCCCACAACAATTCTCACACAACACATATTTTTCAAAAAAAGGTCTTAGAGCAAGCCTCTCTACTCCAGTATACCCATTTGGCTCACTTAAACGCAGAAGAAATCTTTTAAAAAAGGAAAATCAAGGTGCAGGCCCCTCTAAAAGAGGTAGAAGCTGTTTTGTTGGGTTTTTTTCCTCCAGCCCATCACCTCTTCACCTTTCCTTTATTTCAGCCCTGAAGGTCAGCATCAGTACCCCAACTTGGAATTATATTTTCCTGGTAGAACCTATTTTAAAGCAAGCTAAATTTTTAAAAAGTGACAGGGCTCTGCCCCTTTGTACTTGATGCTCTTGCCTGCCAGCAGCACAAACAGACAATATTCATTTATACTGTCTGCACTAGCATCAACGGGTCCAGCCCCATCCACCCCACGCAGAGATGAGATCAGCAGCTGCCAGCACAGAGCTGTGGAGAGAACACCCATGATGTTAAAAGAAATAACAGGGGATGGCAAAGGAACAAACTGCCATGAGTAGGTGCTTCTCTGACACTCCTTGTCAGCTCTCAGAGCTGCCAGACATTTGGCATTGCCCTGATCTCCTCAGGTCTGGGACTGCAGCAGCAAACCTTGAGACTGCCCATCCATGCCCTCACCTCTCATTCAGTGTCCCCACGCTTACAGGGCAACAAGGACTGGCATCCCTCCTGAGAAGAAAGTGCTCCCTGAACAGAAGAGCTACACACCCCTTACCAAGCACTATCTCCAATACTTAGGCTCACCACACCCAAAAAAACCACCTACTGAGAACACCTACAACCCCAACAAAATACCACGTTAGCTCCCAGGAGAGACTTTGATTATATGAGGGAAGGCAGCAATCTTCCTGCATGGCACAGAAGATGCTGGCACGAAGAGTGCTGCTCTGCATGAAGAAGGCTGTGGCACAAGCACTGTGCCTGCTAACTTCCTAATATGGATCACAGTCCAAGGGAGTTAAATCCACACGCCTACAGACTCATCATGTTTCTCACTTGGTGTAAGACTGAGTTTAATCTTGTTACCCCGCTGACAGGATATTAATTTTACCTAATGGCCCAAGAGCTGCCAAGAGCTATGAGCCATTGTTCACGTTTTTATGGCTTTGTTCAGCTTTCCTTCCCTGATGAGGAGCTCCCTATTAGCTCTGACTTTGCTGAGGTGTCGCAGCATGACGTGAAGAAATGCCAGCTACATGGTGGATCCCAAACCAGGAGTGCAAAGCACAATCTGGACTTCTCCAGGAGGCAGGACTGATCCAAGCTACTGTGCCAGGAACAACATTTTGACAGGATCAAGAAGGTTGTTCCATCTCAGCAGTCTGTGGGTTTGGATACCACCATGCTAAAAATAATTCAGGGCAGAACTGTGCTACAAAGCCATCAGCAGCCAAGAACACATTGCTTTGGTAGAGCCCCCATGCATGTGAGGAACACAAGGCATTCTCAAATTCCTGAGGGACCTGCCCCTTTGCACCTCTGGGTAGAGGATAGGGAGATGAAGAAGCCTGCAAGATGGCAAGACACACAACACACTGTGGCTAAGAGAGAAAGGTGTTGTGTCTCCCCTTGCCAATCCTCCCACCTGCTCCACCATGTCAGGCCAAGGAGCAAAGATTAGTTAATGAAGCTTTGCTTCCACTGAGGACCTTCCAAAATCAGTCAGCTGTTGGAAACCAGTGGCTGATGCTGCTACACCTAAAAAACAACAACAACAACAAAAAATTCCTGCTATTCCAGGTGTCTTGAACCAGCTTCCCTTTTCCAAAAGTCAACAACATGCAAAACATCTCCAGGAAGATGTGCATCAGAGTTCACCCCCAGCCAGGACTTGCACCCAGCTCTTCCAGAAGCCTGAAACACCCTGGCTACAAAGTCAGTGCTACAGCCGCCTTCTATGAATGTTACATAATAAATAATGCATTTTAAGTATTGTGATGCTGGACTCCAAATCCCAGCCCCACTTAGCCTTTAAAGACAGTGCCATAATTATTTATAGTATTTACATTCCAGAGGATGGTGGGGGTGTACTATCAGATCTCATTTAAAGATTACTTTTGGATGAAGCAAGACTGGTTCTTTAACATTTTCTTCAAGCAGAAAAAGGTGGCAGCAGCAGCTGGAGTGCAGCAAATAAATCCATAGATGCATATGGACATATAGGTCAAATAAGAATTAAGCTGAGCAAAAAACAAGTTAGCTGTGAAATATTCTTTTGGCTGTTTTTCCACATACTGTGCTGACCATTTGTGGTTTAATCTTAGAGAAGCTCTCTCTCATATGAGCCTGCAACCCCCCCTAAGCTTCAAAGAAGCAACTTTTACTATAAATATTCCATATTTCTTCATACAGGCTAAGGTTCTCATATGAGCCTTGTTGTTTTGTACACTTAATGCACCAGGAAAAACTGAAGTAGGAACTGGAAAATTTTGCTCTATGCCCTGCAGTGATGAAAAATAATCAAAAATATAGACCTGACCTAGAAAAAGGAAGAGTTATTCTGCTGCCCTCTAATGAGCACATCTAACATCTGAAAAAGAACACTCTCAAAAGAGATCTGTTCTGCTCTGCCACAGGTAACATCCCTTGTGCTACAAAACTGTCAGCAATGCAGACACAGCTGGAGCAGCACCTCCTACACAGCAAAGACAAGCAGAAGAAACACCTAGATGGACCCACCTAGATGTTCTGTACTTCCCTGAATTCAGACTGGAGGTATGGCTGTGTCCTGCTCTGCTCCCTTTCCTTGCCTGAACAGAGGGAGGGGAGCAGTTCCAATTCTGACCTTCAGGACACAAAGTCCTCTGACCTGTTACAGGTATACACCTGACCTTGTTACAGGTGTACAGGTACACAGACATGTGGAAGAATTACTTGCTTCAACACCTGTAAGCCTCAATTAAAAGCAAAGGAATTCAGTTCTATACAAGAGGGTTCCTGCATCTGCATAATGCTCAGAAGACATTCAGTTGAAAAATGCAGTAAGGAACCACCACAGGGAAAGTTCTACCTGGTACTGAGTTTAATCTCAGTTTTTACTGAGCTACTGTGATGCTGTGTGCCGACCTTGGCCAGCTGCCCACCCAGCTGCTCCCTCCCTCCTTAAAAGAACAGGGGAGAAAAATAAGATGAGAAGTTTGTGGGCTGAGGTAAACAACAGGGAGATCACTCAGCAACTACTATCACAGGCAAACCAGACTTGACTTGGGGGAAAATTTATGTAATGCATTGTCAATTGAAGTAGAGTTAGATGATGAAAAGCCAACACTGAAGCACCCTCCCCCCCACTCACCCCCTTCGCAGCTCCACTCCTTCATTCTGACTTTTTCATTCCCAGCAGTGCACAGGGCCAGGGAATGGCATTACAGTCACTCTCTGCTGCTCCCTCCTCCTCACACTCACCCACTGTGGTCCTGGTGACTGGAGCACCTCCTGTCCTCCTTTTCTGACCCTGGTCTTCATAGGGCTCTCTCACTTCTTCCCTACTCCTTCTTAATGATATGTTTACCCAGAGACAGCACCATTGTGCCTGACAGGCTCAGCTGTGGCTGCACTGGGTACACTTCAGCTCTTTGGACCTGGCTGTGCTCAGAATGTGACAGCTCTGGCTTCTGTCCTGCTACCAAAACCCTGCCACTTACACCCAACCAGGTAGACAGGCCAGTGGCCTCTATTTTGGAGGAAGAAAACACATGAAGAAGGTATAGTAACTCCCACACAAACAGTATCTAGATATCTGCATGCTATTTCCATAAATAAAAACCCACTCGGGTACAGACAGTAAAACAACAAGCACACCTGCAGCTGCAGAGGAGCACACCCAAGCCCAGCCCTACCCAAGCCCAGCCCTGCAGTCACAAATTACTGGCATGAACCAAAAGCAATAGCCAGAGGCTCTGCTGAGCAAAATGCACAAGTGTCACTGAACAAAGCAATTCTGAAATTGTGATTTCTGACAACACAATTCCCGCAGCGTGCAAAAACCTTCCCATGTCTCCCTGTTGACAGGCACACCAGGTTATTTCAACTCCAACCACATTGTGAAATAACTGCTGCGTGCACAGACACAGCCTGTACCCACTGCAGCTGGGAATGTCCTCTCCATGCTAAAGAAGCCCATTCCCGTTACATAAGAACACTCAGTGACCTGAATTTACAAATAACCTTGGAGAGGAAAATAGACATAAGGAAAAACAAAGTGAAAAAGCCATGGAGCTAGGAAATGCAACAGAAATCAGCCCAGAGCATTTGTACGTGCACAGCCACACCAGGAACAAACATCCACAATCATAGAAGTCAAAATTCTTTACACAGATCTATTGATTTGCTGAGTGTTCTGCAAGCAACCAAAAACACAGCACACATGGGTCAGGGAACAAGTTTGTATGCCCCATTTTCCCTCAGATTTCCTGCCTGGGACTCTCTGAAATACCACCTTTCATTCAAGTTGGTTATCACTACATGCCTTGCAGGTCACAGTCCCTTGTTGTCTCAAGAACTGCTAGGATAGCCAGTTCTCCTGCGGCAGGATTTTCCCCAGAATTTTCTGTGGTTTGCCTTATGGAACATTTGCAGCACTACTAGTTCAATCTAAATCTGTCCAAATTACCATTTCAAACAAGCCAGAATATTCCAGTACCCACTGCATTTAATCCTTGCATAGCTGTGTTTCCCACATTTAGCTCACAGAATGTACATAGAGATTTACTGTGTTAAAAGCTTTGTTAAAAAAACAAAACAAAAACCCCTTTCTACAAGCCACTTGACTAAAAACCTAAGCCCAAATTAGATGTTATTACCAGTTATGCCACATATGAGCATCAGCAGTGCCACTCTGAAATGCTGAAGGGGATAAACAGATCTTTAGCTGACACATACATTTTCACCCAAGCATAAAGAAAACCTCAGTCCATAAATTGCTCACAAAGACCAGAATAAAGGATAACTTGCAGAGAATAGAAAAACACTATAGATCCAACTAGGTCTGAATGACAGACATGAACTTTTGAGATTTCCCTGTAACACAGCCTTTAACTCAGACCCACATCAGCAGGGCAGAGATTTATCTCGGTAAATCAGAAACATGATTTATATAGCATAGAACTTGGAAAAAAAAAAAAAAAAGGGCAGCTTTTCACATAGGCATTTCCCAGGGGGAAAGGAGAAGGCTCACTTATTCCTCCTCAGAAACATTTCAAGACAAGTCATAAGGGGGAACTCAGAAGAGGGAAACCTCTCAGGCCATCCACCCTTCACCAATTTTCTAAACAGAGTGTGTATTCAACTCCCAGGACACGTATTTCAGAGAGACATTGGACAGTCTGACACAACATCATACTACTGCTGGTGACAAGGAAATGGCTCTGACTTCCAGAGCTATCAACCTGCCCTTTGCACAACTGCTTCCTCACTCCTCTTCAGATTTGTTTTCTCAATTCCTGCAGTGCTGAGCCATCCCTCTCACACTCCACAAGAGGTTTGCATTATTGGAACTTGTGCTGGGAGGCCCTTTTGGCACCAGTGCAGAGCCATTCCACCTCTCTCTTTGTAGAATTCATAATTTTGTAACTTAATTACGTTAAAGCTTTAACATTAGTACAGCAAAGACAGGGATTTCAGTTCATAACCCTCTTTTGTAACACCACAGCTGCAGTACTCTCCGAAGCAGCACTGATCTATTTTTGTGTAAGGATATCCGACCATTTTAAATTCATTTCACAGGAGAATACCAGACTATCAGTATCTTTTTAAAGCTCCAGGAATCGTGATCATCCAGAGCAAGACAAGGCATGACATGCACCTGCCACGCCCCACCACGCCTGGCCAGGAAAGCAAGGGGTCACCCTGGCCTCAAATTCAGCAAGCCCTTCAGCGGCACAAGGCACTGCTAAGTTTGATCTAAAAAGCTCATGCTTGAGCACCCAACTTTCACAAAGTCTGGAAGAAAACTTTGCAAAACCACAGAGCAGCACCGCAGGAGCTTCTCCAAAGAAGTCTCCAACCCCTCACTGAGCCATATCCATCCATCCAGCAGCATGGAAAGGCTGCTCCAGGGCAGGCATGTACCTTCCACCAGTGCTACTGGTGAGCATTACACAGCAGGCACAGCCAAGGAACCAACCATAATAAGAAACTAGAGCAATCTGACACATCCTTCAAACTGCTAGGACTCATTTCAAGCTCTTCCCACTGACAGCCTCCTCCCCTGGAGCAGGCTGCAGAACATTTTGGAAGGTTTGGGCTCTCTGGAAAAGTGTTTGTGTTTGTCTAGTGCTCAACCACGAGCTAATTGGAGTCTTTTGGTTTTTTAATGTTAATTTTAAGAACAGAGACTTAGCCACAGCTAGAGGGAGGGAAAGAAAACAAAAAAGTTAATTGGTTCCATAAATATTAACACAACTGATTCCTGTGATCTGGCAGAAGGCACTCACAACATGGAAAGGCTCTATTTGCAGAAGGGAAGTAAAAGCACTGAAAACAGTGCAAGCTTCATAGGCTCATTTACTGCTTCTCAATTAATTGCATTTACTTTAATTAAAGTGGAGCTTCCCACAGCTATTCTCACAGCCAGCACCACACTGCACAGACAAATTGTTAAAGCAACATTAAGCAGCATGGATTTTTAACCTTCTTTTAAAAATTATTATTTAAGGCACCAATGTCTTTAGCTTTCAGTAGGATCCCCATTCCACAGCAGGTCTGTTCTCCATTTCAACCAAACCCCACAGCTGTTCACCGCTGATACAGAATTTGCTCAATCTGACTGCTGAAGTAAGATCCCACTGACTTTAATCCTTTGGACCAAAGGAACAGAAAAATCTCCTGGCTTTGAGGTGAGTTGTTGGGAGCTACAGAATCTGTCTGAGGTGTCCTGCAGACTGAAGCCACCTGACCTTACTGGAGAGGCATCCCAGATGACAAACCACTATCTCAGCTCCTCCCCAACACAGTGCAGCTTTCTAACAGCCTGTTACAAAACTCTCAGACACCAAATCTGCCCTTAAAAGGTGATCTGGCATTGTCAAGATAAAAGCAGGTCCTAATGATGCAGTCAAAAAAAAACCCAAATAAATTTTAGCTGAACAGCAAGGCAGAAGCAATGTACAGTAATTTGCTACCCAAAGCAATTCACCCAGATAAGGTAAACTGCCATCTGTCACTTTATCAAGATACCAGGGTGGCCAGCCTTAGGCCTGAAGGAGAGGTAAAGAGTTTAATCCCCACACAGCATTTTCCCTTCCCTGGGAACTTTTCCTTTCTTGCAAATTTCATTACTGGAGGTTTCAAACACTTTCACACACAATGTCAGAAGCAGCACCAGCTTGTGCAGGAAGCTGAGACCAGAGCAGCTTTGAGCTGAGACCTGCACATTCAGTGCTGGGACACATCCTGGACCTGTGCAGGTGACACAAAGGACACGGGCACATTGCAGAAGGAATGGGGCAGAGGGAGGGGGAAGCTAAAGCAGGAATTCCCAGCTCAAACAGCTGCTCCTTCCAAGGCAGCACCCACACACCCATCAGGTATTTTCAAAGGCATTAAAACAGTTTCAGAGCTACACCACCGAGGGCATCACTGACAGCACCAGGGACTGCATTTCACCACTCCCCAAATGCACACAGCCCAGACCTTGGGCAGCTAATAACAAAGACAGATGGAGGAGGAACACCTCATCACTTGGGTCTAGCACAGCACTCAGGCATTTCCCAGGGAGCTCTCAGCAACACGTTGGAGGTGCTGCAGGCACTCCCTGCCATCCCCAGTGTGAGGAGCAGCCCATTTACACCCTCCTATCCCATCTGAGCTGTGTTACTGTGGGGAACAGCTTGAGGAAGGCGTTCTGCACAAAACAAACACAAGGCAGGCCTGACAACTGCCAGCACAGATTGAAAAGCTGAAGAAAAGCAGCAGCAGCAGAATTGTGAGGATCCAGCAGATTTCCACACCAGAGATGTGAATGACCAACACAAGGAGATTTCAAACTTCCCCAATCATGCATTAAGAAAAAGCAGGAGAGTTTAGAACTGATATTCAGAGCATTCATTACAACAAACAGGATTAATTTTTATTTTTTAATCTTTCAATTGTTCAACACCCCAGTATGCCAGAAGAGTAGGAAAAAAAACCAAAACAAGACATCAAATCAAAACAGAGGAAAGGTGATGACGGATGAGGACAAAAGAGGAGATCTTTAGTATTTCAAGGTAGTAAACATGCAGAAATCCCATCAACAGACAGGAATAAACTATGGGACACCAAGATTGGCATACTGTCAAGAGCTCCAGAACAAAAATGGGGCCTGGTCATGGCTGCAATTTTTCCACACTGTTGTGGATCAACTTCAGGGGTAGCCACAAGTCTAGACACAGCAGGAACAGCAATGCTGTCACAGGAGAGGTCTTACAGAGACTCTGTAACATTCTGGTACAACATCCATTAAAACACACCTCAAGACTGGATAGTAAATCATACTGCATGAAACTAATGCAGGACCAACCAACCACAGCTTTGCTGCTTCTCTTGGAGGCTACAAAAGGAGAACAGAATTGGACAAGTGGGCGCAGAGCCCAAGCAGAAGCAGATAAGGTGACAGACCCAGCAGATCTGGAACTCCAGAGCAGAAGCTGAGGTGCAAACCAGAAGGGATCTGTCAGTGACTCTGTAAACAGAGGCTTGGTATCAAAAGAAACTCACAGAAAACCTCAGAAAGGAGCAAAGCAAGGCTGTACACAGCCTGCAGACCCCAGAAATTCACTGCTGTCAGTGAATTCCTGCTTACTCTGATTTTATCATCTCCTACCTCCACACTTCTTCAGGAGGAGAAGAGAATTCTTTCTTTGTCAGATGCTCAGTCATTTCCCTGCTCTACACCCCTGTGTGCCATGACAGTGGCTCCTGTGCTGCAAGGCAGTCTTTGTCCTCAGAGCACAACCCCTGCTCAGGCTTGTGACCTACCTCACTCTATGCTTCACACCCTGGTATAGAATCACAGACCCACAGAGTGGCCTGGGTTGGAAGAAACCTGCAGACAGCATCTATTTAAACCCCCTCTTTCATCTGTCATTATCTCGGGTAGCTCCAAGCCCCATTTAACCTGACCTTGAACACTTCCAGGGACAGGGCAGCCACAGCTTCTCTGGGCATCCTGTACCAGGGCCTCATCACCCTCACTGTAAAATGAGAAGTCTTTCTTTATATTCAATCCAACCTCAGCAATCAGGATGATTCTGCAGCAGGTTTTGCAAATGATTATGAACTTGCTGTTGTTGCACTTTTGTTTTCTCAACAACACAGCCTGTCACCGTTCCCTTCTAGAGTAGCTGAAAATAAAGCAAGAAGCTACCAATCCAGTTGTTCATATCATTCCACAACTACTTCATCATCCACTCCAAAAAAAGAGACATTCACAGACAACTGCTCAGCCAGAGCCAAGCTTGAATAGGCCCTTACTTCAAGGAGCAAACGCTGCCGAAGGAAAGCTAAAGAAAACAAGAAAAAATGAGCAGCAGCAACAACCCCTATATGACAGGCCATTATTTCTGACTTGGTAGGAAACATTTAATTCCCACGCTACAGAGGCTCGCCCAAATGAGATTTATCCTCTCACTCGAGGCACAGAGGTCCCTGCGTGGATGAGATTACGGCAAAGCCTCTGGTTTACATTACGTCAGTGGCTAAGTAAACTACACTGACAGGAAGCAATCACTGAGCACAGAGTAACTCACGGACTGAACTCCAGCATTCCCAGGGATGGCACTGGCTCCTGTTACCTACACACGAGTGGAAATCATCTGCAAGCTGGTGTTAAGCTGAGCTAATGATTAAAGACAAAAAGCAGAGCAGGGGAAAACAGTTGCAGCAGGTCTGCTTCACAGCACGACACAGCTTAGAGCTACCATATATTAAAATACTTTCCTTTTTAGACCACTGGCTTTTTATATCACAGAACACAAGGCTCACCTACAATGAATTCCATTTTGGTGACATTTTTCATTACAGTTCCACCCTCTCCTTCTCCTGCCACAAGGATTACTGATGCCAGAACAGCCTGTGCTGGTACCTCACACTAATCACAAGCACACTGAATCAGCCTTGTACCTAAAGGAAGCAACACACCACTACCATGACCCTTCCACAGGGCACCCTGCCTCAACCAGATGCACCAACAGTCCTCAGAAATCCCCAGAAAAACCAGGCCTTCATCCAACAAGAGCCAACACCACCAGTTTATCCTCCCACCAAAAGGGGCCTCATTCCTTTCAGCCCCAGCACACACAAGCGCTCTTGTTAACTGGGATAAACCAGCTAGAGACTCTGGACTTTGCAATTTACACATCGTGTTCCTCCCTGCTCCCTCAAAACCACCACAGCCAAAAGAGCAGCAAAAGCTGCTCACTTAAAAATTGAGGGAAACTACGAGGAAAAAACTGCAGAGAGAGGTGTCCTCTCTTGGTGGCAACCACAGGCTACAGCCCTCAAGCTCCAGCATGGCAGTGGACTGGTTTCCTACTGGACTGCAGCCCTTTGGCTCTGACACATCAAAACAGCTGTTCCAGGTGAAGCCTCTCATCTCATTAAAGTCACCATGCTCTGCTGTTGGTTAGTTAGCCCCTGTGATGGTACACACAGCATCCAAGAGCTGCCTACACCAGAGGTTTATTTAGAGCATAACAATGCTCTCCATGTTCTCTTTTCCTCCTAATTCCCAACATCCAACTGGCTTTTTTGACTACTGTCGAGCTCCATGCTGACATTCTCTAAAATCTAACCCAATTCCAAGATCTTCCTCAGACTTAGTTTTATTTGGAAGAGAGTCACAGCTTAAGGCCAGATCTAAACACAAAACACAGATACCAGCAATCCTGGACAATGTGAATATATCTCACATTACCTCCTGGGTAATGTGAGATATATACACATACAGAGGACAAATACCTGTTTTCCCAACTGCCACACAGCAGCCTTGGCAGAAGAAAAAAAAAATCTTCTGTAGCTGTGAAAAGCACAGGAGATAGTAAGCCCACCTACAGTCTGCCAACTTGACCTTCTCAAAGCTTGAAAAGCAAGTGGGAGGGAAGCATGCTTTTGTCTTGTTATTAAATCTTAAAATAGCAATGCGTAGGAGAATCCTACCCTCCTGCCCTGTGCACTAGGCTGAGGGGGAAAGGGAGGAAGAGGTGGAGGGAGGGTTAGAGTCAAGTTGAACTTGCTGCAGAACAGGCTCTGAGCTGACCAGAGATGCCAGGAGACAAAGCACATTTGCCTAGAATCTCTTTGCTAACTCTACGGTGTCTGCCATTGTATGCACAGCCTAGTTACAGTTCACTGAATTAACATTAAAAAATGAACTGATTTCCATAATGAAAAAACCTCTACATGGCCCCAGAGTGCAACAACAAGAAAGGGCACAGCAGCTTGGGAAGACATAAAAAACCACTCAAATCCCTTTTTGCCTGGTTGCATTGCAGTTTGGAGCCCCCAAACGAACAGTTATTTTTGGCTGATCATCTGGAAGGCGCTGAGCAGCAGGGTCAGCAGGGCTGTGAGCAGGAAGGCAGCACACAGCCCCCAGAGAGGCAGCCAGGCACTGCACATCTGCATCATCAGCACTGCACGGGGACCAGCAGCACGGCTCTATTTATAACCCAGACACGGAGCCTGCAATGAAAGGCTGGGACTGCAGGCTGCCAGCCCCCAACAACTTGCTGTCTGATTTAATTAAAGAGATGGCAACGTGCACACACACACACATAGATGCATACATGTCCTGTTCCCAGGAGAGTGACCAACAATGAGCCCAGTGTTTCAAGAACAATACATTTCGCCAAGGTTCCTGTGCAGAGAGCTGGCAAATGTGTCCTCACACAACCTCCCCACTTCCTCACTCTGTGCCCAAATGTCACTGATGGGCAGGGTAGCTCAGGCAACCACTTGCCCTCGTGTGATCAATTTGTTTATAGCCCTGGACAGGAAAACAATGTCAATGTAGTATTTATCCACATGAACAAAATAAATTAACTTAATTTGCAAAGAAGGTATTTGGGAGTCACATGCATTTTCTGCATAAGAACAGCTTGCTGTGCTACCAGGCTCTGTTTGGTAGTTTGTTCCTTCTGGGATTTTTTTAAACATTTACATCCAGTTTGTGGGGGGTTTGGATTCAGATTTCAGAGAAATTTTTTGAGACCTTGCAGACATTTACAAGTGAAAACTGCTTTCAGGTACAAAGCTCTGTCTCACAGTGAGCAGTCAAAAAGAACGTTTCCTTCTCGTGGGAATGGAAATCAAAGGGCTCTATTGCATCCTCCCTCTTCCCCCTTTCATTTTCCATACACCCTGTGAGTTAAGATTCTCCTGCCTGGGAATCCTCAAGCCACAGAGCCCACCACAGCAAAGGACAGGAGAAGATTTGCTGCAGTCAGGCTGCTGTGAGTGAAGCACTGCTGGCACGCAATGAGAACCTGCTGACAAAGTACTGGGTTACCAATGGCAGCTGCTCACTTACAAACTGAGGAAAACTATGAGGAAAAGACTGTAGAGAGAGGTATCCCCTCTTGTTGGCAACCACAGGCAACAGCCCTCAAGCCCCAGCACAGCAGTGGATTGGTTTCCTACAGGACTGCAGCCCTTTGGCACATTAAAACAGCTGTTCCAGGTGAAGCCTTTAATCTCATTAAATCTCATCCCATGCTCTGCTGTTGGTTAGTTAGCTGGTGGCTGGTGGTGAGGCAAAAGCAGCCACAGAGCAAGCCCAGAGATGAGGTTAAAACCCTGGCTCTGCTGTGCTCTCAGCCCTGGCAGTCTCTGGCTGCATCAGGATATCCCAAAGACTGCCTAAATAGTCCCCCACCTGGGGATCAATAAGCACACCCATGCAGAAGCCCAAAAAAAAAAAACCTCTCCCAAAAACCTTCACAGGAACACAGTTTGTGTTGTGCTTGCATTGTAGCTCCCTGAGCTTCATGGGACAGCCACTGAAAGCCACTGCAAATACAGCCCCCAGTGTCTTTGCTTACAACCTAAAGCAGCACTCACTCAAAATACAACAAACCTGTTCTGGAGGAAATGATGCTTCTGGAGTCCAAGTCAAGCTTCTTTACTAGGGTATCAGGGTCAATTTTCAGCCCAGAAAATACACCAGAAGATGAGAAGTCCCAGTCCTTATGCAAAAGAAACAAAGCAGGAATCAGTACATACACCACCAGGCAACAGTTGTTTAAAAAAAAATTAAAAATCAAACCTAGCACCATCCAGATAGGAACAGTGGTAGTGAGCAGGCAAGGGCACAAAAGCACCCTACGGTCCTGCTCCCCCCTGCCTACCCCCCAGCTCTTCCACACAGAAGGAAGTTTCAAAAAGTCTCATTTTGGACTGTTCTGTTCCTAAAATGTTCCTGCCTCAAGTCAACCTCACCTCACTCAAGTGCATTCACTTCCATGAGGGCTGGGAACAGCATCCTTAGAAAAAGACAGATTTATTACAGGTACTGAACAATACAGATAAGCAACAAATGAGAGGATTAGGGGATTAAAGCCTAAATCAACGGACATTAGGCAGATTCAGTAACTACTAGCAACTCACCAAATCTTCAGCATCATGCTCTAGGCAGGCAACGCCTCCCTAAGATCTGCAGTAGCTACTCTGTTTGGATTAGAATTTATTACTTTAGCCAACACTATCTACCACCACCAACAAATAACTTCACAGTGGTATAAACCCAGCTGTATTCAGCACAGGCAATTCCTCCCTCCTCACATGGAAAGCTCAGGCACATAAAAAACATTCACTGCTGTTGTGTCCTTGCTGTGAGGGGGCGGCACCTGAACCGTGTATTCAAAACACAGCTGGGGAAAACAAAATATCCTAAATAATTCGGTATAAACAGCTCTATTTCTGCTAAACTAAAATGGAAGGCACGCACTGCAAGGCTTCCCTCCTCTCCCAACGCTTGCTGGTAACAATCCCCACTGCTGCACACAAGTTACCCCACGGTAAGGCAGCCCAGGCATCCAGGAGCAGCAGCAGCAGTGCTGGGACACGCGTGTCACTGTGGGGACACGATGGTGCTGCTGCTGCTCCGGACCAGTGGCACTGCAGGCTGGCACTGCCATGGAGCGCTGTGCTGGACCAGCCCCCGGCTCCCTCTGTCACCTGCCCACTGTGCCCTGCCACACGCTGCCAGGCTGAGGGCAGCGTGGGGAACAGCGGCTGCCCGGCAGCACCAGGGCTTCAACAGGGCTTCCTTCCACTGCCCGGCAGCACCAGGGCTTCCACAGGGCTTCCTTCCACTGCCCGGCAGCACCAGGGCTTCC
>WBNP01002573.1:42430-76869 GCA_013401095.1 Passerina amoena
CGGGCGGGACCTTCCGGCTGCGCCCTCACCGCGCCCGGCGCCCCGGGAAATTCGCCTTCCTCCCCTGCACGGGAGGAGCTCCGGAACCGCCTCCTCGGCTGCCCGGGCCGGCCCCACAGGCACGGCTGTTCCCTCCGGAGCGTAAAGGTGGCAGGCGCTGTGGCAGCCTCTGTGCAGGGCAGCCTGCGGGTAGGCTCCCTTTAGTCAGTTGCCTTCCTCTGGTCAATTGCAGCCTGCCCAGGTGGTTCCCGTGCGCAGCCTGAGGGTGTTCAGCGTGCTTGGGTTAAACCCAGACACACTGCAACGGAGCTTCGTACGCCTCTGTAAGAGCTCTTGGTAGCGTTGGATATTATACAAGTAAACTCATTTTATTCAGTTGATGTGTTGTCATTATATTGCAAGAGTCCCATGTTGCTAGAGTTTCGTACCTCCTTGATGTTTCTTGTAGGCAGCTCCTCTAGGCACTGACTCATCCTTGCAGTAGCCAACTGACTCCAAATCCCCTCAATCAACCAATCCACTCTTTTATAACACTCTTCTTATTGCCTACAGCTGTGGCCTGGTAAAGTCAAGTCTACTGCTAGTCTTTAATAATTGGCTCAGCTGAAACTCTTTAGGGGATTAGATTACTTTCTATACTACCTTTATTTACCTATATTCTATTCCCCTACATTGATCAATTACTTGTAAGCAGCACCCACTTTTTAAGTATCTTCGCAGGCTCCTAATATTACTTTGGTCATTAAATCACCAAAAGCTTTAGCTGGTTAACCCTGACAAGCGTCAATAAACAGAGCCAAAGTGAGCTGAAGATTGAACATCTGGGGTCTTAAATTAATGGCCCTTCAAGGACATTCATAACCAGAATATACCAGAGGAGATAGAAGCCTGGAAAGTTGGAGAGTCCCTGTCCGAGAAACAGATGATAAGAGTACTGAATAATGGGGACCAAATTAGCATGAGGGGCAAGAAACCACCAAGCAATAGAGGATAGGATACTAATTAATGAAGATAATTATGTAATTTACATCAATTTTATAATATATTATCTATAATATAATATATTATCCATAACATTTATACTATAAATATATTATCTATATATAATGTCTATAATCTATATATATCTATATAATATAATAGATAATATATAATGCATTATATAATATATTATATAATATATAATCTATATAATCTATCTATATAATCTATATCTATAATCTATATATCTATATCTATTATATATTATCTATAACATATATATGTATATGTATGTTATGTATAAATAAGTGAAAAAAGTTTTTGTACTGGGGTCAGTGTGAAACTTTTTTAGCCCCACACACATCTCCTCCTGGCAAGGAATAAAGCCTTACTCACTAACACTAAAAAGACAGTTTTGCAGTGAGTTTTATCTATCTCAATGATTTTGGAGGTTTCTTGGTAACAGTAGCACCAGCCAGCGACCAGGCTGCCACAGTAGGACGAAAAACAACTCTAAAACTTCCTGCCAGGTATTATTTCTACAGTCGAAACAGTAGAAAATACCCAGCAAGCCCCTAGGGAGGGCCAACACCTGTCAGACTGCAGTCATGGGCCCAGGTGGACACCACAACAAAGCAACCCAGTCCTCAGCTGCATGTTTCCACACACAGGAGGGGGTGAAATGCAAAGCTGTTTCTCCTTGCTCCAAGATGAATGAAAAGCTCCAAGCCTGGAGCCACAGCGTGTTTGATCTTAACAAGCCCTGACAAGTGTTCCCTGGTTAATGCATTTTCGTTTTCCACATCCTCTGCCCTCCCCATTTCCCCCCGGGCTGTGTTTCCCAGGGTCTGATACTGGGCCACAGAAGTGCACAGCTGTAAGTGCACTCATTCCTTCTGAGTACCAGGGAAATGCAGGGAGAGGCCTCTGGGAAGGTATTTGGAAAGATCTTAGAACCATGGAATATGCTGAGCTGGAAGGAACACATCAGCAGCATTGAGTCCAATTCCTGGCCCTGCACAGACACCCCAACAGTCTCACCCTGTGACTCACAGTGGTGTCCAGCTCTCAAGATCCTAAATCTCGCCTGACAGAGGTCTTGTAATTTTCTCAACTCCTGTCACTGGTCACGAGAGGGAAGAGGTCAGTGTCTGGCCCTCTGCTTCCCCTTGAGAGGATGTTGAAGACACGGAATCACATAATGGTTTGGGTTTAAAAGAACCTTAAAGATCATCTTGTCCCACTCCCCTGCCTCTAGATCAGGTTGCTCCAAGCCTAGTCCAGCCTGACACGGAACACTTCCAGAGATGGGGCATCCACAAGATTTAACGTTCATCAGGGATAGAAAGATTTAATGTCTGTGGGGAATAGAAAATAACAACAGGAAAACTTCCTTTACCCTGCTCCAGGCTGGGTGAGCATCATTTAGGCCCAAAATGATAACTCTGATCATCAAAACTCACGACTTTGGGGAAAAACCACTGTGACAGTGCTCAGGTGGATGCCCAGCTCCCCACAGCAGCTGCTCAGGTGCATCCTGTATAAACCACAGCAGTCCTGCAGTTAGTGGTGGGGGGAAACACGATCCACGCTAGTAAAAATAAAAAGATGAACCAATAAAAATAAAGGCAGTTAAAATAGGAAAGGGAATGTTTAGCAGCTTAAAATGCTTACAAAACAGGCTGGGGAGCACATGTGCTGTGCCCAAGCATATCCCCAAAGGTTGCCCACTCCCTTTACCTGCAGCACTGAAGGCCAAAGCTGCAGCAGAGCCTGATGAGCATCTGGAAGGGATTGGGATATGCCAGCAAGCTTCAGTGTTGGCTGCAAGGACCCATGGAACACCCTCTCAGCTCCCACTGTTCCGTCTCTGAGGGCTCACAGCTCTCCCACCCCCTTCCTGCAACCTTGAGTGAGTTGAAGCAAAGTGGTTGGACAAACTGAAACAACTGAGGAGAAAAGACCCACACACTCAGGGCCTCATGCAACACAAAAGGAAAATTACGGCCGCTCATCTCATTCAACCACACTTCCTTCCCCCAGATCTGCAGCCCCCATCACTGGCAGGAAGTTCCACCAACCTTCCCAGCTTCATCTACCACAGCTCACACACTCCAGGCCTGGGGAGTGCTCTGCAGCATCCAGCTTCAGCCCTCCAGGCTGGGTGAGCATCCCAGCTCCAGCTGGCTCGCTCTCAGGGTCCATGCCCACCATATCCTGCATCAGATGCTCCCATGCTCCAGTCCCACTGCCAGGACTGCTGTGATGCTTTCCTGCTGCACCTGGCTGTGATGAAACCAAGCCGGGACTATGATGGCTTCTTTAATAAAAGCACCAATCCACAGAGCATCCATCCACACTTGGAAATGTTCTGCTGGCACTGCAATCTCTCTTCTTGCTGCAAAAATAAACTCATAACTGTAACACAGCAGCAGGTGAACAGCATCAGGGTCTTATAATGCCTCAGGTTGTCCTGACCATGGCAGAGAATTGGAACATGGTCTGTCATGTCCTTTCCAACACAAACTGGGATTCCATGATAATGGACATTATCCAACACAAACTCTTCTGGGATTCCACGATAATGGAAAACAGCGACTCAACATCAGCTTGCTTGGAAGGAGAACCTACAAAGCAATTAATAAAGACTCACATTAATTAGTTTTTAAAAAACCCTACAATTCTGTATGTTTTCTAAATTACTTCATTTTTTTTTTTTTTTTTTTTGCTATAGTGCTTTGAAGAGGTTAAGAGAAAAATGCCAGGAGCTGGTTCCTCTCTGCTCTGGGAAATGCTGCTGCTGGGAGGAGTTATTGAAACTGGCACAAAAACTCTAAAAGGCTGCTTAAAAAAATTCCCCCCACAGCCCTGAGCTTTGTCAGAGGATGGCGCCTGCATCCTCTTTTCATGTAGGGAGGCCTGGCTGCACAAACGTTTCAGAGTCCAGCCCACAGTCTGAGAGGAGCTCCCCATCTTCTCCACACCCAAGGGCGGCCAGTAGCTCCCACATGAAGTAGTTGCCCCCACTCCCAGCTTTGTTTGTCCCCCGAGCTCAGCGCTGGTCCCCAGCAGGGCTGTGAAAGGTGAAAAGTTCTTGTAAGGCATGAGGTTTTGGGTGGGTCCCCTTCTACGTGCAGTGGGAGGACTGCAAGCCCTGGGTATCCCAGGGAGACCAGTCCCAGTCCCACAGGGCAGGATGCTGTGGGTTTGGCCAGGTTGAGTGGGGCTGGCTGGGCTTTTTGGGAAACACCCCCTCCCACAGGCACCACTCTTGACTTCCTCTTCCCCTTCAACTAGCTGCAAGACAGAAATAGGAAGGAAAGATTGGTGTACGTCACAGAGCTCCTGATGCCAGCTACATTTCCCAGCCGAAATTGAGAAACTGAGGCCATCCTCATCCCAGCCCAAGTACGGAACAGAGACGAGGGCTGGAGGCCAGGCAAGTACAGCATCTCGATTTTTATGCTTCTGTTCCTCCTTTCTTGGGGGGAGGCAGATAGGCAACAAAGGGGTTTTGTAGTTCTGGTGTTTCAATGGCATATTTTTATTTTTCCTGATCTAACCTTTGGCCACTTGAGTTCAGGGAGCTTCAGAGAGCTTGGCATGGCACCCCTGCCTCTGGTGGGTCAGTCTGTGCAGCTTTTGCAAAGGCAGCTCGTCTGGTCTGTACCAGTTTTGCCTTTGGAGGTAGCACTGAGCCTGGAAATGCAGGTGGTTGTGGTGGGGAGGATGCCAGACCTCCAGAACTCCCTTTCCTCAGCAGTCCATGGGCTTGGAAAGCAGAGCAGAGAGGCTGCAGTGTGCTCTTCCCACGGCCTGACACATGGCACTGGGCAGGGTGGCACGGGCTGGGTGCTCACCTGCAGCACCAGGGCTGGGGCTGCCACCTTCGTGTCACCCTCCCTCTTCCTAAGGGGATCTCCACCACTGCCAGCTGCTGTTGCCGTGGGAAAGAGGGAAGTGGCATGAGCAGCATGGCGTGAGGATGGCAGGGATGGCTGCCTGGAGGGCTCAGCACAGTGTCACGGCCTGGAATGCCTGTGCACAGAGCTTGCCGGGTGTCCCTGCACCCCTGTGAGCCTGGGGGAATGGCTGGGACAGGGAGTGAGACCCTCGCTCTTCTCCTCCATCTCTGTGTGCTGCACACATCAAATAGTCTGCAGGCATGTGAGCCCGGGGAGGGCAGGTGCTTCCCAACACCTCAGCGGCTCTTGGATGCAGATGGGATGCAGGGCACATGCCAGGTGCCAGGAAGGCAGCCTGCTCCCTGGTTTTGATGCTTTTCCCAGGTGAGAAGCAAAGAGGGGACCACATGTGATAACATCATATCCTGTGGCCAGCATGGGCACTGCATGGGGCTGCTGCTGCTGTGGGAAATCTCAAAATGCTGCATTTTGCTATCCGAGCTGTCACATCCTGCTTCGCAGCGGTTTTGCGCTTTCTTGCTGCTGCTGCTGCTGAGTGATTTCGGCGGGTTGGAGGGTGTGGTGTCCTCAGGGCAGGCAGCCCCTTCCCACCTGAGCGGGACCCTGATCCTGACAGAGCCAGCAGCACAAATCCCCTCCTTCCTTCCTCCCGGGGCAGGGCAAGGCTCCCACGGGCACCCAGGGACCTTGGTGCTCAGAGCCAGGGGGTGCCACGGACTAGGCAGGGACTTGGTGCACATGGGAGAGAGCTCACCCCGCAGATCTGTCCTCTGCAGGCACTGGAGGCTGCTGAAAGGAAATAGATATAAAATATATTTGTATTTCCTATAACAGGACACAGGAATAGATATAGATAGATAGATATAGATACAGATGTAGAAATATGTATGTATATATATGCTTTTTATTTATTTAATTATATTTATTCTTTAACTATTTAAAGTAAGTTTATATTTATTTATTTTTATATTTTTCCTGTGATTTACATATATAAAATATATATGAAAAGACATATACACGCACACTGAGTGTGATATTCTGCATGGACTGCAGGAAAGACCTGTCTGTGACCACCTGAGTGGGATCTGTCTGCATCACACAACTGAGTGACAGAAAAATCAGCCTCAGACGAGTGACATCCACTCTCCCATCCTCACCATACCCCACTCTGCTCATTTCCCTTCTGTGCTTGGGGTCTGGATCTGCCCAGGGGTGGGAAGGAGCAGCTCTGCTGGGTGCAATACCTGGCACCTCTGTCACAGCATGATGGTGACCAGGGATGCTTTGTGACAGTGGTCACAGGGGTCTTTGGATGAGGGAAGAGATAAGGATTTGACTCTATATTTCAGAAGGCTTAATTTATTATTTTATGATATATATATTACATTATAATTATAGTAGAAAGAATAGAAGGAAAAGTTTTATCTTAGAAGGCTAGCTCAGCTAAAAATAGAAAAGAATGAATAATAAAAGTTTGTGTCTCAGATGCTTAGCAAAGCCCTGATGGGAACTTGTGGCTAACAGGCTTCAAGACTCATCTCTGCTGTTGAACACTTGCTTTATTTATGACAACAGTATCACTGCTGGCATCAACACTTCCCCTTCAGCCTTGTTTATAACTCCCAGCTTGCTCCTCCATGCAGCACAGCCGCCAGCTCCACCCCAACACAGCAGCCCCCAGCACGTCCTGAGTGCCAGAGTGCCCAGCTCTGCACCCTGCCCACGGGCAGAGCAGCAAGGACAGCACCCAGCATTTAACTCATGCACCTTCCCTGAGGCCTCCTTCACATCTTCTGGCACACAGAGCCCTGGGGGGCATCTTGCCCTAAGGCAGATGGTGGAATATCCTGGTGGCTTCTGCAGAAGGCTCTTGCTGGAGGAGAGGCTTGATCCCGAGCCACCCAAGGCATGTGGTGAGGAGATCAGAGCACAGGGCCAGGAAGGACCGTGGTCCTGAGGTGCAGCTTTGTCCCCCTGATGCCACCATGCAGCCCTGGCCAGGAAGCAGAGCCTGCTGGCAGTGTGTCCTGCCCTTAGCTGGGTTGCTCCATCTTGGCACCCCCACTCCCCACCACGGGCGTGAAAGTGGTTGTGATGTTCTGCAGTTCTGCTCCTTCACACCAGGGCAGGAGGATGGGCTATGGGCACCCCTCTGCTTGCCTGAATTTATGGGAAAGAAGGAGAAAAAGGGAACTTCACAGGCAGAGCACAGGCAGGAGACGAGGGATTGGTGGTGACTGCGAGTCTGGCACGAGCTGAAGGGATCATCGGGGGGTTGGAGGAAATGCTGCTGGGGCCTGTGTCAGAGCTCTGCACATTCAGAGTCAGGCTGAAAACTTGCTTTGCCCTCCTCTGAAGGCTGTAAGGAGGCAGACAAAGGCAGAAGCCCCATTTGTTCTCTTTGAAAGCCCTGTGCTCGCCTGCCCACACACTACAGAGTGATTTCCCTCCATGGCAGAGAAGAAGAACTGTTGAACTTCCTGTTGTTGCTCTCTCCAAGCGTAAGGATGTGCTTCACACTCCTGTGACAAGAGCAAGAAGCCATTGTGGGGGTGAAAAAGGCATCCAAATCCAGCTCACAGCATGAACCCTACTTTACAATACTTGATAGCAGCCAGCACTGGGGGTGTGTTGAGGGTATTTCTGGAGTTTGGGAGCTTTTTTTAACCTAGTTTTAGGGTTGCTCTATTTTACAAGATGAGCCTGTAAGCAGGAAACACTAACCTCCAGCAAGAAAGAGGAGCTCACAGAGCTCTATCCCATCACCACTGCACACTTTGGCATGGCAGCAGGAATTAAATGCTTGGAAACACTGGGCAGGTGGAAAAGCAGGAGCTCATTGAGTCCATAGGTTTGGTCCTCACAGCACATGGCGGAACTTCTGGTTTGTAGCAGAACTGGAGCCTAATTAGGCACATTTGGGGTGTCAATCACTGAGTTCTACAGGAAACAAAGACAGGACCCACTTTTCTTTCCTGCAAGCTCAAACTCTGCAGGCAGAATCTGGAGGTGACAGGAATGTGCTGGGCCATCTAAGCACAGGGTGTGCATGACACACAGACAGGGGCATTGCAGCTGTGACAATAAATTATGCCCTTAAAATCTTACAATGGGGGACTGTGGTGGTGGAGAGGAACTGGCAGAGCTCTTTGTCCAGAAGGGCCCTGCCTACCCACCATAGGATGGTCTTGTGCAGATGTGGCAGAGTGAACTCCCGGGCCACGTCACCCCGAGGGTTTGGCTGGGTGACCTCAGCAGTGCCTCTTGTTGGCTGTGCAGCAGTGTGCTGCTGGCTGTGGAGCTCTGCCAGGGGGACTGGATCCAGGGCAGGGTGGGCTTCCAGATGGCCCCAGCCGTAATCAGTGATGGCCACTACCCTTAGGGTCCTGCCACATCTCAAAATCTATCACACAGCTGGGCACCAAACCTCGCTGTGCAAACATTACCCACTGACCTACCCAGACTTTCTCTCTGCCCTTGGGAGGAGACCAGACACCCTTTCAAGGCTGACCAGTGTTATCCTCAGCTGGGGTGGTGTCCTGCAGAGCTGATGAGCTAAGACAGCACATCCTGGTGCCTCAGAGGGGGATCTGAGCAGCCCTCACATACAACCTGCCTCAGTGTCTTCTGACGGTTTCTCTTGTTTTCTCATTTCCACATCTCTCTGATCTGTTTATTTGGTGAGCTGACAGGAAGGGGTGATGACAGGAGCCAAGGAGTGGTTCATGTCTTACTCAGGGCAGCTATCAGAGCTATTTTGAAACTGATGACCTGGTTTGCAGACACTGTGTCTAGTATTGCTATAAAGCACAATGTCTGTTGTTCCTTTTACTTTTTTATTCCTTTTTCTTCTTTTAGCAAATTCCTCTTTTCTGACTTCCCCATGTTCCATCTTGCAAGGCCATTACACGGTCAGGGTTTGCTCTGCTGGGGAAAGGTGTGACACGTGACAGTGCTAATGAATGTGATCTCAGCACAGGTTGCCCAGAGAAACTGTGGCTGCCCCATCCCTGGGGCACATCCCAGGTGGTCACAAGGATGCTTTTTGTCCTGCAGAAAATGCCTCGTGACTGCTGCCTCCAGCTGCCAGCAGTGACCTGTGTGCTGCTGCTGGTGACAACAGGTGAGCCCGACCTGCCTTCCTCCCAGCACCTTTCATGGGCAGTGAAACAGTGTGGGGATCCAAAGTGCTGCCCAACAGCAGTGGGAACACAGCACTGAGAGGTGTGCAAAGGCCATGCCCTTCCACTTCCTGGGATCTGGAGTTAACACCAGCCAGCCCAGCTGAAGGGCAGCAAGGCAGCTGAGGGCTCTTCCAGAGCCCCCAGCATTGGTTTGAGAGGCAGGGCAGGCTCAGGCCAGCATGGGTGCCTGGTGTTGGTGTCTGAACACCCCCAGCTGCTCTCACACCAACTCTGTCTTCTTGCCTTTCCAGCCTTTGGCATGGAGTGCCCCAAGATCAAGGTGGGGACGTGCAAGGACTGCATTCAGTCTGGTCCTGGCTGTGCCTGGTGCAAGAAGCTGGTAGGTCCATGTAGCCTGTCTAGTTGTCACCCCCCCCAGCAGTCAGCTAACAGGCATCAGGACAGTCACCCTGCCTGCCTGGCTCTGCCTGACTTCATTGTGGGAGTGTTTCATGGAGAATGGGGCCAGGAGGGATCCAACAGCCATGACCTTTCTCCATCAATACCCATCAAAGGTTTTCTCTTCTCCATCAATGCCCTGGAGACCTGGTTTGGGGACCAGGTAAATCTTGTAAGGTGCCTGTTCACCCCCTGCTCCTCTGATTTCTGTTTTCCTGCTGGTGTTGTCACACACAGAATTTCACCAAAGCCGGCGAGCCTGACTCCATCCGCTGTGACACCATTGAGCAGCTGAAGCAGAGGGGGTGCCCAGGCCATGAGATTGAGTTTCCAGGCAATGAGATCAAAAAAACACAGGACAAGCCCTTAAGCAGTGAAACACAGCTGGCTCCACAGGAGGTGCACCTGAAGCTGAGGACAGGTATGCTCTGCCTGGCGTTCCCAACTCTCTTCTTCTTGTGGTCTGCCAGCAATGCCCTTCCACTCATCCCCAGACTCACCTGAGACACAGCAGCACGTTGCAGCCTGCATTTCCACCCCTTTTCTTCCAAGAGAGAGGAGGGGTGGGTGATGGCACAAGCTGGCACAAGCTGGCAGCTCATCCCGCCGTCCCCGTCCCTCAGGCCAGCCTGCTGTGTTTGAGGTGAAGTTTCGCCGTGCCATGGGGTACCCCATTGATCTCTACTACCTCATGGACCTCTCCTACTCCATGCTGGATGACCTGGAGAACGTGAAGAAGCTGGGAGGGGAGCTGCTCAGGGCTCTGGAGAGCACCACCCCTTCTCGGCGCATTGGTGAGTGTGGTGGTGTTCGCAGGGGTCCCAGGACGAGGGAAGAGACGAGAATGTTGACTCCATGTTTCAGAAGGTTTGATTTGTTATTTTATGATACATATTGTATTAAAACTATACTAAAATTATACTAAAATAATAGAAGAAAGGATTTCATCAGAAGGCTAGCTAAGAATAGAAAAAGAATGATAACAAAGGCTTGTGACTGACCAAGACAGTCCAGACAGCTGGACTGTGATTGGCCATTAATTAGAAACAACCACATGAGACCAATCACAGATCCACCTCTTGCATTCTACGGCAGCAGATAATTATTGTTTACATTTTGTTTCTGAGGCTTCTCAGCTTCTCAGGAGAAAAATTTTTAAGGAAAGGATTTTTCATGAAACATATCTGTGACAGGTGAGCCTCTCTTCAGCCTGGAGCATCTGTTTGGGAAGAGCTGCAGAGCTGGAGGGGGATGTGGGGAGTGGACAGCAGGTGTCCTCTGCCAGTCTGAAGAGTATGGCAGGGCAAGGGACATGGGCATGTACAGTGGGGCCATCAGATCGTCTGTGCTCTGTCCCTAAAACTCTAGTCTGGCTGCCCTAGGGTTTGGCTCCTTTGTGGACAAGACAGTGCTGCCATTCGTGAACACGCACCCTGAGAAGCTGCAGAACCCCTGCCCCGATAAGAACATCAAGTGCCAGCCTCCCTTCGCCTTCAAGCACATCCTGCCGCTGACGGACAACGCCCAGCAGTTTGAGAGTGAAGTGGGCAAGCAGTTCATCTCAGGGAACCTGGATGCCCCAGAGGGAGGGCTGGATGCCATGATGCAGGCAGCAGTGTGCGGGGTGAGTCCTGCACCTGCCTCTGCCAGCAGCTGTGCTCAGGCAGGAGGGCTGCTGCCCACACACACTCTGGAGAGGGCAGCTTTTCCCCCTCTCCAGGTGGGCTCTGGGAGCACATCCTGCCTAAGTTCTGATCTGGCAGCAGGGCAGGTCACTCTGGAGAGTACAAGAGAGCTTCTTACCCCAGAGCCTCCTAATCCTGATCTCCCTTTACCCCCTGTCCCATGCTGTGGCTGACACAAGAGCTTGGAAAGGGTGCCCATTGGCACTGTCCTGCCAGCCTTGCTCAGGGACAGGGGCCGCTCTCTGTGCCACTTGCAGGACCAGATTGGCTGGCGCAACGTGACCCGCTTGCTGGTGTTTGCTACTGATGATGGATTCCACTTTGCTGGGGATGGCAAGCTTGCGGGCATCCTGACCCCCAACGATGGCAAGTGCCACCTGGAGGACAACATGTACAAAAGGAGCAATGAGTTTGTAAGTACCTGGGGGCTGTTCAGCATCTCCAGCACCCCCCACCTCCCTCCCCCAGGCAGAAAAGACAATGTCATGTAAAAGAGCCTGTTACAGAGACCAAAACATCACCTCAATCACCATAAGTTGTGCTGCCACACCCAAAGTGTGTGGTGTGCTCCCCCACCCTCTTCTGCTGATGGGGGAGGTTGTGCTGAGTGTGATATCCCTCTCCCCATCCAGGACTACCCGTCTGTTGGCCAGCTGGTCCAGAAACTTGCTGAAAACAACATTCAGCCCATTTTTGCTGTCACCAGTAGGGTGGTGGATGTTTACAAGGTGAGAATATGTCAGATGGTCCAGCTGCCTCCATCCCCTTCCCAGGAGGATGGACACAGCTCTGTGTGTCTCCTGGTGCTGTCTCCTGCTCTGCTGTCATGTGGTAGGAAGTGCTCACCTCTTTGCTCTCCACTGCAGAAACTCAGTGAGATGATCCCCAAGTCAGCAGTGGGAGAGCTGAACGAGGACTCCAGCAACATCATTGAGCTCATCCAGGTGGCCTACAATGTAAGTGCTGGAGTTCCCACCTCTCCAATGACATCACCTGCATTTCCAGAACCACCCCAGGCAGCTGAGATTTTGACCTGTGGTGCTCTCTGGCTCTTCTTCCTGACCTGCAACCCCATACCCTCTTGGTTCGGTCTGCTTTTGGACTGATGACTCTTTCATCACCATTTTTCCAAAGAACCTCTCCTCACGGATCATCTTGGACCATTCCACCTTGCTGGACACTCTGGATGTCAAATATGACTCCAAATGCAAAAATGACAAGGACTCCATGGATGAAGCAAGAGGCAAATGCGACAATGTCAAGATCAATGAAGAGGTATGCTCTCCTGTACCAGGAACAGAAGCTTGCACAGCTTCTGTTGCCCATCCTGTTCAAAGACAGGAACCCTGGTTGCTCTTCCAGGCTTTTTGTTTATATTAATTAATTGCCAAGAGTATCCAAAATGCTATGGGATGCGGGAGATCCTCTGTTGTTCTGGGTGTGCATGTCCTCAGCCTAGGGCCAATACCACACTCTGACAGCTGCACATCTGGCCCTCCTCTCCTACTCTGCACTTTCTAGGTCACCTTCAAGGTGAAGGTCACAGCCAAGGCATGCATTCCAAACTATTCCTTCACCATCCGGCCACTGGGCTTCACAGACACCCTCACTGTCCACGTGGGCAGCAACTGCGACTGCCACTGCAACGACAAGCCTGACCCAACTGCTTGCAATGGGCAAGGCAGCATCGAATGTGGGACCTGCAGGTACGTGCTGTCCACCCAAAACATGATTTCAAATGCTGCCAGAGCTGGGGAATTGCTGGGAGAGGGATGGGATTTTAGGCCAAGCCAAGGCCAGGTTCTGTAGCTCTGCACAAATTTTTTTTTGTTCAGAGAGGTGGATTCGTGCATTCCCCTTGGAACTGTCCCCGATGTACACAGAGGCAGGGACACAATGGGTTGGCTCTTCTCTTTGTGGAGGTTATGCTGTTTTCCTAAGGGCCTCAATCCCTCCAACCATCCACCCATCCATCCCGGTATCAAATCATCCACCAATCCACCCACTGAGCAGACACAGATTTCTGTAGAAATCTCTCAAAATCCCATCTCATGGCTGCAGCTCTCGCAGGTCTTTAAGTGTAATTATTGCTTCATGGCCTCTCAGTGACAAGGACAGGAAAAGACTGGGTTTCCTCAGGAAATACTCACATCTCCTTGGCAAGGCCTTGGACATTATAAGCATAACAATAACTTCTGGGCATTTATTTGGTGTTGTGAATATGACTGGTGGAAAGGCAGAATTTCTGAGGTTTGCTCCCTGCTCCAGCACAGAGTTAGCACCAACATGCTGTCATGTTTTTTTGGTGAGGCTGTCCCAGATTTGCTACAGGGGTAGCAAAGGAGAGGTCTGGGCCCTGTGCATGCCACATGGCCGCTGACCCAAGCTTGCTCCTCTGCTCTGGCGGCAGCTGCAACTCAAGGTACACAGGGAAGAACTGCGAGTGCGACACCAAAGGGAAGAGCAGCAAGGAGCTGGAGAGCAGCTGCCGCAGGGACAACAGCTCGGTGATCTGCTCGGGGCAGGGGGACTGCGTGTGCGGGCAGTGCGTGTGCCACACCAGCGACGTGCCTGGCAAGTACATCTACGGCACCTTCTGCCAGTGTGACAACAAGAACTGCGAGTTCTTCAACGGCTCCCTCTGCGGCGGCCCAGGTGATGTGATGCCCCTGGGACAGCTTCTCCACTGCTTAGAAGAATTCAATGCCCAGGGAAATGTGGCCTTTTTGTGCCATAACCGCAGTGGGAGGGTTTGGGGCTGCTGGGTCCCACCACACCAGCCTGCAGGACCTCCTTGAGGGTGGTGTGGTGAGCGCAGGGTGGGTGATGCTCTCCAAGCGTGGGCAGAGGGAGGTTGGCCTGGCTGTCTGCAGGATCTGAAAGATCTATTCCTCTGCAGCACGCGGGCAATGCGACTGTGGGGTGTGCAAGTGCCAGCCTGGGTACGAGGGCAGTGCCTGCCAATGCCAGCAATCCACGGCGAATTGCCTCAACACCCGCAGACACGTGTGCAGCCTCCGTGGGACCTGCCACTGCAACCGCTGCCAGTGCACGGGGGGGTACCAGCCCCCCTTCTGCCAGGAGTGCCCAGGCTGCCCTTCTCCCTGTGGCAGATACATGTGAGTGATGGGCACAGGGGTCGTGGGGATCCCCAGTATCCCAGCAATGCACAGGCAGGGCCCAAAATGCCCAAATCCAGGTGAGAGGGTCTCTGGCCCTGCAGATGTGAGCTGCAGCTGCTTGTTTTGCAGCTCCTGTGTGGAGTGCAAGTTCTTCGGCAGCGGCCCCTTTGAGAAGAACTGCTCCCAGGCTTGTGCCAACATCCAGCTGCCCACAAACTCAACAGAGGTGAGCTCAAATGATAGGAAGTGCAGGGAAAAGGATTCCCAGAACTGCTGGATGTCCTTCCATATGGTCCAGGAGGATGGCGAGGAGATATATACCGTCATCGTTGATCCTGAGAGAGGTATCCCATCCCTCCTCCTCCTGCCCTGCCACAGGCAGGCTGCCAACAGGCTGCCTCACCAGGGGCTGCAGCCTGACACCATCTGTCTGTCTGTCTGTCTGTCCCACAGAGTGCCCACAGCCTCCCAACGTCCCACTGATCGTGGGCAGCACCATCGCTGGTGTGTTCCTCATTGGTGTTCTGGTCCTGGTCATCTCGCGGTTCGTGATGGAGCTGCTTGACCGCCGGGAATACCGCCGGTTTGAGAAGGAGAAGACCAAAGCCAAGTGGAATGATGTAAGAGAGCCCATCTG
The DNA here is from genome assembly GCA_013401095.1 of Passerina amoena. Lineage (NCBI taxonomy): Eukaryota > Metazoa > Chordata > Aves > Passeriformes > Cardinalidae > Passerina > Passerina amoena. Next base: position 57,365 of record WBNP01002573.1, read on the forward strand.
TGCCAGTGGGGGGTTCTGGTGTGCCCAGATCCACAGGGCAGGGGACAGTAGGAGGGGACATCCTTTCCAGAGGCAGCCATGTAGACCTGAGCCCTTCCCACTGCTCGTTTTTCAGCCCAGCTGGATTTTGCCATTTAGGGGCCTAAATATCCTATGGATAAATATCTTACAGCCTAAATATCCTTCTTCCAATGCTCTCTGTGCTGTTGGCATTGAGATGGGTGGGACGGGTAATGCTCTGCTGGGAAGCCCAACACAATCCTCTCTCTTCTCTCCCTCCAGGCTGATAATCCCCTCTTCAAGAGTGCCACCACCACTGTCGTCAACCCCAGGTTTAATGAATGAGGCAGTACCTGGCAGCGCTGGGATGCACTGTTAAATAAGGAAATGCCAAGCTAAGGAAAGCTCAAACTAAGGAAAACTTAAACTAAGGCTCCCATCCCTTCTTCTTTATCCTCATGGTTTCATCCCTTCTTCCAAGAGGCCCCCGTCATGTCAGGTGCTGGCTGAGGGACTGCACCCATGCCAGACTCCTGGCCCATTGCTTGATGATTGTGTTAAGTGGATCTGGTAGACGGGAACACCACAGGAATATGCAGTGGCTCCTGTCCCATCTCCTGATGCTAACTTTGCTTTCTGGCAGCAGTCTTGGACACTGAACCCCAAAGCCAGCTGAGAGCACAGAGCGCCTCCAGCTTTGATTTTGAGCCGGGATTTCAAAACTTGGGATCCTCTTCAGCAGGATCTGCCTCCAGGATCTGCTCCATGCCTTCCCCTGCTGCATTGGTCTCCACCACTGTGCAATGTTTTCCAGAGAACTCACTGCTGAGTAGGACCCAAGGGGTCCAAGCAGCTGCTCTAGAGGCTGCAGTGATATGATGGGCCCTGAGGGCTAGTCAGAACCTCTACCTTGTCACAAAAAACAGCTGGAGAACTTGCACTGGCTCTTAATTCCCAAATCACCAACTGCTTCTTGACATCACTCAAATCTACCTCAGGCAAGGTTCTGCCTGGGCTTCTGCATGCTTGGCTTACCTCCATCATGCCTTGAAGTCCTCTGCACTGTAAGGAGCCACTGTTTGATCTATGAAACTTGATCTGTGATCTATGAGCGCCTGGAAAATGAAGGCTGGAGGTCAGCCATAGCTTCTTCACCCCCTGGGGCATGATCTTCTCCCTGCTTTGCCAGCGTGTCAGACATACCAGGAGCCAGCTGTGCAAAACACCTGGCAGTTCCCAGAGTATCTCCAGCTCAGCACTTATCCCAACCACACACAGCAGCCAGTTGCTCTTACATTGTGCATCATTCCTATGAAATGGTGGTACAATTCCTTATTTGCTTTAAGTTTGGGATTAATTTACAAAGAGTTGTATTGTGTTGCATCTTTGTTTGCTCTCTGAAGCAGTTTAATGTGAATAAAGATTAAAATGTAAGGGAAATACATCTGTCCTGCTAAGAACTGGGTGCAAGGGCAGCAGCTAAAGCATTCATTGGAGAAACTACAGTCACACCTTGTCATTGCTGCCACTGTTTTCCATAAATACAGTGCCTGGGAAAGATCCCAGCTAGAGAGGGAAACTGTTTTCTACACAATTTGCCATCTATGCCATGAATGGTTCTCCCTTTGCAATCCAAAACTGACTCACTGAGTAGTGCAGAGCAGTGTTTGTCCCTGGCCATGTGCTGGCAGCTGTACACAGACCACCTCAAATGAGATTGGCTGTGCCACATCAGATCAGGGGTCAATTTGGGCCATTTTATTGTTCTTAAACAGTGACTGTGAGGGTCTAGGGCAAGGTAAGAAGAAAGGAAGTGTGTCCTCCTAGTACTATCCCAGGCTGCAGCTATTTTTGGCCTCAGGACCCTCAAAATGTTGTCTTGTTTTTGCTGAGAGCAGGCTGGGACACACCAGTCAGGTCACAGAATCACCAGATCATTAAGGCTGAGAATAAGATAATTGGCCATCTAACCATTAACCCAGCACTGCCAGGTCCAACACTAAACCATAATCTCCAAGTGCCACATCTACACACCACATCCCTTAAGGCCAGGCTGCCAAGGTTACACACCTGAGCCCCTGGAGAGGCTTTCTGGGCACTGTGCCTGACAGGCTCCTCTCAGCTGGGAAAGGGAGAAAGGCCAAACTGCTTCCAAGGGGCTGCAGGAGCTGCCAAACCACATCCCAAGAGAAACAAAATCACCCAGCCGAGCCAACAGTCCGTGCCTTGGTTTTTATTACAGCAAGGAGCTCCCCATACATTTAATCCACTCTTGTGCCAAAGGGAAGACTTCCAATATTCTTCAGATAATGGGGCCAGCCCCACAAGTCTTCCAAGCAGAAGTTCAGGTTCCGTGCCAGGCGCTTCATCAGCAGGTAGGTGCCACCCAGCCCTGCTGCCCCCACTACAAAGAGCCCTCGATTAATTACCTGCAAGTGCAAAGAGAAACCCCAACATCGTCACAGGCTGGCCCCTACCCTGCAGCACCATGCAGAGTCATCACACCTGAGAACATCCCACCACCAAAGCTGAGCAGTGCTGGTGTGCAGGATGCTCCCAAGGCCCGTGGCATGGGGAGGGTGAGCACCACCCCTGACCAACCTTTGTCTGCCATTTCCAGCGCTGAAGGGCCTCGTGGTAGCGAATTCTGGTGAAGGTCACCTGGGAGGGGGTGCAGGAGAATGTCACCATGCCAAAGCCAGGCAGGAGGAGCTCACAGAGGTGGGGAATGACAGGCTGGCTTACCATGGTGTACAGTGGGACGATGGTGGAGGGCATGAGGGCGTGCAGGAAGTTGTCCACGCGCTTGCGGAAGATGAACCACGTGGAATTGACGTGCTCGCGCATCTGCAACAGAGCAGCAGTCACCCCTGTGCCACGGGCTTTGCCAGAGCTCCCCTGTGCTTTGCCAGCTCTCCCACTGTCCTGGAGGGGATGCAGGGCCTCCTCAGCCCCAGTGACATTCCCAAGGAGCTCTGAGGCTAAAGCCTGCCAGGGTGAGAGCCCAGCCCTGCCTGCTGCGTGCATCCTGAGAGCTCTGCTGCGTGCATGGCCCTGGAACCGCAGGCCTGTGTGGGGCTCACCTACCTCTATGTAATTGTACATGGCTAAATCCGAGATTGCATGGTCATCTGGCACCCTCAGTCTGGAGAACTCAGGGAGGCAGGCAGCTGGGAGGAGAAAGAAGCAGTTCACAGGCAGCTCCCTGCAGGGCACCCAGCTGCCCTCAGGTTCCTCTGCTCCCTCACGTCCCCAGGCACCTCACTTACTGAGGTCATTGTGGAACTGGTCCATTAATTCATCAAAGACCAGACAATCTTCAAAGCCCTGGGAGGAATATTAGGGGGTTAACAGGCATAAAGGACCCACACATTGAGGAGAAGTGCTCTCATGGATGCTTAGCTGGTGTAGCTGTTTGGTGCCACTGACCACAGCTTCAGAGCAGGAGCCTTACTCCAGGCCTCTCTGACAGGGGTCTTGAGAGAAATTGAGGGGATTGCCTTTCCCAGCTGTCTGGACCCCCCTCCCATATAGCCCTCTGCTCCATGGGAAGGTGGCATCACCACCCTGTCCCCAGTCCTTCCCAGGAGGACATCCTGACAGGAGCTCAACCCCTGCCAGTGCCGAGGACATGAGGCTGTGGGACAGGCCGGCCCATGAACTCCACAGAGTTAAACACTAAAACCAGGCATTTGTGGGTGAAAAGAGTGGGATCCCCACCAAGAGGGACAGGCCAGCCACGAACTTACTGCATTCATGCCCTGTCCATAGAAGGGCACAACAGCATGAGCAGCATCTCCCATCAGCACGCACCGGGAGGAGAGGTTGTAGGAGGAGCACTTCACAGAGATCATGGCCTGGGCTGGCAGCAAAAAGTAATCGTGCTTCAGCTCTTGCCTTCAGGTAAAACAACAGATTTTGGTGTGTGGGACCACGAGAGAGAAGAGCAAGCCGTGCCACAGCCAAGCTGAGGAAGCCAGGCCACAGACACTGTCAGCTCTGGTGTGCAATCCCCAAGCCTGTGCACTAGGCTGCTTGTGCTGGGAAAAATGTGGAAGTCAGCTTCCCCCCCTGTGGACCAGACATTTTGTCTGCAGGTTTTAAGTTCTGCACACAACTTAATTAATATTAAATCAATAACTTGATTACTGACATCTTGGTCCTCTCGCTGTGAGCAGTGGTAGATGTCGGTCAATGTGGGAAGGACATACCAGAGAATATCTGAGTTTCTCAGTTAATATGAAGTCCTGGGATAATTCATTTTAAGAGGAAAGGAAACTGCCTCACACTGTTGATATCATCCAAGAAATAGCCCATCCCATAATAGATACCTGTTTTGATGGGTGAAAAGGGGAGATGGGAGCACTTACTCTCCTATGAGGGGAATGGCATCTGGGAAGTAGGTCTGGAAAAACCCCAGCACTTGCTCGCCTGTTGTGAGCTTCTCAAACTCCTCAAAGGGCATGAAGAGCGTGCAGGTGAAGGACTTGTCCTGCCAGCCAGGAAAGAGGGTCAGTAAGAAGCCCAGAGGGCAGAGAGAACACCTGAAGCAGCAGCTCAGTGCCCAGCCTGCCACCTGGCAATCCCAGTGACCCACTGGCACAGCAAGGGACAAATGTCTGGCCAGCCCTTTTCTCATGGTGGGCAGGCACAGGGGAGGCAGAAGGGTCTGAAGGGTCTGGAGCACAAGTCCTGTGAGGAGCAGCTGAGGGAGCTGGGGGTATTTAGCCTGGAGAAAAGGAGGCTCAGTGGAGACCTCATCACTCTCTACAACAGGGGGGTGTAGCCAAGTGGGGGTCAGGCTCTGCTCCCAGGTAATGAGGGACAAGATGAGAGGACACAGTGTTAAACTGCACAAGGGGAGGTTTAGACTGGGCATTAAGAAGAATTTCTCCACAGAAAGGGTGATCAGATATTGGAATGGGCTGCCCAGGGAGCTGGTAGAGTCACCATCACTGCAGGTTTTTAAGGAAAGACTGGATGTGGTGCTCAGTGCCATGGTCTGGCTGACAAGGTGGTATTGGGTCAGGGTTGGACTCTGTGATCTCAGAGGTCTTTTCCAATCTAATTGATTCTGTGTTTTGGTTATCTGTGACTCCTGACCCTCCCAATCCCTGCCACCACAGCCGTTCATCCCCACCAGCCCCGTGCTGTGCCCCAGGAGAACGTGGCCTGGGTCAGCACCATGTTGGGCAGTGCAATCATCATGAAGGTGTTCCTCGGCCAGATGTGGAGGTAGTTTGGTTCCATGGCAAACTGAAAGAGAAAGAAAATTGCCTTGTGTCCTTGACCTGCCCTGCTCAGCTGCCCCAGCCCAGGCTCTGGCTCCCCTCCACACCAGCACAACAGTTCCCATGGGAAGGCACAACAACTGCAGGGCCCCTTTCTGGTCCCTGATGCTTCAGGGAGACACAGAGCAAGGGAAAGAGGAAAGGGTAAGAAATATGGGCAAAAAATCTGATGCTTTGCAATTGCTGATGCCCTCATAGACACATTCCCAAACTTCCAGGACCTCTCAGAGCCAGAGTTAATCCCACCACTCCAGGACAGGCTCTCTAGGATTTTTGCATGCAGGTACCAACATTGGCCCCACTTTTGGAAGAGGAAGACATCCCTGCCTTAGCTTAGGAAAGGTTTAATCCCCTGCCTGAATGCCAGGTGAGAAATTAACCCTTCCAAAGCTGTTGCAGCAGAGCTGCAGTGAGAAGGGGGTGGGATATCCAGATATCCAGCCTGGGAAGGTTGTAGCAGCCCTGGGACAGGCACACTCACATCTCCATCCTTGGGAGGGATGGTCAGCTCCATGTAGCCGTGAGGAATGTACTCGTGGCTGTAGTTGAAGCGTGTTTGCCTCATGAACTGCTTCCTGACTGTTGAGAAGGCTCCATCACACCCCACGATGAGATCATAGGTCACTTCCAAGGTCTGCTGGTCAGACCTGAAAGCAGGACAGTACCTTGGATCAATCTGCTCTTTAAGGTCCCTTCCCACCCTAACCATTCCATGATTCTGTGGTTAATCCTCCTGTAACTCCAGGCCAGCTCAGCACCACAGTGCCCAGAGGATCTGCCTTTTGCTAAATGTATTAATTAAATAAATTAATGAAAATGTATTAATAATCTTCTAGGACAGGGGGAAGATGGGCTCTCCCTGCCTGGGAAGCACAGCACTAGGAGGAACAGTTATCCTGTAGTTTGTCAAAAGCAGAACTCTGCCAGGTCTACTCAGCCACGCAGCAGGCAGTTTTGGGATAACACTGCTGTTTTGCAGAGCCTGCAGCACCTGCCAGGAGGATGGGGGGCAGGACCAGAACCTCTGTGAAAGACTGTGGAACAAGGTCATGGAACCCCAGAATGGTTTGGGTTTGAAGGGACCTTAAAGCTCAGCCTGTTCCAGCGCCTGCCATGGGCAGAGACAACACCAGGGTGCTCAGAGCTTCATCCAGCCTGGCCTGGAGCACTCCCAGCGATGGGGCATCACCAGTTACCCACCCTCTCTGATGAGCAATCTGTCCCTGAGCCCAGAGCCATGGATACTGGTAGTTTATGCCCTGCACAGGTCAGGAAGTGTGTGCCTGCTGCCAGCCTGGGAGTTAGGGAATTGCTTAAAGCTCTCTCATCTCCCCATGAGAGGGAATGCTGCCTTGATGTCTCCCCCTTCCAGAGCTGGCACGAGGCTTGGCCTGCACAGTAGTTTCAAAACAGAGATTGCTCAATTGTTTGAGGTTTTATGAATGATTAAGCAGAAACTAACTGAGCACAGTGCTTGATCCCACGCTTGTCCAGGGATTACCTTTTTATGGATAATGTCCCCAGCTCTGCATTGCACCCGAGGAGCTTGTGTCCAAAGAACAGTTTAGTGTTGGAGTACTTCTCAGCAGCTGTGAAAAGACAACTAAATGTAGAGGGGTTTATTCTGACTGCAAAAAATATTTCCCAGAGATCCCTAAATTATAGGGATTTTTGCCATTACAGCAAATAATTCGCATGTTGCATGAGGGCCAGCAGGCAGGGCACACTGGGACTGGTCAACTAGGGTTTAAACTACTTGAAAAATGCAAGGAATCCTGCAAGGATCTTTTTCTTCCCCACAGTGACATGAGTCATTGACTGCTTTGCACCATCACTCCACTGAAGTTCAGGATGGGATGAGGTGCCTGCAGTCAGTGGGGAATTTGCATAAATTTGGTCTGGTCTGATTGACCACAGAGCCCTAATTTCTATTTCTCTCTGTACGTTCAGAGGTTATGGAAAATGCCACAAACCATGACAAGGCTGAGAAGGTCTCTCTCAGGTTTTGCTCTGCTCATTCAGGTTTGCACTTTGTGAGAGCTGGGTAAGGGAGCTTGGGGCTCAAGGGCTTCTAGTCACAGGGCAAACCCTAAATCCCCAGCAGAAAGTGTGTTAGAAGGATTGGCAAACAGAAGTGACAACCTACCTGTGAGCAGCTCTTTGTTTAAGTTTGCTCTGTCCACAGAGAGAATGTACTGCAAGGCAAACCAGCAGAAAGCTTTGCTGAAGGACACTCTGCATGGGCAGACAGGAAACCATCCCCTTCCCTCATTCCCTCCAGCCTCTCCCACATCCACACTGTCCATGACACAGAGACACAAATGCTAACAAAGTCCTCTTGTGCTCTGCAAAGCAGCTCCAGTACCTGGTCCTTCTTCCCATAGGGGATGGAGTATTTTTTCCCTGAAGGTGTGTGTATCCTCCTTGCCCTCATGGGAATGCCCTTGGCCACAATCTGAAACAGAAGGGAACACAACCCACATTTCTGGCCAAAACTGTGGATTTTTAGTGCAAATTACAAAGCATCATCCCCTCCCCCAAGCACTGCACTCCAGGGAGAATGGGGAGCTCTTTCCTCACACATTTCCAAATCACCAGGGAAAACTTGAGCAGGGCTGTCATGTCAATTTACTACACTTCATTGAGATTACTTACAAGCTCATGCTCATAAAAATCACAGGGAAATTGTTTTTGGATAGAGGGAACATGAAAGATCCCAGAGTGCTGGACAGGGCAGGGGGTGAAAGCCAAATTACACCCTGGGACTGGGATGTGTGTTGTCAAAGCCAGGGCTCCTCTGCAGGGACCCAGGGAGCAGGAGATGCCCCCAGTGCCAGCAGCTGGATGTTAAATGGCAGCCAGCACCCTGCAGGAGAGTGCTGGGCTCCCAGCCAGGCGTGCTGGGCAGAAAGCAGTGTGGATGGATTTCAGAGGTCAGCCCAAAGATCAAGGTTTTCTGGGAAAATACAAATCTGGGCATGCCAGTGGGGAAAACAGCTGCCTTTATTGCATCCTGCTGCATTGCATCAGCTCTTCTGGGAGTCCATCTACTGCTGCCCTGCTTGCCCTCTGCTCCAGGAGGGAGGGGAGCACAGCAGGGAGGTAAACACTGCAAGGAGCTTGGTGTCCCAGGGAGCAGCAGCACTGCCCTGCCAGCAGCAGAGCCCAGCTGCCAGGGCTGGGGAGGGTCCTGCTGGCAGGTGTGCAGTGGAAGAGGGACAAGAAAGGACAGAGAGCAAGAGAAGGTGGCAGAGTACCTGCTCCTCCATGCCCACGGCTCGCAGGGCTTGGCGTCCCCGGTGCGACAGGGCCAGGTTGATGCTCCTGCCCCGGGCAAAGCTGCACACTCGGATATCTGCAGGGGAGACACATGCAGGCACTGACAGCACAGCCTGCTGCGAGGGGGAGCATCTCCCAAACCCCCTGCAGCAGCAGCAGGAGGGGTAGGGAGAGTCCAGCCTGGAGCCTCCATGCCACCTCTAGCTTGGAGAAGCAGCAGCTCCAATGCAGCAAAGGGAATGCTGGATTCTGACAGCACCCCACGTGCCAGAGGGGTGCTGGTAACTCTAAGAGCCGTCAGCATGAAGAGGCATTTCCCCTCTAAATGGAGCAGGCTGAGCAATGGATGCCTGCCAGGTTCTGCTGAGGCCCACAGACTGATGCTTTTTGGGACACTGGCAGGTCACCTTCTGTCACAGACATCTTTGATGAAAAATCCTTTCCTTAGGATTTTTTCTCCTGAGAAGCTGAGAGGCCTCAGGAACAAAATGTAAACGATGATTACCTGCTGCTGTGGAATGCAACAGGTGGATCTGTGATTGGTCTCATGCAGTTGTTTCTAATTAATGGCCAGTCACAGTGAGCTGGCTCGGGCAGAGAGTCCGAGCCACAAACCTTTGTTATCATTCTTTCTTATTCTATTCTTAGCCAGCCTTCTGATGAAATCCTTTCTTCTATTCTTTTAGTATAGTTTTAATATAATATATCTCATAAAATAATAAATCAAGCCTTCTGAAACATGGAGTCAGATCCTCGTCTCTTCCCTCATCCTCAGACCCCTGTGAACACGGTCACAACCTTCTCCATGGCTGATCAGATGGAAATGTCTGGGTCTTGGCTTGTTCCTCCTCTGAGCTGCCTCATTTAGATTGCTGGGTTGCCTGGCCAGAGCATGGGGCAGAGCCTCCTCATCCCAGCACGTGTATCAGGGCAGGCAAAGGGCCAAAAACTGGAGTAGTGCAGTGGGATCCATCCAGCTCAGAAGGCTGGGAAGAGCAATCAGAGGCTTTTTGAAGATGTGGAGCTTCTGGCAGCGTTAAGCTGTGGGCAGAACTGCCTGTTCTGATGTCTATCAGGGCAGGAGGAGTTACCAGGGAGTGTCAGGCATAGCTCCTCCCTCCCTTCACTGCACACTTGAGCCATTTCCATGGTATCATTCCCACCTGCCACTTGGCTTGCCACCTCTGCCCAGGCCTTTTTTGTCTGCCAGCTGACAGATACTGAAGATGAACAATTCCTCTGCCTTTGAGCCAGCGGCTTGGCTCTAAATCCCGATTTCTCTTTTGTGGTGCCTCGTGGACCTGGAGGCTCCATCTCTTCTTCTGACCCAGCACTGTGCTATAATGCTTTCTGCAGAGACCAGGCTTCAGAGGTGAGGATTTGATTCAGTGCTTAAGCCAAGAATATAAAAAAGGGCATCATTTCAGCAGCTAAAGAGTGGGTTCCCTCCACACAGGATGAAGTTCAAATAAGTGCTCCTCCCCACCACAGGAGCTAAAGGGGAGAGAGAAAAGAATATCCCCAAACTGCCACTCTCAGCTTTCATTATTTCCTTACAGTTTCAGTGAGCTCCCACAGTAATGATCAGGCTGACCTTACCTTCTCTGGCTTCATAAACGTCCACATGGAAACCTCGTCTGGCAAAGAAACAGGCATTTAATGCACCCACCTGCAAGACAGGCATCAGGAAGGTGGATGAAGTATCCCAGAGGTCACTGCTGAGATGCATCAAAGGAAAGAAGTGATCAGGGGATGCAGCTCAGCATGGACAGGGAGGTCCTTTGACCAAGAATCTCAAACTTTTTACTGAAGAGCAGTCCTCTGGCAGCCCTGTGTGTTTGCAGAGTCTCCAAGACAAAAGCCACCCATCAAAACTCTTTTTATAAAGTCATACCAAGCTCAGGCTTGTTTACACACAGCAACTGAGTGCAGCAGGGCTCACCTCTTCAGCCAGAGACAGCAGGAGCTGGTGTAGGCAAGCTCCAGCTCCTCTCTGGACTGTGTTTACCTTCCTCATGAGAATTCATGGCACAGCAGCATTCCCTTGGGAACACAGTGAGGGAGTACACTACAAATATGTCCTGTTTGTAATTTAAACTATTTTTTAAATTTAATTTCCATTCTGAATTGTTGTCAGCACTACAGCCTCTTCTGTCATCACTCTTTTCCAAGAAGCTAATGTCCAAAAAGTCAAGAGAGAGATGTGGGTGCTGCAATGCCCCAAGCTGTCATAGAATCACAGACTCAGAGCATGGTTTGGGTTGGAAAGATGCTAAAGACCATCGTGTCACAAGCCCCTGCCATGGGCAGGGTCACCTTCCACTAGTCCAGGTTACTCAGAGCCCCATCCAGCCCGGCCTTTAGTGTCACACCTCTCTGCAAGTAGCCCTGGATGAAAACCATTCCCAAACAAAAATGGGCAGAGGAAGGTGTTTCCTCTCAGCCTGGCATGTCCTGGTTTCAGCTCTTGCAGAGCATTTCACATTAGAGCTTTTGTTACAGCCAAGGGACAGGGCAGCCCAAACAAGGACTGGTGTTCAGGGTACCTGGGCACCACTGCTCCAGCCACCCCCCAAACCCAAGAAAAGAACAGGAGCCTCCCACAGCAGGAACTCCATCAACCCTTCCCCAACACCCCATCATCTGACAGAGGAATGACTTTAAGAGAAACATTCACCCCCACATTCAAGCAGGGTTTTCACAGCCCCAGCAAACAACCATGCAGCAGCTAAAAGGCATTTCCTACCAGACCACCACCAACAACAGCAACTCTTTTCCCTCGTGGGTCCCAGGGCTCCATGCTGGCTCAGCCCTTGGGTCTCAGCTCCCTGCTCTGTCTGTGATCCCTCTGCTTCTCCCCAGCCCCAGTGCCCTTGCCAGCGGGGAGGGGAAGGGAAGGAATGGGGGTGGCTGAGTCATGCCTGGGTTCTTCTCCCCCCCATCCACATTAAAGTTTAACTCCCAGCCCAGAGACTGTCAGGGAGTCAGCCTGGCTGAGCCTGGGGTGTTGAGATGGCAGCGTGGTGTTATTCAGCCAGGCTCCTTTGGGAATTGCAGAGCAATCCTGCAGTCCCCAAGGAATACACACAGAGCAGCAGGAGAACTTGCACCAGCCGGGCTTTTGCTGGTGCTTCACTGGGATGCAACTGCAGAGGCACTGGTGGGACAGCGTGGAGGGACTGCTGGAACCTCTCCTGAGGGTGGGATGTGAGCCACACTTCTTGCCCAGGAGCCTCATCCCATCTTTGAGGACATCTCTGATCCAAGGAGGCTGTGTGTGTGTGTGTGGCTCAGGGTTTTGGGGTGGGATGCTTAGGAGAGGCTCCATGCCTGCTCTGCAGAAGCTTTCCAGGACTTAGCCAAGGCTGTGAGGGGCCATCTCTGCAGGCATTGTTCCACATGGAAATGCTCTGCTGAGCCAGGGCTGCCCACAGTAAGCATTGCAAAGGGAGGAGCCAGTTAGAGCCAAATACAATAATTAAACAGCAGACAGTGAAACTGCACATATTTGTATCACCGAGTACAATTTATTGCTAAACCTGCCAGGCCCCAGCAGATTTGGCTCAGAGAATCATTAAGGTAGAAAAAGTAGAAAAAGCCCTGTAAGAACATGACCCCTGTGACCCTAAATGCCACATCTATGTGGCTATCAAAGACCTACAGGGATAGGGCAGGACTCAGGTTCCCTGGGAAGCCTCTTCCAATGCCTGACAATGTTTTCAGTCAGGAGTTTCTTCCCAATATTCAATCTAAACTCACATCCTGAGGCCATTCCCTCTTTCAGGTAGAGAAGTTGTAGAGAGCAGTAAGAATGTCAAAGACAACAGAGCAGAGAGGGCAAAGAGCAAGGGAGGTTTCACATAGTAAATAAATGATTCATTAATTGGTTTTGGAACACAGACAGCTTCCAGCAGTGATAGTTACTATCTTTTCTTCATTCCAAACAAAATTTAGGTCCCTGGGTTTTCTTAATCAGACTCACTCACAAACTGCAGCAGGCAAACCCAGTGTACAGATGTTCTCCACTCCAAAAACAGAAGGTGGGAATATATTTAGTGCTACAAAATCATCGTTCATCTTTCTATATCAAGCAAAACCAGGCTGCTGAGAGCATGAAAAAGTGTTGCCTGATTAAAAAACTCTTGAGTGAGCCTTCTAAGAAGTCGTAAATAAAACTAAAAAGAACATGATAACATGGGCATGGATTAAAGCCTGCCCTCTGGGGAAAAGTAAAGGAGGGAAAAGTGCTCAAGAAAAAGACAGGTCAATGGTTGAGGAAGAACAGCAGGATTTTATTGGTTTTAGAAAGGCTCTGGTGCTCTTGCAGAGGATCCTGTACGGTCAGTATGTGGGCCACCTGCAACAAGAAAAATTGAGTTATTGTGCTCAGTAACAGCCAGTAGTGCTGCAACTGCAAAAAAAAAAAAAAAAAAAAAGTGTTTGGTCTCATATCTTGTGGTGGAAGGCAGCTGAAGAAGAGGAAGAACAAAGTTTAAAGGCCATGCAAGACCTACTGATTCCTGCAGTGAATTGCACTGGTCCTGACAGGAGCCAGGAGTTCTTTACTGGTTCAGATTACAAAACCCTGTCAAGAGGAAATAGGTACAAATGCTCATCCCTTGTGATCCCATTAGGGAAATAATCTGTTCAGGAATTCAAATCCTCTGCTAAAGAGGGCTGTACAGACACCCCTGCCAGCAGGTCACCCGTGCCCAAGGCTGCAGCTGCCTCCATCCTGCTCTCCTGTTCACTAAGGCTCTGAAAGAGCCATGGACAGGAATGAAAGTGGAGTTCTCACAGTGTGTCCCCATGTCATCCCCAACTTCCAGGCTCTAGAAAGGGGCATTTCTTCTCCAGCCTTGGCATGTAAGAACTTCCTAGCACCTAGGAAGCCGAGCAGGGCAGGCTCAGAGGAAGGCACAAAGCAAGTGAGCCCCTGGAGGAGCTGCCTGTGCACAGGGCTAAAGGGCTCTGTGGGTTTGGGAGCATCCCGGGGAGAAGTTCAGCCATTTCTGCACTTGAAACCCACCCCCTCCAGCTGCAAGCACGAGCTTCTGGCAAAGGCTCAGCATTATTTCTGATACTCCCCTCCCTTTGTACCATTTCTCTTAGCTGGTGGTTTGGGTTTTCTTTTTTCCCCAGGAATTTCTCATTAGCAAATGTCCCAGCAGTGCTTTAAGAACATAAACCCTGCTGGGAGCCTTAGCACTTCCCCACCCCTGCCTTATGTGGCAGGTGACTGCTGGGTTCACAGGGACACCCAAAAGGCAGGGGGGGACACCCAAAAGGCAGGAGGGGACACCCAAAAGGCAGGGTGGGACACACAAAAGGCAGAGGGGGAGACACAAAAGGCAGGGGGGTGACCCAAAAGGCAGGGTGGGAGTCACAAAAGGCAGGGTGGGACACACAAAAGGCAGGGTGGGAGACCCTGCAGAGCCCAGCAATGCAGCATGGCAGGGTGGGGGACCTCTGTGATCCTCCCCCTTGTCAGAGCCCCACATTTATCCCACAGTCTGCCTTGGCCCCCCACCTGGGCAGGGAGAAAGGGCTGCAGGAGCACTCACAGCTGCCTGCTGACTTACAGAGGCTGGGCAGGGGCGCTGCTCCAGGGCTGGTCCGTGCTGGGGGGCCCTGGGAACACCCCCGTGGGAGGGTAATGGTGGTGGTGGTGCACCACAGGGACCTTGGGCCTCTCTGCTTTCACAGCCAGGGGGGCAGCAAGCTGCAGGTCCTTGTTGGAGAGAGACAAAGGCTGGCTTTGGAATGGAGAAAAATGCATTGGCAATATCCACAGTGGCCATACTGCTCTGCTGGTTTGCATTGAAGTTTGTATTGGAGTTTTGTCGCCCTGATTTTTTAAGATTTTCTAAGCCTTCTGATGTTTCCATCCTTGTAACAAACTTTCTCACACACTTTCTGTAAATAACCTATTGTTTAACCTTCTTTTATAGTAGAGGAGAAATTTGATGGGCTGTTGGTTTGTCCAGTGTCCTTGGAGAGGTGGCACTTTCACCCTCCAATCCACTGTCACTTTTAGAAATCTATAAATATTGTAGTCAGAAAACAAACTTCCCTTTTTTCACCTTGAAAACAGCAGTGTGTGTGCTTATGTTGTTTTGTGTCCTATAGTGACAGTTTTAGTATGTTTGGTACAGCAGTGCTTAGTGGTGGAGTTATTTTATTTAATGCATGGTAGTTTACAGTTAATTTTTTTTCTTTTTTTTTAGATTTATGCACAGGTTAAATGGGGCTGTTGAAGGGTGAGTGGGTTTTGCTGACTATTTTTTGGTTTTTTAGCTTATTTTGTGGGTGGGGATTACGGCATCTTGATTTGTTTGGTACTGTTGGAGGTGCATTGGTGAGGTGGCAATCAGCATCTGTTGGTTTTTTATTTTTAGGAGTTTTATTGTAGATGGTTTTGTTAGTTTTTTATTTTTAGGAGTTTTATTGTAGATGGTTTTTTTGATAGTAAGGCGTTTAATTTTTTGGGTAAGGTGTTTAATTGCTTGACGCTTTTTGTTTTTATAGTTATATATATGTGTATATATAATTATATATATAACTGTTTTATATAACTATATATAACTATATATATAGTTATTTTAAATGTTTATTTGAGGCTTTTTGGGGCAGAAACCTGTGCCCCTCATGGAGGGGGCAGGGGGTTCCCTAGCTGAGGGGCCAGGGTTCCACTCAGCCGCCCCTTGGGAAAGGAAGATTTTTGGGATATGTCTGGAAAAGAGTCTGCAGGCTCCACTAAAGAAGGTCCAAGAACACTTGGTGACTTCAGATTTCACCTGGTCCTCAGACCCCACTCCCTCTCCATTTTATTCCATTAGTCAATACCAGGGAAGTGCAGAATTCCAGGATGGCCTGGAGAGGAGGGTGGGCATCAGGGCATGCTCTGCCTCTGCCACCTTTCCTAAGGTGCAGTGTCCTCCCCAGTGCTCTGGCTCTGCCAGCTCTCTGTGTGCTTTGGCCAGGCCTGGGCGGTGTTTGTTACCTGCTGGGGGAGAGGAGCCACTGCCCCCCCAAGCTGTGTGAGCAGGGCTGGTGGCAGAGCCTTCAGCATCATGTTCTGCATCATGATCTGGTGCATCTGAGCATTCTGCATCAGCATCATCTCCACCATATCTGGGGAGAGAAGAACAGAGTAAGAGCTTTCTCCACAGCTGACAAGCAGCAGAGGCATCGTGGTAAGGAGTGTCCTCCAGCACACAGAGTGGGCACTGCCACAAAGGCAAAGCAGCTGAAAGGGGGCACGTTTTCCTGAGTTGTAAGCTATGTGTGTATTCTATTTACCACCTATTAGGAGTAGGGCAGTCATCTTCTGTTGATTGGGCAGTTTTCTTTATCTCTTCCACAACCCCATGCTCCCTCCTGAGAGATATCTTCTGCTAATAGGCCACTGAGTGTCCCTGCATGGCTGATAAAAATTACATCATCCCATTGGAAGATGCTCCACCCAGAAAGAAGAGCCAAACATCCCTACCTAAACATAATCTGAGACTTAAAACAACAGAGTCACCCTTTTCCCACTAAATTCCCAAAAGAACAACTATCTTCTCCACTAGATTCCCAGAAAAATACCAAACCCATCTACATCACCACCAGACCTTCAAAAAAAACCCAAAAACCTACACCCTTCTACAGAATCACTGCTTTGACAAAACCACATCTGTCACTCCAAGAAAACTACAGCCACCATTTAATCAAAACTGCTATCAACACCCTGACCAACGGTGTCAAGTCATATTCTACCTCTGTCAGTAGTTTATTTTCTAGTTTTTTGTACTATTGCATTTGTATTTTTTTTTATTTTCCTAGTTAAAAACTGTTATTCCTATTCCCATATCTTTACCTGAAACCCCCTTAACTTAAAAATTACAGTAATTCAGAGAGAAAGAGTTTACATTTTCCATTTCAAAGAAGGCTCCTGCCTTCCTTAACAGACTTTGGTCTTTTCAAACCAAGACACACGTGAAGAATATTGGCATTATTTCCCCAGACAGTGCCAAGTTCATGTCTGTGAGTGGGGTTGTTCATCCCAGCTTTCCTGTTTCCCCTCCCTCCTCCAGGAGAGCTGCTGCTGAGTCCCTTGTCTTGCCCTGCGAGCCCAGAGCCCTGCCTGTGCTGCATGGCAGGATGGAGAAGGGCTGAGCTGCAGCTCTCCCTGGCTCCAGCAAGGACAGGCTGGTCCTGGGAGGTTTCCTCACATTTCTGTGATATTGCAGTGCCACCTTGAGTGAGAGCCCTCTGGCGCATGGAATAGAAAAGGATGGGAAAGACCTTTAACATCATCAAGCCCAAGCCTCAGTCTGTCATTTCATGCACATCAAATCTCCTTACAGGATCTCTGGGACTTGTGCAGTGTAACTAATTCCCTTGGGGAGGAGTGAAGAGGGAGAGGGGAGAAAAAAAGGAAGGGAAAAAATAATGAAGGCAACTCTCATTTTCCTTTTTACTGATCATACAAAAAGTAGTTTCCATGTAGCAGCTTCAGAGAAGTCATGAGTGGCTTGGGACTATTTTGGTTATGGAAATATAAACTCTGATTCAAAAATCCAGACACTTAGATGAAGTATGGGCTGAGAAATACTGCAGTTCCATGACTGAGGATTCCTGGGTGGGATGAACCTTTGGCTGAAGGCTGAGCCAGGGAAATTGTCCCAGGTTTTATTTCACGTATCATTTCACAGTAGCACCCACCTATGTTTAGAAACAAACTTTTATTGGCATTGCACTATATTTAGAAGAACACTTTCAGATGTTGTCTTGTTTCCAAACACAGGGTACAAACAAAAGGCTGGGGAGATTGAACAGCATGTTAGGAAGGAACAAAAGAATAAAACCAGATTTTAGAAGCCTGTTTGCCAATTCTGGAATCACCCATGTGAATGACTTCGACTTTGTTCATATTACTCAGTGCCACGAGTTGAGCAGTTCTGCTTTCCCAATCTTCCCTTGAGTTTGCAGTTCCTTTCTCTTTAGTTCTAGTGATAAGAGTTTCACAACCGAATGCCTTTCACAACCGCTGCCCATCCCACTGACGAAGCACAGCTCATTAAACAGCACATCCCTAACGAGCTGGGAGCCCATCCCACGTCCCCTTCCAGCTGCCATGTCCCCTGCCCTGCCCTGCCAGGCCTGGTGGCAGGAGCTGGCTGCTGTATGGAGGGTTTCCTACCTTCCTTGATGCTCCCAGAGCGGGGGGCTGCAAAGGGCTGGGCTGGGGGGATCTGTGTGATCAGAGGGGAGGGCTGAGGCAGCTGCTGGATGATGGTGGCAGGCTGAGCTGGCATCTGGAACAGGAAGGAAAAATGGACAAGTCAGGCTTGGTTTTGGCCAGCTCCCCCAGCTGTGGGAACAGCTGTCATCTGCCTAGGCTTCAGGAAAACTCTGGGATTCCCATGGAGAAGCTGTTGAGGCTGTGGGCTGCCTGAGCAGACAGTGAGGTGCAATAGAAAGTGGCTGAATGGCCAGGCTGGAGTGTGGGCAGCCCTGCCACTCCTTTTGCCATCTTGCTCCAAGAGTAAACCATTCCCATTGTTAATTTTGGGCCTTATTTGCAAGATGGCAAATAAGATTTTCCCTTATTTCCCCTTAGGTTTCACTGCAGGCAGCAAGGGTCCCATAAAAGAGGCATATCTCCCCTTTTTGTGGCATGAGCAATCCCATACAGCTCCCAAATGATTGCCAGCTCAGACTGGCACAGTGCTGGTGGTGTTTTCTAGGAGACAATCCTTACTGTCTGCTGGATAATCCGTGGTGGCTCCGCTGGGGAAGCTGGAAAAGGGATCTGGTAGATTTGTGGCAGGGCAGCTCTGTGGTCATGGCAGTGTCCCCCATCTGGTGCAGGTGGCTGTGAAAGCTCTTCCAGAAGGTGCTGCTCCTACCAAGTCAAGGTTTTTTTTTATTTTAGTAAAGTAAAGCTGGTCACAGCAAGGCAGACAGGATGGTTATGCTCCCTGGACTAAATGGGATCAGCCCCTAGGAACCTGCAGCAAGGACACTCCCAGCGCCTGCATAAGCGTAAAGAAACTTTTCCTTCCCACAGATCTTGAAGCACAAGCAAAAAGGATTGGGGGGAAAAAATGGACAGAACAAGCTGCCAAAAGTCTGGGAAAACATTTCAGTAATAGTTGGTATCCTCCACAAACTAGGAATAAATAACAATTACTATGGTCTCTACTTTGGCATCACTAAAAATCCCTTCTTTGCATTCTGGCACGGAAAGTTTATGATGCAGCAGTTCAGGAGAAGCAGAATGACCCCACTTTAGTGCCTGAAGCAGGTGCAAGCTCCCTCAGCTGTAGTGAGAGGAGCCAAGCTGCTCTCCAGGCTCTTTCCCTGATTAGCTGGCCCAGCTTTTATATTCCAAAGCAGCAGAGCACTAAATCCTGCCCAGCCCCAGAATTAAAGGCCAGGAAAACCCTGAACCCACAGCAGCAGTGGATGTGCAGGGAACTGGCCCATGTCTGCTCTTACCCTGAGCTCCTGCAGCAGATTTTTCCTTTGCCTCAGGGCACTTTGGAGCAGGTCCTGAGGTCTGTTCCCTGGAAGAGGAAGAGTTTCCATTATCTCCCCAAAGGATCA
The DNA here is from genome assembly GCA_013401095.1 of Passerina amoena. Lineage (NCBI taxonomy): Eukaryota > Metazoa > Chordata > Aves > Passeriformes > Cardinalidae > Passerina > Passerina amoena. Next base: position 76,531 of record WBNP01002573.1, read on the forward strand.
CAAAGACAGAGCTATTACAGCACCCGTGTTATGATATCAATGTGGAAAATGTGTTATGGGAGAGCTGGATGTTGCATATGGGTAAAAACTTATAAAATAAGGGTCTTGTTACCTTTTAAAAATCATGGCTCAGGCCTGCTACTTTGGCTAAGCAGAAAAAGACTGTGGGAAAGTGACTGAGCTGAATTAGGGGTAGAAAAAGAAATTATATAACCATGATGTGCTCACATTGTGGTGTATGGTGGTTGGTTGGATTGTGTCTGTTATAATTTTAAACTATGTAAAGGAAAGCCCAAACTGCTCACAAAGGTCTGGTTTTTGCAATAAAGGGACTCTCCT
>WBNP01002574.1:0-23275 GCA_013401095.1 Passerina amoena
CCCCAGACCCCTGGGCTGTTGGTGACAGCAACACCAAAGCCATGCTGCATTTATGGGACAAAGGTTTTTACTGCTTGTTTCTCCTTTCTTTTCTCCTGTGTTTGTTGTAAGGGGGGAGAAGCCCATTCCACATATCCTCCCTCACAAGCTAGAAATGAAGTGCTAAAGCTAAAATCTTGGCACTCAGGAAAACAGGAAGGAGGGAGGCTGAGGTCCAACACAGGGAGATATAAATCTTTGATGCTGCAAGACAACCCTTGCTATTGCTTTTGGTCATATTTGTATGCTTTGAATTTTTTCTCCTGAGCAAATTCAGGGCATTCAGGCTTTTCTATGTGTTCTTATGGGAGATAAGCTCCTTCCCTCAATTTGATAAGAAAACCAGTGTCTTATTCCTAAGGCAGAAGTGTCAGGTAAAGAAACATCTTTAGAGCCATTTTTGGAGGTGAATAAGAGCAGAGTTGTGCCTTGTGGTCACCTTTGAGGTGAGAGGAGAAGCAGCTCCTGTGGCAGTGCCAGGGATGGTGCTGTGGCTGTGGGGTGAGGATTTGGGTGCACTGAGGTCACTGCAGAGGCCAGGCTGCAGTGCCCAAGGCACCTGCTGGGACTCACAGCTTCCACCACTGCCCAGCAGAGAAGAACCTGGAGGCACCAGGAGCTCCTGGTGTCCCTTGTCCCCCTGGCTGCACAATGGATGGGCTCAACAGCTGGGCACAAGCAGTGCTTGGCCAGGGGATGGATGGATGGATTCCTTGGCACTGCCCACACTGCTGTTTCTGTGTGTGAGAAATTTAAATCTGTTCTATTTCAGTTTTTCTGATTAAAAAACCCCAAACTGTCCATGCTGTGCTCTGACAGAGTATTGCAGCTTTTCCTCTGAGATGTGGACATTCAGAAATAGGAGAGATGTCATGATCACAGAGCTCCAGGCTCCCAGCCTAGCCCAGCTAAGTGTTTAGGCATTCCTTTTGCAGAAATGAATAATCCCTGTTAATTAAGAGGATTCTTAAGTGCTTCCCTGAAATGTCTTGCAGGATCAAATACACTTTCTTCCCAGAGCTCTGTTTGTTTTTTTTTTTTCATTTTATTCTATCCTTTATGATTTAAGAACAGTGCTTGAAAAACAGCTGCTGTGAAGACTTAAAGATCTCTATAATTCACATGTTCTAAACTCAGCAATCCTAGGATACTTATGTTCTTTTACAAAGCAGGGGGAGGAAGGGACATGCAAAATCTTTAAGATGCTATTTAAAAAAAAAAGACTTCAAAGAAGAGGGAAAGATTTATCCTTTCATAGCTCAGGCAAAGTACGCCAGAGTTATGCAGATAATCAAGCATCTTCTCCACACTTTGAGTGCAGAATGTGATTTGCCTGTTTCAGTTACATCTAAACACTTTAAAACTTGAAAAGCTGAAGTTGTGTTTTTAGATCCATCTCAGGAAAGCTTAGGAGAGCGAACCTCAATTAGTGTGTGCACATCATGTGTGAGCTGTTGTGCTCTCTGGTTCTAATGAGATGGTGGTTCTGACTGTGTGCAGGAGGATGCTGTGTGGGATCTGTCTCTGGTTTGGTCTGGCTCCCTCACTCCTGCAAGGCAGAGCCCACAGCCAATTCCATGGTGTGTCCTGCATTCCCGAGTGCCACGGGCAGCAGCCTGGGAGGGAGTGGGCAGCCCAGGCTCAGAAAAAGGGTGTGACCGAGGGGGAACAGAGTGCCTGGGTGGCTGTGGCCAGGGAGAACTGTAAGGTTGAACAAGTCCTTTTTTTTTATTATTATTGTTGTTTTTCCTGAAACAGAGAGCAGCAAAACGTACCATAATCCTAGTCTGGACTGGTGAAGTCAATGGGAATTCTGCCTTTTTTTGAGGTCTAGTTTTTTTCTCCTTTCTGTGTGCTTGTCAGACAATATTTTCTGTGAGACAAATATAGCTGTGGTTGCAAGTCTAAATACATAGCTTGTACAATGCTCAATACTTTAAGTTTTCTCAATTTGTAGTCATTGCAGTCTAGATATTGGGAATTTGAACTTCTTTGCTGAAGGTGTTCTTCCTCCTTTATTATTCTTTGGATGGGCTGTGTTTTTCTCTGCTTTACTGTTGTGACCAATGGACATTTGAATATAACAGGTGAAAGAACACCAAAGCCATTTACCACTAAAACATCCCCTGCCTACCCTGTGGACTTGTCCCAGTGAGAGGCATCCAGGGACAAGAAAAAAGACGTTTTCTTGTGCCTGAAACTTCCATCACTTGGGTTTTAGTATTTGTGTTCTTTAACTAAATTAAAGATTTTACTTTTTGGTGAAATCTCACTGTGAATTTATGATTCTAATTTGCAGCAGCAATATTTCTTTTTTGTTCCTGACTGAAGCAGTTCAGCTCCTCTTGCCACAGTTATTTTTCTCTGTTTACAGGGTTGAATTCTTGTCTTGTAACTAATATCTCCCAAGCCCATATGGTAATAAATATGTGCTAGCTCTTCCTTTTTTCCCTATTTTTCTTTACAAGATAAGGCCATCCCTGTCATCTTTCTGCAAACTATGCTCAAAGCACACTCTGTGCTCAAGTGTGATTATTTAAAAAAAAAAAAAAATGAGAAGCAACATAAAGTATAAGAGGACAAGCACAGGTTCTGAACATGTGAATTGGAGCCTTTTTCTCGTTTCCATGCTGAGGGACTATTGCATCTTAGACAGTTTAAGTGTTTGTATCATGACTTCACATTTGGTAGAAAGGCATCAGACTTATGAACTGCTCAGGGTCTTATGAATACTGATTTGTATACTTATTTATACAAACATTTCAGTGTGTAGAGACAGCATGCACTGCTCACAGTTTAACCACTTTATGTACGTCCCTTACATTTAAAACCAATGCATATTGTCACTGAACTTCATTGCTACAGGATGAAAGATTTTTTTTCCTCCTATGGTGTTTTAGATAAGGTTACACCTAGGTTATTTGGAGACCTGTTTTTTTTTATTTACTCTGATTATTCACATAGTCAGTACTCAGACCGTTTCCTGTAGAGTTAAGCCCAGCCCATTGGGTGCTTAATTTCAGCTGTTAGCATTTTTTCCCCACTCACTTTTTGCTTTGCATGTTGCCCCTTCAGGCCCCAGCTAAGGGATTCCAGTACAAACCAAAAGCCATTTTTAAGACTGGATTGGTGATATTTCTCTGCACAGAGGGTCTTGGGAGCAGGCATTTTGGACCTGTTCTAGATTTTCAGCTAACTCAGGAGGCATCCCAGAACAGTTCTGTGCCAGTTGTGCAAAAAGGAGCCTAAATGACAAGGCTGAAAACCTGACTGGATGCCTCTCCTCGGCACTTTATAGCTTTGTTTGCTGAAGTTGATCAATTTTTGCTTTCACACCAGCACTGCTTTTCTTCCCTGTGTTTAGAACAGCTCTGGAGCAGCGGTGGGGCTGCTGCTGTGGGCTGAGTGAGGCTGTTGTTCCCAGCCAGGTATTTGCAACATTCCCTTGTCCCAGGGCTTGCTGACAGGACTGTGCTGGGGCTGGGATTTCTGCCTTTCCTTGCTCTGACTGGTTGCCAGCAAACGAGCACCATATGCTGTGTTTAGTTTAATAAAGTCTTTGGTGTGTTATCCATGTCATTATTCCTTCCGTAGCAGATTTGTAATGTGGAATTATAGCAGGAAATGGGGGGAACTGAGGAGTCATGGAGATGGCAGAGCTGCTGCTCAGAACCAACAGCAGAGAAAGCCCTGGACTTTTGCCCTTTCAGCTTTCTTTAGGTGACAACAGAGAACAAATCTTGTGCATTCTGACTACTTGGAGACCCAGGGAAAAAAAATCCATTAGCAAAGATAGGAGTACATAAAAAAAATTATTTTAGCTGGAACTAGGTGTAGCCAGTAGTGAGCTTTTTCTTCTTGGCCTGACTCTAAAGGTGGAGTCCTGTACATAACATTTTCTGGTCTTATAGGTAAAACCCCCTTGTTTCATGTTTGTCTTAATCATGGATAATGTTCAGCTCCCTGGCTTGCAGAAATGTTATGCAAAACATTTCCTGTTTTCTAACCAGCCCTGGTTCTGAGCTTGGAGAAAGCTTTTGGCACTCCTCACCAGAGGAATTCAAACAGCTTCCCAGCATGCTTTTATGACCTGCCTAATACACAGGGACTTGGAAGCAAAAGTGGATGTAAACCAGGTTTTAGGGAACAGGCTTTACATATTTTTTTTCTGCTTATTTTGCCTGAATTTCAACAACTGATTTGCTTTCCAGAGTTTGTCACTGCCTAAGTCTTGCATTAAGTACTGAAGGTGGTAGCAAACTCTATTTGATTTCAAGCAGCTCTTTTCAGGTATCTTCAGTCTGGTTTCAGAAAATTAGGGACATCCACCTCCAAGATCTTTCAAAAATAAGGCACTGCAGGAATTGGAGCTCTGCAATGTGTGTGTATGCGATACCTTGCATGCTCTTGAGTTTGTTCTCTATCACAATAAAGCTATTTTTGTGGTAAGTAATTCCACTCCTGCTTAAACAAGAAGTGCAGAAAGCCTCAGTCTCATAAGGAACCAAAATTTGCAGTATTTGTGTTGATTTTTTGGAGAGAGCAGATGCTGGGAACATGCTTTGTGGAGCTTTTAGATGCATATTTAGGAATGAAGGAACCTTCATGGCAGGTCCTGGGCAGCAGTCCATTCCTCACTGGATTGGACCATGTCAGGGCAGGAATTTAGGAATCTCAGTGGCATTTGCAGGAGCTCCCAAAGAGCCACGTGTTGGGCAGTTCTGCCCATCACAGCCCACATTTCCTCTTGCTAGCTTGTGAGTGATGGCTGCAGAAGCCAGCAGGCTTTGCTTGCTCGCTCTGGTTTCACAGCTGTGTCTGTAGCCCTCATGGCAGTGCCCTGTGCAGAATGACCAGGTGTTTGCTGCTCCTTGCTTTGCTCTCTGGGTGCTGGGCCCCACCAGCCCCAGCATGTGAGACTTGCTGATGTGACTTGCACAGAGGTGAGCTGTGAGGCTGCACACATTGCTCACCAGAGAAAATAAGCTATTGATAGCTTTCTAGGATAAGTGTGACTGACTCCCAGGCTGGAATTAGGATGTGGGAACAACCAGATCATCCCAGGCTGAGAATGAAGCCAAAGGTAGCAGGAGCCATAGCAGTGAGTGCAGAGCAGGTTCTGCAGCTGTGCTCCGGCTGATCCCAGGTTATTCCCTTTGTGCCATCTCCTAGTTTGTAATGCAGCTGGCCCAAGCCCCAGTGACAGCTGGAACTGAGGCATGGATCCTGAAAGTGGTTTGAAAGGAGAAGGCTGCCCAGCACTGTGGTGGGCCAGAGGAGCAGGGTGTGTGTGGGGGAGCCCTGCCAGGGCAGGAAGGGGCTGTGGCAGCGAGTCCCTGCCAGCTCCCTCCTGTGCCATGCCTCCTGCCACTGCAGCTCTCAGGTGTTGGCGCTGGAGTGGCAAACACGATGGGTTGTGAAGGATCAATGCAGGGAGCGGAGAGAAAAAAGTCCTTATGACTGGTATGGGCTCAAGTTTTGAGCCTCTTGTAAAAATAATTCATGAAAACCTGGCAAAGAGGGGTTGTCATTCTTGGGAATAATTTCCAGCACTGTGTGAGCAGTTGTAAACAAACTTTGGAAGTTAGAGCAGAGAGATGCCCTTTGAGAGCAATATAACCACGAGGGGTGTGCTAGGAATCTTAATCCATGTCAGAAATTATAATCCATACCTCTGCCAGGCAAGGAATCTCTGGGACCTCTATGACTATTTTTTGAGTGCTGTATGAGAAAAATCATGAATCAGAAGTGCTGGTGTAAAAGCACTGCATTACAGAGATGAGATCCTTTAAATTACAGAGCATGGGCTTTTCTTCTCTTGCCCTTTAAACTTTGAACATTGGTATCCATAGTTCCATAGTGCATTTAGTGTCTTCCTATTGTAAAACTCTCTCAGTGGAGTGTGAGGGGGGATTGTTTGGGATTTTTCTCTTCCAGTAGCCCCCCCCATTCCCTCCCAAAGAACTTTGCCTTGTTGAATGCTAAAAGACCTGGGGTTTACCATGAACATCCCTGTGTAGGATTTGTCATAAAGTTGCAGGAACAGGCAGTATTTCAAAGTGCTCTGAGATTTAAATATTAAAAGCTCTTATCTTGTGTAGATTCCTGCTAAGAACACTGGGATATGCCTCTATACTGGAATATGCATTATGTTTTAATCTTTGATGGGGTATTTTTGGTTGGTAGAATGCTGATATTTTTAGAGGTCATTGCAAGTCTGCTGTAAAAGTGTTGTGCTGGAATTTAAATGTAAATTTGGGGACTGGCAGTCAAGTGACTGTCAGGCAGCTGCCTATTTCAGGCCCCTTGGAAATCCCATTCTTTTTACCTTTTATTTTTCATACAACTCCCTATATGTGGATCAGATTTACTTAATTTCAGCTTTCTAGCATCCAGTTGAAGAAGTCATCAGGATTCTCTCTGTAGTTAATGGAAAGAGATAAGCCTCTCCAGGCAGTGCCTTATCTCAGGAAGGTGAGATAAATCTGCTTTTGGAGATGTGTATCCATTCCTATTGACAGCAGAGGGATCCTGGAGAGGCAGCTCCACCTGGATGCCTGTCTTTAGGTGCCTGAAGTCAGGCAGGATGTTTGCTCCTTATCCTGGGTGGTTTTGAACAGAGTTTGCAGCTGTGGACTATGGCAAGGGAAGCAGTTCCTCCAGCACAATGCCTTATCATGGCAGTGAGGTTTGGGTGTTTCCAGCAGTGGGCTGGGAGGCCAGGAACAGCAGCTCCCTGCAGGAGGGGGAGGATGTTCCCATGGCTGGGCTCTGCTCTGTGGGAATGTCCTTTAAAACTTCCCTATATCATTTTGTAGTCACAGGAAAAATAATTGAAAACCAGGAGTTTATAAGAACTGCTCCTTCATTTTTACTGACGTGAAAGCAGGAGTAGCTGCCCTGCAGAACATGGAAACAACAGAGACCTTCCATCCTGCAGCATCCAATAATGCTTTTTTCCTCCTCTGTACATGATGTTAGTGGATCCTGAAAAGAGAACCTTAAAGGTGTGGGTTTTGTGGGAGCATCTGAAAAGTAGAAGAATACTTTAAAATGGAAGAGTTTAGGAAGGCTAAATCTCAGACCTTTAAAACGTGAATTTCCTGGACCAATACAACATGAAAGCCCATCTTCACACTAAATAAATGTTGATTATAAAGATACCAAAGCGTGCATTAGGAGATGAGTAAATTTGTCAGCACCTGTAACATCAGTCCAATAAATATCCAACATGACTGGCAAAGGGAATATACAAAAATGTCTTCCTCTATTCCAAATTTCAGGATTACATTAGTAGTAGCATACTTGCCAGGACCACTTTTTTGGTTGTAATTACCTTACTGACGTTGATGTGTGCAGGATGAGATGCGTTTCTGTCCTGCACTCTCTCCGTGCTGCGAGGAGATAACGCAGCGTTCGCAGGGAAGCTGAAAGCAGCAGCAGCAGCAATGGGTGAAAGCACCACAAGATGTCACTGCTAACCTGGCAAAACGGCTGCTGCTGTCGGGCTGCCAGACAGCACGCTATTAATTTATAATAAAAGGTATCTGACAGCTTTATTCTGATGAATTATGGGAATCCAAAGCACAATTCCAAGTCTTTGGTTTATAAATTGTCATTGATTTTAATGTTCTTTGTAAAGTTGTGGCACGCAACAAATTTTCCTGCCAAAAGCTGTTAAATAAATAGTCATCCTTTGCTCTGAGCAGTACATTGAACTTGTTAGAGTGATGAGCAGGATGAATTGATGGTTGTCCATAAACCATCCCTGACAGATCGCAGAGCAGCTATTCCAACAATTACTGAATGCAGTTATTAGAGTTGTTTTTTTAAGAATACTCCACTGAACAGAGAGGTAATGCAGGAGCAGTTTGACACCTCTCTTTGCCTGATGCCTCCTCTTGAATAACACATGCCCGGGGCTGCCCCAGGACTGCTGAGCAGCACGTTTGCCTCCCCTGAAATTATTTGATTTCCCAGCATAGGAGATCTGGCACTATGGGAATATATTTCACACTCTCTGGACATAGTTATTGTAAAGACAAGTTAATTTTCCTTTCTAAAGATTAACTACTAACTCTTGTGTTTTATTGAAAACTTACAAAATGGTTATAATAGTTGCAATTAATTTTAAACTCAAGCTTATGTATTTTTGATAGCGTTATCTGTAGAGCCAAAGCTGTGGAAAATTTGTTTTTTTCTCATGCAGTGTCCTTTGTTAAACCTGACAATCACACATAATTACCTTTGAGAGGGAAATAACCCAAACCAACAAATTGCAAACAAGCACATTTCCAAACCTTTGCCCTTTTCCTAGATCTGAAGTGAGATCAAATCCCTTTAGCAATTTAAACAGGTAGCACAGTGTTGGAGGAGTTTGGACACGCGAGGACTGAAAGACTAGCCTGAAAACAAGAATCAGGTTGCTTGTATGATGCTGTTAACCAAAAATAGAAAGTGGAGGTGCTAGAAATCTTACAAGTAAGCTTGGTAAAGTTTGCAGCACCATTTTGGAGAGACAGGGACAGATCCACAGATTATATAAATTGATTTAGCTCAAAGTTTGGGGAGAAAAAGTGAATTTAGAGCAGCTGAACACGGGGAGCCAAGTATGTGCTGTCAGTTCACTGAAGCTGCATGTATGCACAACTGCTATGCTTGATTAAAGAAATGATACCCTTAAACTTTGGTATTTACAGATCCCCATTTTCTAAAATCTTGGCAAGTTTTCAGTTCATGTGTGTAATTTCAGAAGAAGCAAAGTTCTTGCCTGATATTTTTTGCTTTTTGCAAAAGCGTAGCTGAACAAGGAATTTTCTGGGTTTTACTTATTTGTGGAACTGTCATTTCCAGATATGGTACATCAGCCTTAAATTTGAATATATTTTGTCCAAGGGGCTGCCACAATGTGAGCAATGTGTACTCTTTTTAAAAAAGAAAGTATAATGGGAAATTGGGAACAGAAATCAAGAAACAATTAGAAAGTTTTTGTAAAGCTGGCTCCCACCGACAGCTTGTCTGGAAACATCATGGTCTGACATGTAAACACTGTGTTTACCAACATTTCAAAATGCAGCCTATAATCTGTGTACACTTGTTATTTTATTAATGCTTTTTATTGCAAGTTGCAGGCAAACACAAATGTTTGAGTACAGTGTGGCTTGTAGGTATGGACAGATGTTGACAGACTTAAAAAGCTTTTAGTTGGATGGATTCAAAGTGTATTTAGATTTTAGTTCTGCAAAGTGCAGCAGTGGGGGGAAAGGTTTGCCAGTACACATTTCTGTACGTTCTCAGTCCATGGGAGGTTTGGGTAGGTGTGCATGGAAACTGAAGGTGGTGAGGGCTGTGTTAAAAGGTTCTTGGCCTTTTCCTGGGACTGTTCCAGCCCTGGCAGGCACCTCTGGGCCCTGGAAGGGCTGCAGGGGCAGGACCCAAGAGATGCTGCTGTGTGGTTCTGGGGAAAGGGGGCTTTGCACTGGCACTGGGTGCTCTGCCAGCAGTTACAGGGTTTGTGTGTGAGGGTGGGATGGTGCAAACCCTCTCTGAAATCCCTGTGAGAAATCACAGCTGAGCCTCCCCCTTTAACATCTGCAGACTAAGCTAACAGCACCTTCAGTGCTCAGCCATCTCACCGGTTTGGCAGGACAAACCAACCCCACAAACAGGCAGGTGGGCAGTGAGTCTGGGCTCCCTGAGGAGCGCCGGATCTCATCTCAGAGAGATGGAGCAGCCAGGGCACATCCCTGTGCTCGTTCCTTGCTGCTGGAGCTGGGATAATTCACTCCAGCCCGAGCTCTGGCTCCCCCAGTGCAGTCACAGCTCTCTGCAAGTCTTTCAAGCTCGGGAAAAAAGGAGATAGAAATCTTTCTGTACGTGCTTTCCCCTTGCGTTTGGAAAAAAAGCAAAGGCAAAGGAAAAGATATGAAAGACTCCCCTAGCCTCCCCAAAAGCTCTAAAAAAAATGGTTCACACAATTTTTATGGGACCTCTGAGGACCTTGAATTTTTAACTAATCTTTTTTGATGATTTTAGACAGACCATTAAGCTGAGGATAAAAGTCCCTCTGTTCAATATCTGGATACATTAAGCATTAGGCTTAAAATTTACAGCTTTCATTTTGACAAGAAAAATGGCATGTTTGGTCTCAAGTGCTACCTTGAACTGTTTTTCAACATTAAGACAGGTTGTCAGGCTGAGGGGAGGAGGTCTGGGCACCAGTGGCAGCTGCTGCTGCTCTTGCTGGGTGCACATGCAGGGATAGAGATGCAGCACTGCTGCCTGTCAAGAGCTGCAACCTGAGAATCCTTTGGCTTTTTTAACGTAAAAGGAAAATTATGCTGATCCAGGGGAAGGCAGAAAGCAAATGGGGTGTCATTTCTGACTGTAAAATGAATGGTGCATTCAAATATTTGAAGGAATCAAAAGCAGGGGAGGATGGAAAATGGAGAATCATATTTCCAAGAAAGCTTTAGGGATTAGAGTAATGAGGAGTTTGACTTCCAGCTTCCCTGGTGCTGGTTTTCCAGAATGACTTGCTCTTCTCAACATCTGAGCATCTTTTACCAAGCAGCAATCACTTGGAATTTTGTCCTATATCTGAAAGACAGACAGAAAAGCAGACATATTTATTGGCAGTGTCCTCAGCTGGCACCATCCAGCAAGGTGTCATGAGGAACCTGGCAGGGAGACTTTCACTGTGTTAATTCAAGGCACAGCTGCTTTCATGGTATTTTGTATGGGGAGAAACCAGCCCAGGCCAGCCAGCAGTGGAGGATCACACAGGCTGTCTGCAGGCGTTTCTCCTTTCGGGATTTGCCGAGGTTAGCAGTTACTTTTGGTTTGGTGGATTATTAGCACCTTAAATAATCTCATTCATTGGATGGAAGGGGCAGGGGGGTCACTGCCCCCTGTGCAGGATCATGTGCTGCTCTCTGGAAAGGTGTGGAACTGCCTCAGGTAAGGAGAGTGCCCATCTCACAGACCAGGTTTGCTGGACAGCACCACAGTTCAGTGACTTGGTGTTTTAGTGAGGCAACTTTCTTCAAAAGTTTGCAAAAATTTGCTTAATGGTAGTGGGTGAAGAGAACTCCAGGAAGAGATTAGCCTTTTGCTGCTTGGCTGAAGTCAGTGAGTTTGAGAACAAAAATTAATCCATTAATTGGTCATCTTCCAAATTAAAGTAGAGCTGGAAAATAAAACAACTGCAGAAAAATGCCTCTGGGCTTTTCCCATGTGAGCAGAGTCAGTAACTGCTGCCAGCATCTCTGTCCTGTAATGGTCACAAATCTTAGGGCAAAAAGCTTTGATTAGCAGTCAGAGAAAGATCTGAAGCACCTATAAAACTGCATCCTCTCTGGCTGCAGGAGGCAACTCATGATCAGGCCCTGCAAGAGCAAGAGGCATGTGACTGGTTTGCTGGCATTAGTCTGCATTTATTGTCCCTGTTACTGGTAACTGCAGGCATCTTGTGATTTATCTGATACTTGACAAGAAGGACAGCAAACAAAAGGAGTTGTTGTTTGTTTATTTGTTTCTGGTTTTTTCCTTTGGAAGCAGTAAAATATTAACTCGGTGCAAGTACACTGGGCTGTTGTCTTCACACAGTCAAGAGAGAGATGACCTACCACCACAAGTACCACTCACATGTTTTTCAGAGACATGAAATAGGAAAATATCATCTCTCAAGTCACAAGAGAGCTGAGAAAGTGAGCTGTAACAGGGTCAATTAAACAGGCTTAATTACAATGGATCTTGTGAGTACTGGCACCCTCTGGGCTGAGGCTTCCAGCCTGATCCAGCATCACACCCTGGGTCAGGAGGACTTGGAAATACTTCCATGCAAAAACTACACTGTGGTGATCAATAATTCAAGGTGAAGAACACTCTTGCTGTCTCTCTCATTGCTAAAACATGACTGAAAATACCTAAATGATTTAAAGTCAGTGGTCTTGAGGAGCTGCTGCTTGGGATGGGTGACGTGCCCTCTGAGCTGTCACTGCTTGCTTTTGAGACACAAAACTCTCAGGAAAAAGACCTGGGGTGTTTTGGCCCTGCTGCCTTTCCTTTAAGGCCCAGAAAAATTCTGGGGGAAGTAACCAACAAAATTCTTTGTAAGCAGAGAGAAGTTAAGAAGGTGAGTAGCCACCAAATGGATTCGTCAAGAGAAAAATCATGTCAAGGTGATCTGACCCCCTTTTGTGAGAGGCTATCACACCCTGTTAATAAAGGAAAAGCAGCAGAGGACATATTTTCACTTTCTTTAGGCTTTTGTCAGTGTCTTGTGACATTTTTGATAAATAACCTAATACTGGTGAAATTAGTGTGGGTGGGCCCACAATCAGTTAGGAGACTGAATGTAGAGAATTGCCAGGGGTTTGCTGTCCAAGTAAAAGGGTGGGTTTAGGGTGTTCTGCAGGAGTCTGTCCTGGGTGCAGAGCTGCTCAGCACTTCAGATGCAGTTTGGGTGACAAAAGGGAGCACACAGTGAATTCCCACGTGACATGGTGCTGGGAGGGACTGAGAGACACAGAAGAGCCAGACTAGAGCAGAAAGTACCCCTTGTTAAAATGAATGCAATTGGAAGGAAGAGTTACAAGTGTCACACTCGGGCTTGTATGACCACAAGTTGACTCTGGGGGCAAAGCCTTTGATAGAAGCTCTGTGGAGCAGGACCCGAGAGAGACAGGAGAGCAAAAGCCAAATGTAAGCCAACAGCATCGTGCTCTTGTGAAAAAGGCAAATGTCATTTGGAAAGGAGCAACAGCAGTATTACCTGCATGGCCCATGACACTTTTCTGCTTTTCTTGGCACCTGTAATCCCTCAGCTTTAAGGCTGTATCTGCTTTTGTGTAGTGCAGGTCAAAAAGATGGGGACTGGAGAAAATGCAGAGGAGAACAGAGATAGTGACCAGAGGCCCAGGAAATGTCACCTGTGAAGGGAAAGTGAATTAATTTCCTCCTCAGGTATAGAAGCAAGGACTGGGGGATATGTGGCAATGATGTGCAGCTACAGAAAAGCAGAGGGACAATGCAGGAGAGGTTGTGGGAACTCCATCGCTGGGTCTCAGAGAAAACATCATATCAGGATTGACACAGGAAGATGTGAGAAAGCAGCACATCCCCTGGCAAAGGCTGGGGACCACCATGCTGGGTGGAAGCTGCACACAGACAGGATCTCAGTCATGCCTGGTTTTTTTGAATGCTAATTTTTAGGAAACATTTGGATTGATTCGTTTGAGGCTGGATGTCCTAATTCACACAGGTAAAGCAGCACTCATCACTGTGTAACATTGAGAAATCAAGGGAGAGTTTATTTAATTTACATGTGTGCAGGCACTAACAATATTTTATTTATAGATAGAAACCTTTGGGTCTGACAGATGTGTAGCTAAAAGTGCAGTTTGGAAGTTTAACTTTTATATATCTAAGTATTGTAGAGTGGAAAATAATGCTGAGGAGTGTTGATATTATTTGCTCTGCAATGCTGACCACAGGTGTCTGACTTATGCTTTGACTATGAGCAAAGACAGAAAAATGAGGATCCTAAATCTAAAGAGGGTAATATTTAAAAACATCATTCTAAATTCAGTTTTCAAAAGTGATCCAGGCACTTAAGAATCTACACTCCACTGAATTCAACTCACTTTTGAAGCCTGATGGAGATGGGTTATCGTCTTGGGATGGATTTAAGCAGTGGGAATAGCTCCTGCAGTCACTTTCATACAAGAGTTGTGGGAATGTTTGTATTTGCCATCCAATTCCAAACTCGCATTGGCAGGAGAATAAAACCAGGGAGAGCGTGGGGCAGCAGATGAGCCTGCCTGAGGCTCTAAATCACCAAACCAGTGGTGTAAAACAAAAGCTCTGAGCAATCCACGCTGCCCATCTACCTGTGCCCTGCCGTTTGACAGCTTCACTCCAGGCACTCGAGACAAGTGGCTGTGGCACAGGATGCAGGGGGACACACTGAGCTCCTCAGGTGCTTCACAGGGCAGGGGAGCCTGCAGAGAAAGCCAGGGAAAAAGCAGCACCAGTGGTAAACTCTAAAACAAGCGAGGTGGGCAGGATGTGAAAATGCTAGGAGCTGGAGGATCAGGATTTTTAACTGTGGGTCTCCATCACAAAATCTTCTCCCCATTGAAAAGGGCAGAGAAGGGCGAGCGGTTCTAAGTGAGAATGAACGTAGAAGGCAGCATCAGAAACACTGTGACAGGAAGGAAGTGGCAAGATGAGATTTTACCTAGAGTAGATTGTATTGAGATGGAACAGAAATTCCAGCAAATCAAAAAGCAGGAGCAGGGAGCTTGGAAAAAGAAGGGGAGTTTTTGGGGAAGTCAGGAGGAGAGGAACTGGGGCCTGAAAAATTAGTATTAGAAACATGTAAGTCAAAATGATTGACATGTAATTCAGTGAATTGGTCAATTCTTATCTGCCTTCACTGGGGTTTAAATATGTCTTTGGATGTGTTTGTGAGAGCCCTTCCTGCATACTGTCACTGTTGTCTCTGCATTTGATGAACTGAACTGCTGTGATTTCTGTGAAATCTGACCAGCCCCAAATTACTGGAGCCAGAGGATAAGTACCTGTCTCCCTTCAGAAACATGCCAGACCCTTGTTACAGCAACCAGCACAGAACCCTGCTGCTTTTTAGGAGGTGTGTTTGCAGAATGGATCTGCAGAACCCTGCACATGACAGCAGAAGCAGCGGCAGACCCTTCTGTGACTTCAGTTTGAGTGGGGTCTGAGCAGAGCATTTGCTTTTCTTCACTGCTTTACTTCTTTTTCCTGATTCTATTGAGTGCAACCTATTTGTGCTCTGGACACAAAGCTGGGATTAGCTAGAGCAGTTTTGGCTGGCTGGCCATCAGTTCTAAATAGTGAAGAAAAACCATCTTCAAAGCAAAGTACATTTCAATAAAAAAATGAAGAAAGGGACATGAGGACTTTACTGAGGTCATGAACTAAAAGAGAGAGAAAAGTAAATGTGTCAACAATAATTTATTTTTGGTTTCTACCTAAATCCAAAGTATAGGAAGATGAAGGATTTGTAAGCTTAATTATTCAGAAGTCATTGTTGCACTGGCTGTGCAGTTCAGAGCAGCATGAGATGATGCAGGTCTCCATCAGAGTGACTGTCTGAACTCCAGGTGATTGTGTGGAAAACACACAACCACACCTACTGTAACTAAATAAGATTTACAGTGTAATTCTCTGGGAGTAGGAAGCAATGTTGTTTGTTTTATCTATGTGTGAGCTGAGGAAATGGTGGTATTGCCCATAGTGGCCCAGCAATTTGGGCAAGAGTCCTGAATGGAAATGAATCATGGTGATTGCCCTGCAATCCTCTTCAGTCTGCCTCTCACAGATGCTGTGCAGTGTCCTCAAACAAGCCCCACTTTTCAATACTTTAATGGGACTTTCAAAGGAATTTGCACGAGTTAAACATTCATAACCCAAGGAAATTAGAAGACTCTGTCATCTTTGAAATCCCAGCTCTCACTCCTAGAGATGGCAGTTGTGCCATTCTTTCAGAGTGCTGCAGAGGAGTTTGTGGATCTGGGCACCACACCAGGCTCTCAGAGCCACATCTCTATTTCTGCCCACTAGAGGAGCATCAGGGCTGTTTGGCATTTTTGGAGGAGACCTTTCATTATCCAATATGTTTCATATTGCTTCAGCACTTTCACTGCAGCTTTGCATTCCTTTTCTATTGGTGTTGCACCTTTAGCATTGCCCATCTCAATGCTGGAGTCACTGGGAATCTCTCTGCTGCTGCAAACAGTGACAGGGAAGAGAACAGCCTGTCCTGCAGGGGACATGGATGATGATCCAGAGGCTCTTCCAGGCCAGGTTTCAGTGGCTGCAATGCAGACTGGCACAGCTGAGTTAATTCAGTGTACAGGGGCTCCAGTTGGTGTGCTCAGGAGCTGGGGATCCCAGCTGCCTTGTCAGTATATGGATGAATTTATACATCTATTTGTGTTTGTTGGGCTCAGTGAGGCTGTCAGAGAGCTCCTTTCTGTTTGGGTTTTGAGCAGCAGGAATAGAGAAAGCTCAGACAAAGCAGAGCCTTTGCTGGCTGGGCCAGCAGCCCTGCTCCTGGAGGGATGGTTTGCCTGGAGAAAGGCAGGGGAGGAAGAAGTTGTTCCTGTAGCAGCAATTGAAGAGAGATGAGTCAAGAGATGGTAATCCTGCAATCCAGAAAATGTTCCTGGGCAGCCTTTTTAAAGGAATTTCAAGGAATGGATCATTGGTAAGCTGGTACACATGCTGGGGGAGGGAACCTGCTGTCATCGATGTGTTCCCTGGAGAAAGCTCCATTGGAAATGGTGTGGGACAGGAGGAAGCCACAGCTGTGGCCAGCCCAAAGGAGGCACACCGAGGCTGCACTGTGGCAAGGAGCAGCAGGCCTACCTGCCCAGCCCCACATTTGTGTGCTTCTCCTTCTCTGTGCATGCAGCTGCTTTTTATGGCACATTTATGACTCACCCTTCTTGGGCACTGCATGTACAGTGATGCTCCAAAATCTTGTGTGTGGCAAGTGGCCTTCTAGGCTCTGTGCTCCAAGTTTATACCCTACCTGCAGCAAATGTGGCTAAACCAGGCTCTTGCTAAGGAAATCCAACTATTTATACCCTACCTGCAGCAAATGTGGCTAAAGCAGGCCTCTTTAAGGAGCTCCAGCTCCAGACAGGGAGATAACAGGTGCAGGTGGCTCACAGGTCAGCCTTGGCACCCTGTTGCTTGTGTTTCATCTCTCCATTTGGCATAACTTTTCTGTTTTTCTCTTGCCTGCAAAATATTTAAGGGAGTTTTTCTGTTCAGGCAGGTTGAGCACTATAATGTCTTTTCTGTTCATGGACCAGTGAGCACTGCAGCTTGTCAGTATTCAAATTACTATCAAACTCTTTAGTACCTGTCTAATTAAAACAACTTACTTGCTGATCTCTTCGTGCTAAAGAAAATGAAATCCTAATAGGAAAAGCAATATATCACTTAGATCAAAAGAAAATTAGTAACTATAACATACCCACCTCTCTTCTATTTTTTTCCTTTTCTTGAAGTGGGGGAGGAGAGTGGCAGGCGATTCCTGTTTTCAGATAAAAACATATGTTCTGTCACAACCTTCTTATTGATTCCCTGTACTAGCAAAATCCCTGCACTTACTGTAGTGAGATGGAAATTTCCATAGCTGAGGAGAAGCCTAATTCCAGGGATGGAGCACGGGGAGGGGAACAGAGCACAGTGGGCAAAGGGAATGTACCCCTAGAAAGTTTTGGGCTGCACTTGGAGTTTTGCAGTTGCTTTGCTGACTGAAGGAGGATGCTCTGTGGAATTCCCATTCCTTTTGTTTGGTTCCATTAAACTGCCCAAGTATCCTTGGGGAAGGGGCTGTCTCAGCCTCTCGGATGCTCTTGGGTTACTGATAAAAATAGAAGAGAGAATAGCTCCTTGTTCCCAGCCCATTTGCATAGTTCTTCCTGGAGCAGAATGGTCTGTTCTTCTTCCCCCAACAAAGGCTCCATTTGTCTGGGGTACTGACTTGTTCTATGGGGCCTTCCAATCTTTTCCCTTCTTTTCCTTTTTTTTCTCCCCTTTCCCTGACCCTTTCTCTCACTGAGCTGTAGCACACTTGCCTCTGGCTAGGAATATTAATGAGCATTTCTTTTCAAGAGCTTATGCAGATTGCACTTTGTGAATCAGCTGGCAGAGGTGCTGTCCAAGTAACTTACCCAGAATGGTGCCCAGGGGCAGATCCTGAGAGTGCCTGGCATGTCTCATTCCCCAGCCTGAGAATAAAAGGTCAAGGGGCTGACTTTCAGTCTGGGGCGCCTTGCGTGGCACGGAGAGAGCCCTTCACGCAACAAAGGTTATTCAAATAACTCCAGTGTCTCCAAAAAATGTAAATGGGCAAAAAAATCGGGGAACTTAGCAGCTCAGGTGGCTCATTACTAACAGCATGAGTCTTTTCCTTTTGTTTGTTCAGATCTGCTCCCAGTCAGAAAAGACATAGAACGTTAGAAGTGTCTGAGTAGGGTTCAGTAGCAGGCATGAAATTAATTTAGTTGGTTAAATGAGAGTGCATTTTTTGGTAGAAGACTCCTGACCACCCTGCACACTTTAACTGGAGATAAACAGGCTTGGGCAATGAAAATGTGAAAATGCTGAGCAGAGGGGCCCCCAGAGAAGTGCCAGTCCTGCCTGCTGGAGAGAATGGCCCTTTGAGAGGAGGGCTCTGGGGGACAGCACAGAGGAATGCACTCTGCTTTTCATTTGAATCCAGATTGCTCTTCAGTGACCCAAACCCGTGTTTGTCCTCCTCTGCACCCTCCTGCCAATGTGGCCTTGGGGCTGGGGCCTCAGAACTTTGGTTTTTATGCTGGAGATCTTTTTCCAGGTGGGTTCTGCCACCACTCCCAGCCATGGCACTGGGCTCACGTCAGTCACCTTCTGGCTGATACAAAAAGTCTGAAAGAACAGACACCCAATAACCTGCTGGGAAATCTTTTATAAATGGGGGTAATCTGGTGCAAAGTGAAGGAGCAGTTTAAATGGCCTCAGGTAATCCTTCTCACTAGGGTTCTTAACCCTGGGAGGAGAGGTTGGCATAATTTAACTGCAAAAATGGATAGGGTTCTGCTAGTAGGTGTCCAAACCATCATGTCTTTACCTAAGAAATAGAGAAAATAATTGTTAAAATCAATGTTCTTGAAGGATTTGTATGGTTCCTTCCATCTTGTGTCCTGGACAGGATGATGACAAAATAATGATCACATTTTTTTTTGCAATATTTTGATATTTTTAACTGTTTGTCCCACTGAAAACCGAAAAATAGATAATTTAATTCAAAATGATTTATAGATAATTAATAGATAGCAAACTCTGTATGATGAAGCATCTCCTGCAAAATGAAGGCTGAAAGCATCAACAGCAATGTCCTGAGAATGTACAGAAACCTTTGGCAGGAATGGACTGACACTGGCAAAATTCAAGGCTGAATTTGAGGAAATTTCTATGAATGTCACCTCACACCCTACCCTGAAGCCAACAAAAATCAAACTTCTAGTGCTCAGTGTGTAAAAGGTCCCAAATCAGCCACAGGAATCATTGCCTCAGAAATGGTGTTTTTTGGAAGGGAGGGAAGGGAACACTCTACACCTTCGTAGCCCAGTGCTGGAAGCTGTTGCCATCCTTTTAGGTCACCACTCCCCAGGCACTTTCACACAAAATTATTTGGCCTGAAGCTCTTTGGGCTTCTACAGGTTTTCTTCACTTCATGGCACAAGTCCCCTGTTGCTGTGGTTTGACACTGGCATCCACAAAAAACTATTCACTCTCTTTTTGTTCTGCTATAGCTGAGCAGAGGAGGAGTAAAAACCCAGAAATGAAGGGCTGAACAGTTGAGATAAAGATTAGGAGAAACCACTCTAAGGGTAAAACCGGCTAAAACTTAAAGGTATAAAGTAAATTTATTATTAACAGAGTCAGAGGAGGATAATGAGGAATAAAATAAACCTTTAAAACACCTTTCCCCTCCTTCCCACCAGCAGCACAGGGACACAGGGTGTGGGAGCTTTGGTCAGTTCTGCACTCCAGATCTTCCTTCAGTTCCCTCAGGGAGGGAAGACTCTTCCTTCTGCTGTGGGGTCCTTGCAGAGGTAAACTAACATTAAAAACTGAGCACACTGAGCAAAAAGATTGCATTGTAGCTGTAGTTGGAGATACAGCAAAAATGTGAGCAAAATGACCAGAAGCATGGCAGGAGTTCAGTGCAGAATGGAACTTTAGGTATCTGCTGGAGAGAGGGAGATTTAAATTCCAGTAGTGGGAATGTGGAAGGAATATCCCTAATGGAACTGCCCCTTTCCACAGCTGATGTTTTTTCTTGTTTCACTTGAAAACCTTCATCTTTATTCCCTGTCTTGAAGATGTAGTTCTCAGAGGAAAACAGTTTTTCACTCCTACCTCAGATGTTCAGTTTGATTCAGTAACTCACTGTGGAGCACACACAGCATCTCAGCTGAGAGGCACTTTTGGAGGTGCTACAGATTTTATCTGTCAGCATAACATATCAGAATGGCATTACTCTAAACATATTTCTCAGCATGACATAAATTTTCTGCAGCTGATTGTGATGCTCGGGTCTGTAAAGTTATTGTTACTTTTTTCCATTTTGCTGAAAAGCTGTGCCAGGAAAACTGATCACTGTGATGTCTGCTAAAATCTAGGGCTTGTGTTTAGTTTGGTGTTCACCCTAATGCCAGTGAATGTCAGGTGAATCCCACAAGTTAGAGATGGAAAACCCCCATTAGATAAAGGCAGGCCACGACTGTTCCCCCAATCCCAGTGAGTTCTCAAGTGCTTTGTCTCCTCTAGTTTCAATCACCTGCAGTTGAGGTGTCTCTGGGGGGCTGTTCCACAACCTGAAGTACCCCTTGCCCTTGAGAAATATTTGCTCCTATTCAGACTAAACTTTTCTGTTGCTTATTCTTATCAAATTACTTCTACCGCACTGCTCGCTGTTGCTAAACTCTTGCCATTCCCCTCCCATATTTACTCTTTCCAGACTTCCCTCCATGAATCAATCTTCCCATCCTTGTTTAGTATGTGCCCATATCCCAGTGCATTTCTCTCCTTTTGCACCACCTCAAATCCAGGCTCTCCTCTTGCAGGACCTGTCCCTGGTGTCAGCCCCAGACTGGAGTGGTGGCTGTGGGAGCAGAGCCCTCCACAGACACACCCCCATGGCTTGGGGTGAGATTTCTGGGGCCATTTTAACTGACTCTGGCATTTCCTGTTCTCTCAGCCCTGCACAGACACACTCCCATGGCTTGGGGTGAGATTTCTGGGGCCATTTTAACTGACTCTGGCATTTCCTGTTCTCTCAGCCCTGCACAGACACACCCTCATGGTTTGGGGTGAGATTTTTGGGGCCATTTTAACTGACTCTGGCATTTCCTGTTCTCCTAGCCCTGCTCTGTCCCACCCACTGAGGGTCAAGGACCTTGGTACATCCTAGTTAGAAGTATGTGAGGAGGAAGAAGAGGCATTATGGAGTTCCAGGAATTAGGGCTGGGTCACTCAAGGTGTCCAGCTGGGTGAGCAGCAGGATAAGGCACCTCCACGCCACCTCCCACTGAAAAAAAGCCATTTAAATAATCCTTTGTGGAGGATTTAAAATGATCCTGTGGAGGAGTGGAGTGTTTGATAGTTATTTGTAGTTGAAAAAATAACTGTGGAGAGCCCTCTGCCAGAGTTTGCTCTCTTGTGAGCCCTTCAGGAGCCAGCCCTCTCACTGCCCAGGCCCTCCTGAGCTCCCCTCTGATCCCCAGGTGCTAATGCACACCTTGAGTTCTTTACTGGGAATTGTTTAAAGCACAACCAACCTCCAGGGTCAGGGCTGCAATCCTGAGCCTTCTCTGTAATTAACAGAGACTGTGGCCACCCCTGGGGTGACAGGTAAAGCTGAACACCAGGCTAGGACTAATTCTTATCCATCTTCTCTTTTATGCTTTTGGTAATGAAGGATAGACGTTTGTGAGACGTATTTCTTAATTCCTCAGGTACCAGGGAAGATTAGTACTTAACCAACTTTAGAAAAAAGAAAAAGAATCCAGGATACAAAGGGAAATTGTTTTTTCCAGCTTTTCTCCTGGTAAGGAGGAGCAGATGCTGTTTTGTCCTATTTTCTTTCTTTGCATTTAGCCAAAGTTGCTATTGTTGCAAGTCATGGAAAAATCAAATTTGCTTTCTTTTCATAAAGTAAACTCTAGGCATTCCACCCTCGTTGTCACCTCTTGCTATAAATGCACTTTTCCAGACCATTTCCAAGGTTTAGTTAGAGAACCAAAAGACAAAAATGGGCACATGGGAGACTGCAAATGCACTCTGACTCTGGAAGAAGAGCAAATGATTGTTCATTAATGTAAATCTCCATTGAAATGCAGGTACCTTTTCATAGATCTGGAGAAACTCTTATGACAAATGCAGTGCTTTGTTCATGCCTATGGTTAATTTAGGAAGCTTGTTCCATGACTCTGAGCAATAGCAACTTCAGGGAAATGCAAAATTCATCAAGAGCTGGAGGAAGCTCAAACAAAGTGAGTGAGTTTTGGATAAATGGCTCCACTTCTGGTCTGTGTCCCAAGCTGAAAGCCATCTCTGGCCCTCTAGAGTTGCTTGGTTTCAGTTGCTGTGTTTCACGTTTAAAGGGCCTTAAATGATGTTCACTGGCCTGGTTTTGGATTCAGGCAGGTGTGCCTGTGTGCAGTGCTGTTAGCTTCAATAATGCAGTGCAAATGGAGAAAAATCCACTTCACTGCCTGCTCGTGGTCTGCCCTTCACTGTTCCGTGTGCTGGGTGGAGGCTGGGTCTAAATTCTGCATCAAGAGCCTCCTGTTCCTGCAGCACCCTGGGGAATCCTGGGGTAAAATGGGAATTCTGTGGCAGCTACAAATAAGTTCAGGTCCAGTTCCTTTGTACTGAATTAAATATGTACCTGAATAATACAATTGGTACAGCAAACCTTGTGGTTTACATTATCCAATAAAATTCTGAAAATGTGTTCCCTGCATTTCCAACATGCCACCCAACTTTGTTTCAATAATGTATGTCTGCACTGCAAAAGCTTTCAACAGGGGAAAAAATAACGAGATAGACTTTAGTTTTGTTATATTCTGTATGTGAAATAACTTGGCTCCTGGACACCTGGCACCTCACAGGATGGGCTGGTGGGAACCTCCAGGATCATCTTGTTGTAGCTCCTTGTCATGGGCAGGGTGTCTTCAACCAGAGCAGGCTGCTCAGAGCCCATCCAGCCAGGGATGCAGGGACAGCCCCAGCTGCTCTGGGCACCCTGTGCCAGGGCCTGCCCACCCTCAGGGAGGAATTTCCTGCCAGTATCCCATCCCAACCCACTCTGTCAGGGTGAAGCCCCTGTCCTTCACTCCCTTGGAAATAGTCTCCACCGTTCCTGTAGGTTCCCTTCAGGCTCTGGAAGGCTCCAGTGAGGTTACCCTGGAGCCTTGGCTCCTGTGGCTGAACAATGCCAGGTCTCTCGAATGCTGACATCTGAAGGGCAGGGTTTCATTTTAGACTGAGCTTGGCCTGCGTGCGGCAGTTCCTTCTGAGGCTGTCAGTGCCCGGAACACCTGGCACAGGTGATGCCAGGCTGTCAGGGCAGGCTTTGGTCCCAGAGGTGAGCCATGCACAGCCCTGTGCCCAGGAGAAGGGA
>WBNP01002574.1:28275-52859 GCA_013401095.1 Passerina amoena
TTGGCCCTGTGGTTTCTCCACCAGGATCACTATTTTAGGAGTGGCACAGTGACACGTTGCTGTCTGTGGCTGTCCAGGAGAGGCTGCAGGGGAAATGGACGGGGCAGCTGTTGCTTGCTTTGAGCAGGGCTCAAAGAGCTGCTCTCACATAAATGCATCAATGGCAGCAGATTTACCTGCAAACAATTCCAGTTCAGTGTGGATGTTGGCTCACTGAGGCTAAAGACAGTTCAGCAGATTGTAACAAAGAGGAATGGGAGAAATTTCTACAGGAATGACAAAGTTGAAATCTGCTCTAAGCCTTTTAAGGTCATGTAAACAGTGTTTTTGATATTGCTAAACCTCTCATTCTTTCAATCTGAATCCTTAAATTCCTTCTAGAATCCAGCCCCTATGTCACCCATAACAGTGCTTACGTATTTTCTAATTGCATGGAACCACGTCAGGCACACAGGAATCAATCCACACACCTAACACCCATTTGTAACTGCTTAGGTAAGTTATTCAGAGTATGGTGCAGCAGCATGTGATTATCTTTGAAAGGATGGCTGCTCCAATGAGAGAGGACAGTCTTTGTCTGGAGGGCAGAAGAGCTTCAGCTTCCACCAACAAAAATGTACCAAAAGTTAAATCTGGGCAAGTTTCACTCTGCAACAAAGGGATGCTATGATAGAACCTGTCTGTTCCCTTTGTGTTCTTGCTCCCAGTGGGGAAAGGTCTGCTACAGATCGCTCAGAAAAGGTTAAAGAAATCACTGCCTTTGTCCTGAACCAACAGTAATGTAGTAATATAACAAAGAGGCATTTTGGACAGCATCAAAGTCCAACAGGGCTGAGGAGAAGGAGGCAGAGGAAAACAGATGAAACCCAGGTGTGGGCTTAGACTCAGCCATGGTTTTGTCTTGTAGCCTGCTCATGGGTAAGGGTCTGTGCTTTTCACTTTGTTCTGCTCTGGGTGGCTGGGACAGAGGTGCTGTAAATGAACTGCAGCACAATGGATACATTGAGGGCAATATTGAGGGCTGGAAGGCACAATGCCTCCCAAATCCTCCCCCTGGATCTGCAGAACCCTTTTGAGAAAACATGTAAAATTTTGGGTTCCTTTTTGATGTTCAGAATGCAGAAACAAAGATCATCTGGGCAACTTCAGGGTATGCAGAATTAGGTGTTTAAACAGAAAATGAGAAAAATAATTATTCTGGAGGTTTTATTATTTTTCCTCCAAGATTCACTTGGTTACAGGAATGGATGCTCGTCCATTCAATTGTGTATCCATAATCAAGTCTTGGTGTGCTTTTAACCCACTGACAATGTTCTTCATGCTGATCACATCTCCCAAGCTGCAGTGCAGCTGATAGATATTTGTTGTTATGAGCAAGATGAATGCTTGGATACTCTGTTTGCATTTTCCTGTGCCTTGGGTAGGATTTACAAAGCCCAGACTATCTCATGTATAGCCAAAGTCTAAATAAACTTTGGTTTCTGTGTTCCTGAAGAAGAAACTTTGACAATAGAAGAAACAATTGCTTAGAAACAGTATACACTTTCTAAAAGATGTGCTGGCCTACAAAAGAATATATTTTAAAAGTTTACACTGTTTTTACAATGCTTTTGGTGTTTTATGCAAGCTGTCATATAATGGAAATAATGACCTCAGGGACATGTGTTTATCTTGGGTTTAGCCCACTTAAAATACATTTAACTGTTCCATAGGCCAAAACCACATCAAATGGGCCAAGGATGGAATAAACACTCACACTCCTGAGGTCATTATCACTTCATTGTAGTTTTGCAGAAGGAAAGGAAAACAAGCACTGTCTCTTTGTGCTGCTTTTGGGACTCAGCGTGCCCAAGTGATGGTGTATACACTATTTTATAAATATTGTCTTTTTAGGGATGTGCTTTGCTGCTTCTTTTTACTGTTAGTTTTTTTCCCCTGCCACTTATTAATTGTAAATTCTTCTCTGTTAATAATTTAATCTTGAAAACATTGAAAAGCTGGAATTGCAGGAACTAGAGCTGGAGTTGCCAGTGCAGTATTAATAGCTGGCATTCTCCACAAAGAGAGGCACAGATGGAAACATTTGAAGAAGAAGAATCAGCATGGAGAACCTACTCCTTTTATGAGCTGAACCCTGGAATACTGGATGGGGTTTTGTTTGTGAGCAAGCAAATGAACTTTGCACCCCAATGCTGCAGGGCAGTTACTGACCAGTACAATGTGTACAGATCAATGCTATTCCTATCACTCCAAAAAATGCTAGTGGAAAACAAACTCTGCCACCTCATTGTTAGGCAAGGCTCTCTTTTTCTGTTGACCCTATTTTTAACATGAATATCATAGCTTACCCCATCATGTTCTGACAGAGTCACTGTGGACTGCAAATGATGGAATTTTACTCATCTTTTCAGAAGCTTTAGTTTGCTTCCTAACCTTTAGCCAGGAAGGGGGAGGAAAAAAGATTTCTCTGAAACATTCAACTTAAAAGCAAAATGCCAAATATTTGTTCTGTTGAAGTCATCAGCAATTTTAAAAATGTATTTAATATGGTGAGGATTTCACTCTACACCCAAACAGTGCTTGGACTCCATGCTGTAAAATAGAGCTTGTGGAAAGCTGCAGATCTTGTGTCTGCAAAGCCACCCAGAACAAGCTGACACTTTGTGTTGGTATCACTTTAGCCTCAGAGGAGCTTCCAAGCCATGTAATATCAGGGAAATGAATACAAAACACCATTTGGGCTTGAAAAGCATCACAGCTTGGCAGGTAGCAGAGCACACAACACCTAACACCAGCTTTCCACCTGCGCCCAGCAGGGTCACAGATGTGCAAGGGGGAGACACTGGGGTGTCTGGGACTGGGAACTAATTAGAGTCTGTGGGGAGGCATCCATCTCTCAGCCTTCCTTCCCCTGGCAGTCTCGGAGCTGTGGGCATGGCTGTTCCACCTGGGCTGGGTTTGGGGCTCTGCAGCCTCTGCCCCTGGCCTGAGCACGGAGCTGGAGCTGCCCCCTCCTGGCTCTGACCCTCCTTCCCTCCCTGTCCGGGTTAGGAACGGGCAGGGTCCAGCTTTGGACTGTCCAGGGGCTGGGCACTCCTGCAGAGCAGGCTGGAGCTGGGGGAGCCTTTGCAAACGTCTTTACGTGTTGGACTCATTCTCATTCCCAAAGTTCAGTGTTTCTGGCAGCCCTTATTTTTAGTTTGAAGTTCTATTTAACAGTTTCTGAGACTGGGCAGTGTGGTAATTTAGCAGCCCTTATGTGAAGGAGAGAAGGCTGCGGCTTCTGCACCACGTTTAATATTTGTTTGCCATTTCAATTTTGTGGCACGCCGACATTTAAGTGTTCTGTTTGCTGTTATTTTGACACCTTCCCTTTATTTGGGTGTTTCTGTGAAAACAAGACTTGGTGCTTGCTATTTAGGATCTGGGGATTAGAGCTGACTTCTCTTTGAGAGGGGCCTGGGTGTACCTTGGCATGGGTGAGAAAACTGGGCTGGAGGTCATCGATCCCTTTTTTCTGACTTTAGCTAAAATACATATCCAGAACTTCTCCTCTACCGCTTTAAGTTTCTCTGGTCTAAAAGAGAAAGGAAAGTAAAAATTATGCTGTAGCAATTAAAGGTTTTCCAAAACCATACAGGAGTCAATAAACAGTTTTGTTCTAAAGTAATTGTTCTGGATTTGAGAACTCCTCTGCCTTGTCAACTCTGATACATTATCTATACCATGGAATATTTTCACAACAAATCATGAAACCAGATAGCAATCTCAACCAGATAGCAATCTCAACCCAAATGGTTAAAAGTATTTGCAAGCCATAGAGCTTGGCATGGTTTTGGTTCTGCAATTCCAAGTGAGACCAGGCAAGTTCCAGAATGGAAAATGAGTTTCCATCATGATTCTTTAAAAACAGAAATTCAAAGTAAAATTCAAAAGTATGAAATTCACTCAAAAAGGCACATTGAAGAAAATATTTACAGAGTTACCTGAAATGGTCTGAAAGCAGAATTGTGCAGGACTGTGTTTGTGAAAACAAATTCACACAGGATCTTAAGAGGCTACCAAACATACTCCCCTACAGGTGGTCAGAAACCCAGAAGATCATCTCTTTCATTGTTTTTTTGCTTTTCTCTTGACATATCTTTTTCTGTGGAAATCATTGCTGTGTTGCTGCTCTTCTTTGATTTCTGTGCTTCCCAGCAGCTCACCTGTGTCCATCTCTGCCTTCTCCCAAGGAGCAGATCTCCACAATGTTCAGGGTTTATTAAACCTGCATCCTCTGTATTGAACAGAAGGGTGAGGAGCTGCAGCACGGGCTGGCAGGGTGGTGGCACCTCCCTTGGGCTTGGCAAGGTGCTCACTCATGGCCTTGCAGCCAGGGTGTAACCACAGCTGCAGCACCTTCAGGAACAAAACCCAGTTCCAAATCTCCATGCAAAGCTGGGCAGGGACAAAGTCAGCAACTGGAAATGCAATCTCCTCTTCTTCCCAGGGGAAGCCTCTCCTGGTGCACAGAAAGGAATGGTCCTCTGGGAAAGGAAAAGGGAAGAGGCTTTCACTTTTATAGTTTTATGAAAATGAATGTGATTGCTGTGTGGCTTTCACAGGGCAGTCCACACCTGTGCACCAGCATCATCTGGCACCTTTGATCATCCTTGGGGATGTCTTGTCAAAGATTCACTGGGAATTCAGCTGGGTGGCCAGAGCAGAGCCAGCAGGGTCTGGATGGTTTATCAGTTTGTGCTTTGAAAAGTTACCCTGCTGTATTTTAAAATATGCTGTCTCATTACACAGAAATGGAGAGGATTTTTCTGATACTTTTTCTGATACTTCTGATATTTTTTATTGAGATAGCAGATGTGATGCTTTGTGTATTTTTGGTTTTGCTGCATCTTCTTTTGATTAGCTGCCTATTTCTTGTTAAGCAATAATAGGAAAACATTTCTTCAGGGTTTTTTTCAGCTCCAGTCTTCTCTATGAAAGTAAAAGAGGGAGAATTTTAAAGACCTGTCCTGTGAAACTGTTATTTCTTTGATTAACATTCAAAATTCTGGTCCTTGTTTTATCAAATTAATGTAACTTTGAAGAAAGGAAAAAGGCAATACTGATTTTTCATAATAGATTTTAATTAGGATGAGTGTTTGAGTCTCAGGAGTCTGTCCCATGCATATTTTCAGATCTCTCTCATCATCCCAGAATCAGAACTCTCATTACCACCCCTACAGACCACCTTGTGTTCTGAAGCTATCAGAAAACGCACAATGAAAGATTTCTCTTGTTAACTGCATCCTTGTGACCCCTGCTGTGGTTTCTGCTGCCACCACCGTGCCTGCCCCGCTCCTGCTGTGGTTTCATTGCCTTGGCTGTGCCTGAGCCTGCTGGGTGTCCTGGGAGAGGATCTGTGCTGGGGCTCCTCTGTTCTCCCTCAGCTCCTGGCAGAGCCTGTGTGGCTCTGCGGGAACTGAGCTTTCCTTTCTGCACACACCAGTGCCCTTATGGCAGAGCCTGTGTGGCTCTGCGGGAACTGAGCTTTCCTTTCTGCACACACCAGTGCCCTTAGGTGGAAGTGTTTTTCACTGGGGACCATCAGATCCAGCGTTTGGTGGATTTCTTTTCCCCTGCAGTCCTGGTTACCAGGGCATCAGGACTGCAGAGTTCTGGTGCTGTGGTGATGGCAGAGATCCCAGAGAGCTCCTAGAAGAAAAGCACAGATTAACTTCTTAAGAAGGGCTTGCAGCCCTTCAGGGTTCAGCATTTCCAGTGCTCTCTTGCAGTCTCCTAAAAAGACAGAGAATCAGGGAAGGAAATTGCCCATACCTGTAAATTAGCAGCTAACTCCTACTGAAAGGCCAGAATGGGTCAGGTGAAGTGCTGCTCTTCACAGAGGGAAAAAAGGCTTTAAAAACCTTGTTCTAAGGGAAGGGAATGTAAGGACATGAAATGGCACACGATGTGAACCTTGAGATGAGGTTGGAAGAGCAGATTAAAAAAAAAAAAAGGATGAAATGTCACAGGCAAAGACTGGCAATAAGAGTGCCTAATCTGCATTTTGGATTTGGCAATTTTAGATTGGTTGGCAGGAGAAATTAATGTATTGATGTGTTCATTTTTTTCATTTCAACTGATAACTAGAAACAGGCAGTGACCATGTTGCTTTTCTTTATAAATACATTTTTCTTTCCCTCCATCCATGCTGAACTGCTTTATGGCAAAGAGGTAAAGATACCCAGGTGTGAACTTCTCACTGTGTATTCTCATTCTGTAAGGTTATCATACCTTTATATGACTTTTACATGTAACACTGATTTTCTATCTGAGGATGTGGCACAATCTGGCTGGGCCCCTAGGGAAGGTGTTCCTTCATCTCTTTGTCCCAGTCTGTGCCTTTCCCCCAGTTTTTGGCAAGCATGTCTGATATAATTGTTAATATCTCTTATGCCATGCCTGAACTTTTGCCTTGATTAGGTGTTTCATATTTAGGGGGTGTTATGTTTATCCAGTGGCTTTGCTTGGCCAATGTCCCTGCCAGGAGGATGACTATGTCACTGCTTACCCAAAGCCCCACAGACCATTTACTTTTTCAGAACATATCTGAAGGGCTTGGCTAAGCTCAGTTGCCAGGAGAGTGCCATGAGACTCCTGCAGAGCTGGAGCCCAGGGTTAAAAACAGCATTTTTGTGGCTTCCAGTCTTTCAAAGAACTTGTTTCTAATATTTTTGGTAATTTCTCACTAAATTATGCTCTTGCTTCCTAGACTAATTAGTGAAGATAATTCAGAGCTTTGGAAGGTGGTTTCTGTCTGGCAAAGGGTGACCAACAGGTGCCATGGAGTCAGTGTGATTTCTCAGATAATTGCCATGCATTTGGAATGTAGGGAAGAGCCAGATCCTCTGAGCAGGAGCAGCACACTCAGCTCTCAGAGGGTTTCCTCTTTGCCAGTGCCTCAGGCTGGGCATCCTCCCCTCACCCAGCCCTGCCCTGCCTGTCCTGCCTTCCCTGCTCCCAGAATCTGAGCAGGCTCTGGGGAAAAAACTGTGGCTGCTCATTGTTCACATGGCAGTGGATGCAGCTGGGGAAACCCACCTGGATTGGCAATCCCTCCAGTCCATGTGCTCATCCCAGCACCAGGAGCTTTTACTGGCATTGATTTACCAGCTCCCAGCACCAGGAGCTTTTACTGGCATTGATTTACCAGCTCCCAGCACCAGGAGCTTTTACTGCTCCTGGATTTACCAGCTCCCAGCACCAGGAGCTTTCACTGGCATTGATTTACCAGTTCCCAGCACTAGGAGCTTTTACTGGCATTGATTTACCAGCTCCCAGCACCAGGAGCTTTTACTGCTCCTGGATTTACCAGCTCCCAGCACCAGGAGCTTTTACTGGCATTGATTTACCAGCTCCCAGCACCAGGAACTCACTGCTCCTGGATTTACCTCCCTCTTCAGAGAGCCCTTCCATTCCCTCTGCTGCCAGGGCAGCTCCAAGGGCAGAAATGCTTTTATATCAATATTCAGCCCCTGGAGAGGGAAAGGGCACAGTTGGAATATTCAAGAGCCCTCGAGATATTGCCAGCATTTTTGCCCATGTGACTTTTTGACCTGTGAACCAGCACAGCATTAGTTCTTCTGAAATAAAAACATCTCTATTCCAGAAAGCTTTTGGCATTGTATCTTGATTTTATTTATGTTTTTATACTAACTTGTATTTTTATACTAAGTTTTACTCTTGTAAATTTGGGATGATTTTTCATTTCATTGTAAAATATGTGAGATGCTAGATAAGTGACACATAAATATTATTGTTATGGATCTCTGTGTATTTCTGAGTGCAAACTTGGGCTTGCATTTGACAAAGAACATTTTGTTCTACCCTTTTAGACTGTTTGTTGGTCTTTGCCATTTATAGAATTTTGTAAGGCCAGTTAACTCCTGGTTATAATGCCAATACATGCACAGCTCAAAAGTGTTTCCTGCAGATGAGACACAAACATAGGGGAGAGGAAAAGTTGGTAAAAATCTCATGGAGTGTCCAGGTTGGTTTTTGTCTGTCAGAGCCCCACAGTTCAAGTGCCAGCTTTGTTTTGGGTGGATTTTCAAATGGAGTGTCAACAGAAGGCAGCAATTCCTTTGTGTGTTAAGGGATCAATGAGCCCCAAACCCAGCCTGGCTTTCACTTCCATCGATTTGAGCAAGTTTTCAAGGTTGAATTTGCTAAAAATAGTGACAGCTTACATTACCTGGAATTAATTCTCACTGCTCATTTTACTGGTAACCAGGGGAGAGATCCAGGCAAGTTAATGTCCCTGTGTTTCACAGTGATTCAGTGCAAGCAGAAAACCTGTTATTTAGGAGATAATTTTAGTTTGCTGTTGAGGTTACAAGGCAGTAAATGGCTCCTTGCTGCACCCTCAGAGTTTACCCAGCTCATTTATGAGGCTATTTATTGCCCAGTGTACTTAGAACCAAGCTAAATTATCACTACAGCATCAAATCTACATTAACTCCACTCCCTTTCATTCATCCCTTCCTTTATTTCTTTTATATCTCTTTCCCCACCAGACACAGCAAAGTGCTTGCTTCCTCTGTATTGCTTTTTCAAATAGAATCAGAGCAAATAATATTCACATTTTAGATGTTAATTGCTGATGGTTTTTATTAGTTCCTTGATTTAAATTGGTTAAAATTTTGTAGGGTTTTTTTTTTTTCCTTGGGGGAAAAAATGTGCTCTTGGTACAATCAGTTTTGTTAGAAGGATAATTAATTGCTCATATGCAAAGTAAAGTGGTTCACTTATTCTGTTTTGGATCACAACCAACTTGTAAAATCCTATTTGTATGAAAATTGTCCAAACTTAAGATTCCCTTAGGATAGTGGAAAATATTCTTGTAACAGCCCACATACCTCTACTTTCTCTCAAGCTGGATAAACACTGCCCCAGGGTTGTAGGGTTGTGACACTTTCTGTTTTACTGATACAAACTACAGAAGAAACTTTTTGTAAGATTTTTTCCTAAACATTTTATGCTGTGTTATCACTTGGTAGGAATTGTTTACATGTATTTTTTTTTGGTGTTCCACTTGTAGACCACAGTTTAGAAGTTCATCTCCCTTGGTGTCTCTCCTGGTACCCCACAGATTTGCTCCTTATTTAAATGCCTTTTGTGATGGTGCCTGCCATATACTGACACGGCCAATAGATATTCAGAATGTAACCAGTGTGGCAGATGCTGTGATACCCAAAATGTAACCAGTGTGGCAGATGCTGTGATACCCACAATGTAACCAGTGTGGCAGATGCTGTGATACCCAAAGTGTAACCAGCGTGGCAGATGCTGTGATACCCACAATGTAACCAGTGTGGTAGATGCTGTGATACCCAAAATGTAACCAGTGTGGTGGATGCTGTGATACCCAAAGTGTAGCCAGTTTGGCAGGTGCTGTGATACCCAAAATGTAACCAGTGTGGCAGATGCTGTGATACCCAAAATGTAACCAGTTTGGCAGATGCTGTGATACCCAAAGTGTAGCCAGTTTGGCAGGTGCTCTGGGCAGCAGTCATGGAATGAAGCAGCAGCTCTGTGAAAAATCCATCTGGGGTCAGCTATCACTCGGCCCTAACCCTTTGTTTAGGAATATTCCAGACCAGAACAACTTCTTCTGCAGGCAAAAATGTTATGTTGGCTTTTACTTTTTTTTTTTTTTTTGTGGACGCTTTCATTTTCACTTGGAAAAAAAGAATTCTCTTCCGAAATCAGTCAATATCTGCAAGTGATTGCTGAAGTCCAGCCACCTCAAAAACCTTCAAGCTCTTTTAAAGCAGTTCTTAGCTGACTTTGGTGAGGCTGGTCTTCACTTCTGCAATTTATCCCTGACACCCTGCAAGTCCTGGAAACTCATTTGTAAAATTTGGTCCTTATGAAAAGTAATTTGAAGTTATTAAAATAATGTGCTATTTATGATTGCACATCAGGTGGAAACAGGAATCAGGCACAGGCTTTCAGATTCTTTAATCCAAAAATAGAAGCCCTTTCCAAGGGGATCTGATGATGGTGCATCAGTAGCACCTTCCCAAGTTTCCAGACTTTCAGTATTGTCACTCATGCTTACGGTGGTTTTCTGTAGGGCTCATTTCCTTAGGTAAACCCAAAGTGACTTGAATTTAGTAAATGTGTCTTTGCCTTTTGCAGATTATGACACGTGTAATGTTAGGCAGAAGGGATTCAGTGTTGAGCATCATTGACACACCTCTGGCAGGTGTTCCTAAGGTGAACATGAAATGCCAAATACTCTGTTAGGGTGCCCACAGACAAAGCCAACGTGAACTGTGTGTGTTTGTGTAAAGGAGAATGAACTGGAGGCGCCCCAAGGGTGCCAGTGTGGCAGCTGTAACCCTTTATCTCAGCAGCTCTGACCTGCTGGCAGCAGAGATGCACCCACAGTGTGGGGCACACACAGCTTCAGTCATCTGGGGGCATGGGTTAGCAATTGCATTGTCTCATTGGACTGAAATACAGCTCCAGCAATGATTCCAGTGCATGTGGAGTTCTTTTTGTTTTTTAAGGGAAGTGAAGAAATGGACTTGATGAGGATTCATGGAAGGAGAGAGTGGGGTCTATTTATTTGGCTTTAAGCTGAAAGAGGGCAGGTTACATTAGATATTAGAGGAACATCCCTTGCTGTGAGGGTGGTGAGCCACTGGGAAGGGGTTTCCAGGAGCAGCTGTGCCTGCCCCATCCCTGGGAGTGCCCAAAGATGGATTGGATGGGCTCTGAGCACCTGGGACAGTGGAAGGTGTTCCATGGCAGGGGCTGGCATTGGTGCTCAGTGTCCCTTCAGAGCTGGGACAGTGGAAGGTGTTCCATGGCAGGGGCTGGCATTGGTGCTCAGTGTCCCTTCAGAGCTGGGACAGTGGAAGTGTTCCTGCCATGGCAGGGGCTGGCATTGGTGCTCAGTGTCCCTTCAGAGCTGAAGCATCCTGGTTCTCTGCAGGGTGAGGGTTGTTTCCACCACTGCTGACAGAGATTGGGCCGCCCAAAGAGTGAAAGGAGATGCCCAGAGCTGCCTCTGGAGGGGAGGGAAGGGCAGGGCAGCTGCTCCAGCTGCTGTTCTGGAGCTCCAGACGTGGCTGTGATCAGGGACAGCACAAGTGCAAGCTGAGTTTCAATATCCAGCTGTGCCTGGGGAGGCTGCATTCCAGAGCACAGCCATGGATTCTTTTTTGTCACGTCCCTGTAGTCTGTAATTAAATTTTCATTGAATGGCTGACTCTGACTATTATAATGTAATCACTTACAGCTCTTGTGTGTAATTCATTAGAACAATAATGAGTTTCAATGAACAGGCTCCCCAGCAGCGATGAACTCTGAATGATTCCTACAATAAAAATTAATTTGGGAG
Source organism: Passerina amoena (assembly GCA_013401095.1). Lineage (NCBI taxonomy): Eukaryota > Metazoa > Chordata > Aves > Passeriformes > Cardinalidae > Passerina > Passerina amoena. The sequence continues at coordinate 39,671 of WBNP01002574.1, forward strand.
GGTGGCAGATGTAAGGCAGATCATGGCATGCTCAAGATCTGAGCATACCTAAGTATAAATAATAAACACCCCCCAGGCAAATGTGAGATGTTGCAGCGTTTTGTGAAGTCGTTGTCAGAGGAGCTTCTCTGCATCCTGGTGCTTTAAAGCAAGAGCTGCCTCATCACTCAAGCTGTTGCATTTTTTGCATTTATCATTCAATTCTCCATACCACAATTTTTCCTAGCAAGTTTTCCAGCGGCCCTGCATCCCATTCAGTGGTTTATCTCCAGAATTTCAGGCAGCAGATTTGTTGGTGAATCCCACAGGTTACCAGGTGGGCTGCAGTCACTCAGACCTCAGACTAAACCCAAGTTCTTTTGCTTGGGTAGGTGCAAAGGAGAACATTTCAACCAAATATTCTCAGGAGGTAAAAATACACAAAAGTTTACTGGCAGACCACAGAAAATTAAATAACATTGGCAGGAGAATAACTACAACATAATGTCACTTATCACAGCAAAGATTCAGCCTGTTGAGCATAGAAACCCATTCAAGGTTCTGTGAGAAGAGGATTAGAAGAAGAAGAGAGGGAGAAAAACTCAAGGACAGGAAAATTAGAAGAAAAGCAGAGCTGCCAGTTATCCTTCCTCTGGTTTCCCCAGGAGCTCTGCTCCCTGGGTTCTACATCTCCCCAAATGCAGAGAGCTGAGCAGCCTGCCAGCTGGGCAGGCAGCAGCCAAAAATCCAGGAGCATCTTTATATTCAGATAGTTCTACCTTGGGAACAATTTGGAATTTTCAAACTAGAGCTGTCTTTGTGGGGGAAAAGGAAAAAAAAAAAAGCTTTTGGTATTTCAGCTTTTTTTCATGTGTCAGGAGTTCCATTTTTATGCAATCTCTGTGGTTGAATTATTAACACCTTGGCAACACAAGCTCAAGTAAAAGACCAAGAATTACAACTAAATGAAGAGGCAAATTTCTTCATCTGGTTATCTTTGATTTTGCATGCAAAAATGGAAACAAAGCAGTTTTCATAATAGGTTTTGCTGCAGAAAATTCTATTTGTAATGCATTTTTAAAGTCTCTCTGAAAAACACCCAAAACCTGAAAGATGCAGATTCCTACATATTTTGTTTTTTCAGTGGAAAATGGGAGTTTTGTGCTCTGCCTTGACTTGATTCCATTGAAGAGTTCACCACACAGCTGCAGCCTTGCCATGCAGAGACCTGCCTTACAATGGGTGAGGAAGTCTTGGGGGGCAGGCATGGGTTGAAATAATTCAGATTTCAGACAGTTGTGTTGCATGACAGCAAGAAAACTTCCCATAGCTGTTAGCATCCTCCAGCTTTCCTTTTTGAGCTTTTCTGTGGGCAAAAGGGAGAAGCAAAAGCAAGACAATGATTAGTTTGCCTTCTCTCTGTCTTCTCCTGTCTTTAGTGATTGCCTTCCTCCTTGGTTTTGTAAGCAGGCAAGAAATGAACACTGAACTTTTGAGGTTGATCCCACAAGGGTTTATTCCACACACACTTATTAACGTGACTGAGACCTTAAAGCACAGAACTTTCAGCTGCCTGGCTGGGATTTATTGGGTGTTGAGGTGCCCAAAGCCAGCAGGTCCTCAGGTTTTCCTGTAAGGGCTGAGCTTCATCCCACTGGTGGGAATGAGGTGATTTTTCAGGTCCCTTCTAACCCAGACCATTCTATGATTCCACGAATTTTTTGTATTTGAAAAACATGTATTTTTTCATGTATCTCTGCGAGTCTGCAGGGCATCTCCAAGAAACAGCACTATTTGCAACATTCCATCTATCTCTGTAGGGTCCTGATGTGTTTATTTGGGGCTGGACAGATGTGATCTTCTTCATTTCAGAAAAAACATTGAAGCAGATCCATAGGCCTACGAGTTTCTGATCTATTTAGTGAAGAGAACACTGAAACTTTTCGGAAAAGGCTCAAGAAATAAGAAAAGTAACCAAAAATCTACTCGCACTTAATTCCCAAAGACATTGTAAAACAGTTGGGAACTAAAGCTCCATTTTAGGAATTCCTTCTTGAATTTTTCTGTCAAATAGATCTTTTGATAAAGTTCAGAGAGCTTTTAAACGACTTTATTTTCCTTTCAGGTCCATGTGAGGTTTGCCTAGTGGTCAGCTTTCGAAGCTATTGCACTTCCCACTTAAAAGGGAACATAAAGATCATTACCTTGCAATTGGCACACATCAGGGTTCCCTCCTATTTTACCACCAGTTGAGATTTTAGAGGTTTTTGAGCTGTTCAGGGGTTGAAAAGAAACCCAAAGAAACCATTTTATCTAGCTGAAGATAACTGAGTTTTTCACAGGGAAGGTAAATGAAACCAACGCATTTTGCATAATGAAACAGATGACAAACTGGGCAAACTGATCTGTTAATGAGCTTCCTGTAAAGCAAGAATGCAGGAAAATGAGCAAGGAGCAGGAGAAATCACTCTGATCTTCACATTTAACAACCACTTCTAATCAAAGAGTGTTCTAGGATCTGTGAATTTTTCAGCTCCCTCGAACGGTCAGCACTATTTGAATTAAAAAAGGTGTTGTAAGGTTAAAACGTAAACCTCATTACAAGCAACTTATTCAGGTGTGCAGCATCATTATTGGAGGGAAACTTATCTGTCAGTCAGAGATGGCAACTTGCAATGCCAGGAAAGAACCACAGACAAGGAAAGGTGGGGCTGATCTGGGCACACAAAATCTGGTTCCTTCCTCCTCTGAGTGCTCATGGTCTTTGGGACAGTTCATCATCCCCTTTGCCACAGGCTACTCCAAAGACAGAGCTAAAGAGCTCTGAGATGCAGGGGGCCTTGCCCAGTGCTCGAGATCAAGGCTGTGCCAGTGTAATTTGTAATGCTGCTCTTTGCTGAGGCCGAAAGACTGCTTTATTAAACTGTATTACATTATACTATAACTATACTACAAAGAATACTAAAGAAATCTGGTGACTGTCTCCTGACAGCCAGGACACAGCTGTTTCCTATTGGCCAAGGAAACAAACCAATCTCAGCAGGATCCAATTGACAAGTCCCTTCAGGTACACAATCTTCCTGACACATTCCACAGGTGCAGAACAGCAGGAGCAGCAAGGAGAGATGAGAATTGCTTTTCTCTTCCTCTCTCTGTGCCTCTTGAGGAAAAAACCCTGAGAGAGAGGGTTGTGTCTCTGTCCACAGAGTGTGAATGCCACACCAGGGTGTGCCCAGCCCTCACAGAGAGCCCGTGGAAGTTATTGGTACCAGCAGTGGCACTGCCAATCCTGTGCCAGCGCTGTGCCTGGGGAGCTCCCCGAGCTCCATGCTGCACAAATGGGCTCTGTAAATGGCAATGGAAGATGTAAAAGCATTTGAATAGTCGTCAATTCCTATCCCTGTGGTGGCTAAGCATCATCTAGAAAAGAAGGTTATCAAGGTAATAAATCTATTTCTCAGCTTCCCCCAGAGGAGATGAGGCTCGGTATCGGGAAATTGTTGAAACAGAAGTTAAATCCGAGTGCTGTTGCTGAAGATACAGACAGTGGAGAAACTGTTTGTTTTTTTTTTTTTTTAAATTATACAAGCCAAATAAGTATCAACTAATGAAGCCTATAACAAAGATCAGTGAATTCAAAATGCTCCCCAGTAAGTTGCTGCCCAAGCAGCTCTCAGTCTGCCTGGGGAAGCACTAAGTACAGTGCAGGAATTCAGAGAATGAGGAAGTCAGGCAGTGCTGTCTCTTCCTTTCAGCCACATGCTGTGTTGGCTGCTGGTTTCACTCCAGATGTGGCCACAGGTATTCCTCAGAAATGAGCTGTGGATTTATTTGGGCTGAGACCTGGTCTGTTTGTGAATGCTTCTGTCTCTGTTCCTGCTTTTAGCTTAGCCATCATCCTTCTTCTCAGGTACATCTGAACTTTGAGTTTAAAGTAAAGCCACTGCTAGACAAAGAGAATGTAGCATAATCTATTTCTAGTATAGGCTGACACCTTACTCCACAATATTCTGAAGGCCAGATCCTAGAAAGGCATGAAGAAAGAAAAATATTAGTCCTAGTTAGTATTCTAACAATTTGGTAGTAAATGTTTTATTGGTGTTTGCAATGTGATGGATTGTGACTGGGGGAGGTGGGGCTCAGTATCCCATTAAAAGGAAAAAGCAGCTGTTTGGAGGGACATGATGTTTCAGCTCATTTTTTTTTACTGGTTACATTTAGAAGGCACAATAAGTTTTGCTTCTTGGTCCATTTTCCATTCAGAAAAAAGAGGAGGTGTATTAATAGTTTCTAGTACCTGGGTTAGAGGTGTGGTTTGTCTTTTTCTCTAAGGAACTGTGGTTTTCCTTACTGAAGGACAAACAGCAGCAACAATAGCAAGTGTTGGTGCTGTGTATGAGTGCCCTTTGTGATGCAGTGCTGGCTGGCACAGGAGGAGCCCCTTGCCCTGAGAACAGCTCCACTGTCACCGCTGGGGTCTCTGTACAAACCCAAACGGGACAGGGCTGCTGGGAACTGCCTTGAGCTGTTGGATTTTCCAGCATCAGCCTCATTCCATGGCTATGGCAATGGGAAGGTGCCAGCAGCTCACATCCCAGGCAGCAGACACAGAACTCAATGTCACAACTCACTTTATAAGCTTCTTGACCAATCCCACAAAGCAAAAGCACATTGACAGTATTTATATCTGCATAGTATATATTCTATATTGACAGGAGTTCTATCCAACCACTATAAGCACAGGTACCTTTGGCTAAACAATGCTTGCTTATTTCAAATACAATACCTGCTTGTGAGCCTTAAAACACAACGCACAGAGCTCCATTATTAAGCTTCAACCTTCCTAATACCTTGCTAGATAAACTTTTCTGTAGCTTAGAGAGTTATTCTAGATGAGCGTTAATACACAGGCCATTGTTCTGTTTGTCCTTGCTTTTCTACAGTTTAAATCATTTTTCTGCTGACCTATCTCATGGCTGCTGCTTAGCTCCAATCCCAGTTCTGCTGTCTCTGGGGCCTGCCTTTTGCAGCTTTCCCCAAACCCTCTGATTTTGTGGATTCCCACATTCCAGCCCCAGAACAATTCCAGCGCCTTCCCAAACCCTGAGAGGGGCTGGTGTTGGGGGCAGCCCAGGATTCCCCCTGCCCTCAGCACAGGTCTGGGAAGGCTCTTCCTGCTGGGAATGGCTGTGGCTGGATGGATTTGAACTGGAGATAGGCTGCCACGTGTGGAACATGATTTCCCATCCTGGTAACAGCACAGTCATGCTCGTGCTGTGCGTCCTGTCCTTCCTCAGAAGGGAAGCATTTCCTGCTTGGATGTCTTCTAGAGTTTTAGTGTTTACTTCAGAAAGCACACAGTCAACTAAGAACATTGCAAAAAAGGTCAGCTTTTGATTTTCTTTATGTTTTGGTGGTATGGATCTTTTGATGTTGTTATGTCTTCTGGTTTTTGACTTTCTTTGGTTTCCTTTAAACTCCCCACAGAAAATCAGTTGTGCTTGTTTGGGTTTTTTTCCTGGAGTGTGTTTCATGTCTGCACAGTTACATATACTCAAATATTCTCATTAGAGAATTATTATTTTTAGAATTATAATGCAAATTGGATCTCAGATTGGTCTGAGCCTCCAGCATAGCTGCATATTGAATGAAATGCCTCTGCTCACAGGGCTGCATTTGAATGCATCTTCTGCTTTGTATGTGTTTAATTCTACACAGGGAAGACCTCGTTGCTTGAGGGTGAAAGGAAATCAATTTTTACAGTGATTCCTGCATTAAAGACAGAGGTGTCAGAGGTCATTCTTGATCCACATGCTGCCATTGTTTATTCATGGGGGATAAGGTAGTTCCTAAGGTAGAAGAGAAATTTTCCATTAGGATTTAATGCAGCAGCTCAAGATATAAAAGCCTAATGTCTTGGTGCACTCTGGGAAAGTGGGGAATTTAAGTTATTACAGAATCACAGCAAGGTCTTGGGGGCCTCTGTCACAATGCTTTGGTGTCATCTGAGGTAAAATGGAAAGCAATTGTCCACAGGAAGAACAAAAGAGATGAACTCTAGTTGCCAATCTGTGCTATTTACACAAAGACCCAACAGAAATGGAAACTGAAGATGAAGAACTCTGTATCAGCTCATCCTTTGAACCTCAGTAGCAGTAATTATTTTCTTAAAGTCTGGATTTTTCCTTTTTTCTCTCCCATTCTTTCTTTAGATCTCCTTGTTTTGTTTTTACACTTGAAGAAAAAAAAGAATAAGAAAAAAAGCTGTAACAATTCATTCCTGTCCATGGGGGATAGCACTCAGGTCATGGAGCAAGGAACTGTATTACTACATTAGTGCTGAAACCCACCAAATGAATTAAATAAGTACTTGAAATGAAATAAATAAGGTACAACTTGCTACGAGCTTTCTAAAGAAGAAACCTTGCACCCAGCAGTGACTTTGAAGTTTTACTTCTTTTTTTTTTTTTTTGGATTATTGTTGCTATTCTGTGCTGATGTGCTGGTGTTCAGAGTCCATGACCTCTGTGCAGTCCCTTGGGGATGTCAGAGATCTGAGAGCCATTGTTGTGCCTGTGTTCATTAGGGATGAAGGGAAAGGGACTGATCTAAATGCAGCACTGCCAGAGCTCCCCACATTTTGTTGTTGTTGCTGCTAAGGACAGAGCAAAATAACAATCCAGAGCTGGTAATTTCTGAACTCTGTTTTTTGCAGGGTAAAATTAAATATCTCTGCTAAAGAGATGCTTTGCTGAAAAATTGAGTAATCAGCTGGATTTTGGGGGGCTGGTGGCAATAATGTTAAATAAACCCCCATATACATGAAAAGAGCCCTGCTAAAATATAATAGCTTTAATCCTCCTCTTGCAAAAGTTTCAAAACTAAAAAGCTTTTAGGAAAACACAGACTGGACCTAATTGTTCTTGATGCTTGTAATGGCACTCTCCAAACTGCTCTGTGAATATCCAGTGTTGCACAGTACCTTACCTGCAGCAGTCATGCAGGACTGTTATTGCAATTCTGCTGATTTCCTTGTAGTGCCATTGGCCTCACAACTCCCTTTGTGTTAACAGTATTCCCAAAAACTAGAGACCTCCTGTGCCTCCTCCAAAGGACTGAGGGTGTAAGTGGTGAGCCAAACACAGCGAGTATGATTACCCCAGATTTATAAATGTGAGCTTCAGGGACAGAGGGAGAGAGGTTCTCCCCTGGCCAGCCGTGTGTGAGAGCACCACCCACAGCCCTGGGCTGGTCAGGGATGCCTTCAGCTCACCCTGAAACAGATTTGGGCACTTTGGATTGGGGACAGAGAGAGGTCACTGTGCCCTGTCCCCTGTCTTTGCCATGTGGGCTTGCTCAGAGCTCTGTTGGAGTGCCCTGCTCCCCAAACAAACCACAGTCCTTTGGTTTGCAGAGTTTTCCGCTAATTAGGGGAAATTTGGTTAAATTTGTGAACTGTGAGATGCATCATAAGCACTGGTATTTTTATATCTGTCTCGCTCACTGTCTCCTAATTCCTTTGGATGCACTTACTTCTTGTGCTGCTCATTAAGAAAATAATCCCAATTACTCATTGTAAGGAGCTGCAGAGGAAGTGTGGGGCTCCAGCACCATTTACTTGAACAGAAGGTAGGAAACATTACCATCCATGCATTCCAGCACTTGCTAGCAAAGCACAACTAAATTTAGCAGCCAGAGATATTGATTTGATTAAAAATTGTTTTAAGACTTGTAAATGTCACTGGAACTTAGCAAAATGAACATTATTAAATCCTTCTGGTGATGGGGAAAACTAACAAAGGGATTTGCAGTGGTTTCTGTAATTAATTGCTCTGTCATGATTTATATTAACTTACGGTACAACTCCATTAGCTCAGACCTGTCATCTCTGCTCAAGGAACCACCAAGTAATCACTAGCACATTAAAGAATAAATTAGTTTTTGGCTTGGAGCCTAGCTGTAGAATGTTCCATTTGTGTCTGCTGTAGACATATGTACCTAATAAAGTTGGGAAGAACGAGTTAAACTATGTATATATCAATGTCAGCTGACTGCATTTTAGAGAAGATATGATCAGCATTGTTCATTAGGCCTAATGAATCATTTAATTTCTGTTGCTTGCCTCCTGTTTTGGTGAACACCTTTGGATGAGCTATGAAGCAGGAGATGATTGAAAATAGGTGGGTCTCCTGAGATCCTCCTTCCTTCACGTTCTGCGACCTGTGGCTGTGGTAATAACTTCATATGGTTTTTGTTAACACTTCATTACCCCAGACTTGGATAAATTATCCTCCTGCTTCTCCCCCAGTTGCAGACACAGGGGTGAAGCCAAAGTCTTAGCTACTGCTTACAGTAGATTATGGGATTTGTGAGGTTCTATCAAATTATCTCTGCCTTTGATAGTTTGAAGATGTTTTGAGTGGTTTTTCTGTTAGTGTGTTATGGCTTGCACAAGAAGCTGTTTTACATTTCCACATATGCTGTAATGTTCTTAGGAGCCTGCGAGCGAAGTTTTCAACCAATTTATCTTTTTTTTCCTTTCCCCCCTGGATAAATCCCGGGCAAATGCCCTTGAGGCATATCAGCACGTGGCTGGGAAGGCAGCAGTGGCACTCTGAGCGTGAGGCTGGCTGCTCCACTCGAGTGGCAAGTGGTTCAACAAGAGTTGTGGGCAGCCTGCACGACTTGTGAACGTGCATCACGTGTAACACCTCCAAGGCTTTGTTGTGCATTTGAAGCTTTTAGTCCTTGGACAAGCTACTGAAATTAAAAATGTGTCGTTTGTTAGCTCTGTTGTTCAAAGCAGCACATTATCCCTTCCCTTTTACAACAATGGGAACCACTCTGACAGCCTTGCTAGTTTTATTGTTTCCTGCTATTTATGCACATTATCCCTTCCCTTTAAAAACAATGTGAACCACACTGACAGCCTTGCTAGCTTTATTGTTCCCTGCTATTTATGGGGTGCTGCAAGGGTCTCAGTTCTCCTCCCTGACCTCAGTGAGAATGTTGCCCTTGGAGCTAAAACGAGGACACGTGTGTCAAAACCCTAATGAAAAATCCAGACAGGTTCAAGCTGATCTTGTAGGTAGGGAAAATCTGAACCTGGGTTGCTCAAGAAGATCTGAGAGTCCTGCAAGCAAGCAAGAGCCAGGAAAAAGGGAAATGGCTTTAAACTGAGGACAGAGATTAGATTGGACTGGAGATTGGGAAGAAATTCTGCCTTGTGATGGTGCTGAGCCCTGGCACAGGTTTCCCAGGGAAGGATGGATGCTCCATCCCTGGAAGTGTTCAAGGCCAGGCTGGATGAGGCGCTGAACAACCTGGTCTGATGAAATGGGCTCCTGCCCCTTGCAGGGGGTGGGAACAGGAAGGTTTCAGAGTCCCTTCCAACACAAACCATCCTGTGATTCCATGAATGTTCGCAGGAGTGGGAGTGAGTCAGCCTGGCATCCCAAGCACAGGGAGAATTTGGGCTGTTCAGTGGGTGTTGATGAAGTGTCCAGGACACACAAGGGATGGCTGGGGTGATGTCTCAGCTGCAGCCTGAGATAGTCACAGCTGCAGCAGGGTCAGCTGCAGAGCACACAGGCACTGATGCAGACAGCTATTCTAAAATAGGTGGTGTTTTTGCAGGTTCTGCTGGACACTGATTATAGGCAATTTGAAACAATAGCATGTTTTACATTAATGGTAATTTCCTAGTGTCCCAGAGACAAAGTCAGAGCCATGCCTGGCATGTTCACAGAAGTGGCCAAGGCACAGATTTTTGTGAGCCCTCCATCTGTTGATGCCAGCACAAGGACAGGAAGGAGTGTGAGTTTCAAACCTCCTTTCTCTGAAGGGCTCTGTGCCACTCCCCACTGTTTGCAGTAGAGAGCTACAGTAAAACTCAAACTTTTTTTTTAATCTGTGAGTTTACCAGATCTCTTGGCACGACGACTGCTGTGCCTTTCTTTGAATGCCACAGCACAAGCATTAGGTTCAGTGGCAAGAGACACTGTCATTTCTAGTGTCCCAGACTGCTAATCTTTAAATATTGTTGTATCAGCCAGCTCTTTTCTACACATGCCATCATGACTGGCACTGCCAATCCACTATTTATGTGGATTATGTTCAAACCATCTGTTTTAAAATAATAGTAACGATCTCTTGAATAGAAATGTGCGTGCTGACGTCAAGGACAGGGCAATGCTGGGGAAGCATTGCAAAATGGAAGGACACTAATTTGCAAATGTTCGCTGGTGGAAGAGATATATATCCATTAAGTGGCCCCAGGAGGAAGGGAGAGCCAGGCCAATAACGCCCCCCTGTTATTTTGCTGGCCATAACTTGGAGCAGAGTTTGTTCCAGGGTTTAGAGACAAGCCCAGTATTATTTTTCAGTTCAGACCTAGTGGGAATTATTCAAAATGGTGCAGTTGTGATTCTAATACTCCCCCCCAAACTTGCAGAAAGTACAGATCACTATCCAAACTTTGTGGTTTGGTCTCACATTTCTTAGGCAAGTTTTCAAAATTAGCCATGAAATGAGGTAGTGCTTTTGTACAAACTTGATGGAATATGGGAGGTGGGAAATCTCAGGAGAATATCAGCTTTCAGGAGATTTCAGTATGTCCTGAATTCCGTGGGAATAGAAAATCTGTGACAATAGCTTTTCTTTTAAAGATCAATCTAAACCTCTAGCTTTAAATCTAGGCTTCTAGACTTCTGGCTCAGACCCATCACAAAATATTTTAGCGCTTCCCTTTCTTGTGCCAGGCAAAATCAGGCGCTGTTGTCTCATTTGCATTTCCAAAGAACCCATAGCTGCAGCCTCCCCAGTGGGTGTTGAAGTGCAGAGACATACAAAACCAATTTTTTTTATATCTTATTTTACAAACCTCGGAGAATGTAATGATCTGGTTTAGGTCAGTTCTTCCTTTATGTGAACATGCTCATTTCTTAACTCAACATGGTTCTTGGCTGTACTTTTTTTGCTGTTTGAGTTTGAGAGTGTGTTTGCCAAGCCAGTGTCTGATGTGATCACAACAAGCCAAGGGGGCACATTCTCCTGTCAGAGCACTTCCCACTTTACTGGGAGAGGGACTAAACAATGACCACAGGCTTTGTCTGGGGTAATTCATAATCTTCCAGGCTGCCTTACTAGCAAGAACCAAAAATCCCAGTGAATTATCAATACACACACCCATCTCACCTATTGCTCTTGAAACAAGGGGTTTAGTTTGGTATCTGGGATTCTGCTGCATCACTTTATTGGTTCAGAGCTCCTGGTTGGATTCTCTCCCCCTGCAGCCTTGCTCCAGTTCCAGGTTGTTACTGGTGGTGACTGGACACACTGCTGGGTTCAGTGTATCCAGCAGTGAAATGTCACAGTGTGTGATATTTGCATTATCAGAAGTGCAGTTAGATGTGACTGCAAAAGCTCTTGCCCTTTTCAGGAAGGGCAGTGCAGGAGCCTTTGTAAGTCAGAAGAAAAAGAACATATAATCTTATGGCTTTCACATTCATGTTTGAGTGTATGCAGGAATTGTTCTTGCAGGCAGAATAATTGATATTAATGTTGTTATTATAAATTATTATTCTGCCATCATTGCCTTTTAAGAATGGGCTGGTGATTTATGCTTTCCATACAAGCACGGATTTCTTTAAATGGAAAACAGTCAAAGTCCATCAGGTTTTGAACATATAAATTTAATCACTCATCACACAGTAATTGATAATCTCATACATAAATATGTCATATTACCTATTCAAAGATGCAAACCACATATGCCAAAAGGAATAGACTCCACACTTAGGGTCTAAAGGATTAATCAACATTGTAAATACATTCCTCAGTGATCCTGCAGACCAATAAAATCCTTGGCCATGACCTGATACCAGGTCCTTTTCACTCTAGAGATTGCTCAATAGTAGCTTACTACTTTTGTTACCTGATACTAAAATATATTATAGGTTTTGCAAATGCTTCTCCTCTGCTAAGACCAGCACTCTCATAGCTCAGAGATTACGGTGCTGCCACTTGCCCAGGGCTCTGCCTCCTCTTTCAGTCCCTTCATGAAATCACATTGTGTCTCCACCTTGCTCATTTTGTTCACTAAAACAAGATTTATTCCTGTGATAAAGTAAAATCCCAATGTAATCTCAATGTGTAATCTCTAAATGTAATCTCAATGCGTTCCCTTTGCCATGCCCTGTCCCCTCCCCTGTTGCTCCTGTTCCAGTTAACAACCAGACAATTTACCTCCCCTAATTAACTCAGTGGGTCTATTAAGGGTCTAAACCTGACCTGAGGAGCTCAGCAGCTGCTCAGAGCTCAAGGCTTGGGGTCATGGTGCAGAGTTTCAGGCTGGCCCTTGGCTCAGTGCAGAGCGTTTTGGATAGCAGCATTTCCAGCAGCAGTGTTATTTATCATCACCCCAGCCCACTGCAGTGCATCAGCAGCTCTCAGGGTCCTGTAAAACTTCCTGCAGAACAGCCTGACCGTGCTGCTTCATCTCCTCCAGGTCCAGCTTTGCTAGCTCAGGTTGTCCCTTCAGGAATTTGAGCTGCTCATTGCCCAGCCTCAGCCACTGCTGCCCCTCAGCGTTTCCTTGTGCTGAGTAACCTGATTTCTGTGAGTGTCACTGTCTGCCAGCACCTCAGCTGGGCCAGTCCTCTGCACCGAGGAGGCAGCAGCTCTGCCAAAAAGGGCTGGGAATCAAATTAGCAAAAGCAACTGGGATCAAATGCTCGGGTCCCAGCCTTTCCCAGCACTGAACTAAACAGGGAACAGAAGCTGTAAATCATGCAGCTGCTCCTGACTTTGTGAAGGTATTCCTGCAGTGTTCTACCACAGCCTGTCACAGCAGATATTTTTGGACTTGATCTTGGAAAAATGAACTTAAAAAAATATTGTAGTAATCTAGGGTAGAAGCCTAAAACTAAAATAAGTGGGAACACTGTGGCGAGGCGGCTTTTTAATGGTGCATTTTAAACTGCTTTATAGGGATAATCTTTGGCTGGTAGAGGACAAGGGGGGAAAACAGCGTGTGCATGGGCAGCAGCAGCTTGGGACAGGGGACAGGACAGTCCCCAGACCCAGCTGGGTCCCTAAGGGACCAGGCAGGGTTCTCCTGTAGGGATGCAGTGTGTGCATGGGCAGCAGCAGCCTGGGACAGGGGACAGGACAGTCCCCAGACCCAGCTGGGTCCCTAAGGGACCAGGCA
>WBNP01002575.1:0-19685 GCA_013401095.1 Passerina amoena
TATTCCCCTGCCATCCAGAACAAAAGGAAGGACACCCCCACCAAAAAGCCCATCAAGAGACCAGGTGAGTCCCCAAGAAGGGTTCACTGCACTGGGTATGAACACATCTTCAGGCCCTCTCATTGCTGAGGTATCTCTGTGTTTAAGATGTGGTTTTAGGACATTTAGGTGAGATTTTGGAGGTAAGCACTGGGATTACAGACTCTGTCTGTCTGTCAAGCCATCATGTCTGTTCGCTGGGTGCTGTAAAGAGAGGCCCTGTGTACATCTCCTTAACAAAGGAGATGAGTAAAAAGAGACCTGAGTGGGCTGTAAAAGGATTTGATTTAGAATACCTCAGGTAAAATCCTCAATCTTGGCATGAGGAATATAGCTTGTGCCAGAGCAAATAGATAGCTCATATCTGATAAAACACCTCACTTCAATCATTAGCTATGAATAAATTATTATTGTGCTGGAAAGCAAGAAGCCCCCAGGAGCTGAGATGGGGGTTAGGTAAGTGCTTACAGAAATGAGATACACCATTGTCTGAAGCCTTTAGAAATGCTCTTAAAGCTCTGGCCTCAGCCTGTTTCAGGAAGAGCTATGAATGTGGCTGATGGGTTATTCCTTCTCTCCTCACAATGCAGTTTTGCTGCATTTGATGCAGCTGGTGAGATTGGTCATTCTGGAGTTTATAAGGCTGGAGTTCCCATCTCTGGAATCTGGTGGGAGCACAGCCAGGAGGAACAGCAAAAGCCAGCACAGGGATATTGATTCTCTGTGTCCCAGCACTCTGTTGTCTCCTCTGTAACAGTGATCATCACATCAGAAAAGTTCATATTTCTGTAGATTTACTGGCCAATACTCCCCTTCTTTATTTTGTCCTGTGTTGTCCAAATACTCTTAAAACAGTAAGAAATGTGGGTAGGGACTGGGAATGGATGGGATGGGGAAAGGGAGGAAGAAGAAATACCCATTTTAATTGTGTTGTGTTTATTTTTATAATCCTGATGTGAATGCAGTCCTCATCCCAGGTAATGTGTGTCTATGTGTGTGTGTGTGCTGGCCCTGGTGCTCGCTCTCTTCACTTCTCTGTGTGGAGAGGCTTTGCTGGGCCTCTTCTTGCTACAGCAGAGGGTGTGCCTGGGATATTTGGAGGGGGAAGGCTGTGGCATCCAGACATCACCCCTGTGGTCTTTTAAAATCAATCTGTGCCAGTGCTGCTGTGCCCTGGAGCTGTCCCTGAAAGGTGATGGAATTGATCTGTGAATTTCAGTGCATTTTCCCCTGGCAGAAGAGAACCACTTGGTAAGGCTCAGAGACACTGAAAGGTGCCAGTGGGATTCTGTAGTTGGGAAGCTCAGGTTGCAGATGCTTCAGATTTGGTCAACACTTCTCAGTTATCACCTGATTCTGAGAATGTTCCTGTGTTTTTATTGCTGTGAATTCAGCATGGTCAGCAAACATTTCTGAGCAGCCTGAGAAGTGATAGTATCTCCCCTGTGCTCTTAGGTAGAGAGTCAGGGATGGGGGGATGATTTGTTTTTGTGGGCAGATATTGAAAAATCCTAGGGATTTTTTTAAAGAGTCTCAGATCTTTGATGCTCCCATAGAGAGGAGTCCACACATTGGAGACCACAAGTTCCTGCAGACTGGACTCCTCCAAAGTGGATGCATTTGGGCATCCAGAATTACTTGTCATGAGGAAAGCCTCAGCTGTAGATGTGCCAGAAGATTTTCATGTCTTTATGCCCAGTTCAATTGGATTTTGTGAGATGGAGCAGGTAGAGCATGGTCTGAATGCACTAGGGAGCTGATGGTGCATGAAGGAAAGTGTCTCAAGTGATCCATTGGGCTATTGTAATGTCAAGAAAAAATAGTGCCTCATTTGTCTCCATCTTCCTAAAGCAGACAGAGAACCAGACTGTAGCTCTTGAAGGACAGTGGATGTTGAACCTCATACAGCAGCCATCTCTTATGGCTGCTGAATTGTACTTCAGTGAAATTAAAAATGGAGAAAAAGAATCTTTGGGCACAGCTTCACTGGTTTTTCTGCAGTTCCATTAGCTTTCAAGTACAGCTCTTGAGGTGGAGGTCTCACACCAGCTTCACACTGGCACAGTGGCTCTCTTCAGAGCAGCATTATCTGGTGGTGTTTGAGTCCCCTGGGTTTAGCCTTTGTTCAATTTGGACAAAGGTTTTTTTCTGTGCTGTTACTTTGTTTCAGTAAGTAAAGCCAAGTTCTGCCAATCTGGGTTTCAGAGAAGGGGGTTTTCTGACAGTTCCAACAAGAGACTTGATTTCCATGGTCCTTGAGGAAGAATATCCCAGTGCACACCCCAATGCACACTTTAACCTGTTGCAAGGGGTAAATAACAAACTAAATCTGGTGTGCTGTAGCTTTTTTTTAAACCACAAAACAAAGCACAAGAGAAGCTAAAGGGAAGGTGAGGAGCAGGGTAACAAGGCAGAGATAGCCCCAGGGACTGTGTTGAATTCTAGAGAACATGCTCCATATCCATGTGTTGTTTCAGAGGGTCTTCATCTCTCTGTTCCTGTTTTATCTGTTGATGTACCCTGTGCTGTCTCCTGTTATTACATCATGCAGTTAAGAATCTGATAGCTGGAGATGCTTCTAAAGCACAGTTTTCTCCTTTTAAGTGACACTTGACAGGTCAAGTTGAGCTGAAGATTTGTGGGATTTTTCTGGTTTTAGTTTGATGTTTGGAATGTCAGCACTCCCTCTCAGAGAGCAGGTGTATTCAGGTTCCCAAATCATCCTGCTGCAAACATATGTGCATCAAATAAATTTCTTTGTGATGCCTGTAGATCCTATGCTCTCTTTTGGCTTGAGAGCAGCAGGCAGCTCAGCAGCTCTGCACTTTTGGGGAGGGATGGGGCCACCTGGCCTGGCTGCCTACAAAAGCCAGAGGGCATTGTCTGGTTTCATGCAGATTCCTGCAGCTGGTGCTTGAGAAAAGAGGATGTGTTGCCCTGCTGCTTGGATAGAAAACTGCCTAATGGAAGAGAGAAACAAGAGAATGAGTAGCATTTGTAAAAATGTCTCATGCATGCTCAAACCCCACTCCATGGAACAACTGGGCTGCAGAAGCAAAGGTTTCAGGTGTTTTTTGACTTTTGGAGGCTCTTTTCAGACTACAGGGGAGCTCTTTCCCAGTTTCCTTAGTGCCCCAGTGAGGTGGTACCTACAGGCAGGTTGAGTGGCAGAATAAAGAGCCCATTCCTGTTTCCCAGACTGATCACTGCCTGCCTTGAATGTGATGTTTTCATTAGTAGCTGAAACACAGTCCCATTTGGTTAAGGAGCTGCTTAATAGGGGAAAACAATCCTGGAACAAAAACATTTGGCTTCCACCGGAATCCATTAAAGCCTAATTATGATGCCAAGTCAGAGGGATCCAGCAGCCCTGAAGTGATGCCCCCGGACACTGAACACTCTGTGTGTGTCAGTAAACACAGGTAATTGTGCTTATGTAAATAAAATGCAGCATAATCAGCCCTTGAAATTGAGAAAAAGAGGGAAAAAATTGAAAAAGAGAATAAACCATCAAGGGTGGACTGTGAAAACACCCACTGCATACCTGTGGAGTGAGAGAGAGCCTGCTCACAGCAGCAGCATTTGTACTGTCTGCTTGGTTTTCACACCAATTGACCCTCTATTTTTATTCCTTTGTATTTTTCCCCTTCCTCTAAATGCTTGAAAATGGGAAAGGTGGAAGAACAGTGCCTGAGTTGAGCTGCTCTGCAGCTGCTGGGCCATGGGAGCAGCAGTAAGGAAGGGCCCTCCTTTCTCAGAGGAGCTTGCTGGTGTGCCCAAGCTCTTGAGGTTTCTGGAAGTAGCTAAGAATAAAGTGGAGATGCAGGGTGTGAGAAGCATCAGGAAGCTTGGAAGAAGAGGCATAGCCTTCATTTGATCATATGGCAGAAGCTTGAGAGCAAATGCATCAGCCAGCAAGGGTGTGAGACTTCCCCTCCTTCCCATCTCCCAGGTGTGGGTCAGGAGGGGAGAAGTTTCCTGCTAGAAGAAAGTGTTTCATGGATATTATTTTTTCTTTCTTTACAAAGTGATTGAGAACACTCTGAGCTGGTAGAAGGACAATATTTCCAGTGAAATATTACATTTTGGGAGCCTTGTTCTGTCATTTAGTAAGTGCACCAGCTTAAGGCAGTTTGGTCATTCAAGGGGAACCTCTCCCTCCTGTTTTCTCCCACTGTCTGGGGGACCTGAAGTTTCCTTTCCCTTGCCATAAATCCCTTTATGGGATGAAGCTGTCCTGCACCCTGCAATGTTGCTCCAGGGGTGTGCAGCAGTGTGTACCTGGGCTCCCTTCAGCATTTGGGCAGCCAGCACTCATTTCCAGGCTGCACTGGGGCTCACAGTTAGTGGTGGAAGTAGAGATCTGCATGTTTGAAGAATTTATTACTTTATAGTGGAAGAACAATCCTTAATTTTGGCAGCAGCATTTTTATGTTTTTTGGCTTCTTCATTTACTCAGCCCAGTTGTGTTTCATTTGGGTCTCCTCTAGAAACCCCTTCCACCTTCCCAAAACTTCCAGTTCCCTGTTGTGCAGGCAACAGCAAAGGTCTGCTCTGGGAGGGTGTCGGTGTGCTTGTGATAATTGTAGCTTGTTGCATGACAACTAACCTTTTAATGTGGAAACACTGCCTAGGCTTCAGTTGTCACATTAATGCTTTGTTTTGTGCTTTCCAGCTGTATATCCAGCACTGCCTTTTGTTCAGTTCTGTCTGGTTTTTGTGTGTTTAAAGTATAAATCTTTTAACCCAGTGTTATTTTTTTTTTCCATGGTTTTAATTGATTTGCAGTTCTTTAGAAGAGAAGTGTCTTGGGGATTAGGGTGGCTTAGTGCAAGTTACACATGGGTGGGCAGCATCCATTATTCTGGGATTCCTGTGATGGGAATTGCTGCTGCAAAAAAAAGCCCAGAGGTTGTCACCCTTTTACTGCTTCCTGTACCATTCCTTGTCTTGGCTCTGGGGCTCCTGATGGCTCTTTATTGATTATGCTCAGAAAATACCCCTCAGAAAGGCACCTTGTACTAAATGACTGCAGTTGTGGCTCTGAGGAGCAGACATCACATTGCCAGACAGGAATTGTCCATATGCAGAGCCCTGCTTCCACAGCTGAGGAAAAGCAGCAAATCCTCTGTGCTTGGATGCAGAACACCAACTTCAAGAAACCCTTTACACAGAAGGGAGCTTCATGCCTTCCCTTCTCTGGTTGTGTTTATCACCCAGCCATACTGTGCTGTGTCTCCAAACTGATTCTGTATCCCTGGCTGGAATTTATGCCCCCAGCCTCAAAGCAGGGAAGCATTCTGGAAATGCCATTGTATCTGCACACTTGGACACGAGTTTGGGGTTCACATTCCTGTGCTGAGCATCCTCATTGCTGCCCAGCATCCTCTTGCTGGGCCCAGGTGACTTGCTGGTGGAGGGCTGGTGTTCCGGGTTTGTTTTCTTTCACTCATTTTCTAGGTCTTCTTGTCTCTTCTCTCTGGTTCTGGTGACAGGCACGATCCGTAAGGCTCAGAACCTTCTGAAACAGTACTCTCAGCATGGTCTAGATGGGAAAAAGGGGGCCTCTAACCTCATTCCTATGGAAGGTAATCACAGCTCGAGCTACTTCACCCTTGACTTTCTCTGTGTATCAGCCTTGCTTTCCCAGGTGGGGCTTCCATTAGTTCAGTGCTTGGTGGACAGCATTGGACTGGGTAACCAAAGATATGGTGGAACCAAATTATTTTTGTTTTATTTATTCTATTTATTCAGAATTTACTATCTGAATTTCAAATTCTCCATAAGCATGAGTAGAGGTGGAGAGGAATGTTACCTTAACATTGACCCACCACAGCCACCTGGGTAATGGAAGCTCTGCTGACATCTGCTTGTGGTGTTCCTGTTCTCTTTTCTTTTTGCCTGGACTTAGAGACATTCAGTTTCCTCGTGACCTTTCCAAACCTGGTGCTGAAGTGTTGGACCACAGGTAGCTCAGTGCATTGTGCCTGTACATCTTTTCTGTGCAGACCTGCCTGAATGGTTGACTCCTGTTTTCTGACCTCCTCTGCTCCTAGAGGTTGTGCCAGATAAGGGAGGAGATGCTTCAAAGCATCTCTAAGACATTCCTGCCTCCTGCTATGATTCTATCCTAAGCAGGTCTCTCCAGCACCTGTGCTGTAGCTGCTAAACCCCAGATGGTGACTAACATCACTCACATGGGAGAAAATCCTCATGCTGAGCAGGAGAGGGCCTTTGAGCTCAGATTTTTAATGGTTGTGGGTAAAAATTGGACTCTGGTGCCTGCAATCCCATTCAGAACATATGGCAGGAGGTTCAAGGGACTCTTGTGGTCCAAGAAACAAATCACACTTCTCATGAGGTTTCAAAGGGTTGCTACTGCTATATAGCCCAACAAAAGGATTTGGTCAGGAAGCATTCCTGGGACTGTAGGGAAATAGATGTCCACCAGATCAAATAAGCCAGGCTTGAAGCAGCTTCCAGCCAGAGTGAGCATCCTTGCTGTGACCACCCTGGATAAATTGCGCCTTCTGTTTGTGCCGGCTGCCATCTCATAGGTCATGAGCATGACTTACGCGTTAAGCACCTTTGCGATGCCCTGGGCGACAAGCACGGCCCGGCTGCAGGTAAGTACTGGGGTGGCACTGGGAGCCAGCTGTCCCCCCTGCCTCCCTGTGCTGTGTGTTCCACTCTCATGGTGCAGCCAGGGCTGTTCCTAAAGCATGAGCCTCCTCTGGCTTAGAAGCTCTGGCTCTTCTCAGTAGAATTCACTGCTACTAATCACACCCTTCCAGGCCCTCAGACAAGGAGCCCAACTTGGTCCAAGCAAAGGTCACCATGCTGAGGGACATTTTCCTGTAGGTGGCTGCTGGCCTTTGGGTGCTGAAGCAAAGGGAGCAGTGCAGCACATGCTACAGTGCACCACTGCACAGCAGGCAGTCTGTGTTTCCTCTGCTGACCAAAACTTCTGAAATATCAACCTGAGGGACCTGTCAGCATGGAGAAGAATTGCTTCTTTTTCCATCAGAAGTCTCTGGGAGGAGACAAGCAGCAGCCTATAGCTTAGAGAAGGCCTCTCTGTGTCATCTTAGTCTTGCAGGATGGGTCTGTGTCTGTCGTGCAGACACATCCAGCAGTGGTTGGCACAAGTCGGTGCTGGCCCTTGTATCACTTCTCATGCCTACCACGTAGGATCTTTGACAGATCTTTGACTGAGATATTCATATTCTAGGACTAAGATATTTGCATTTGTATGCAGCATTGTGTGGCAGATAACTCACCTAGCTGTGCTGATATTCCTGCTTCATAAGATGTAAATGTTCATCAGCCTGGTTTTTTATCTTGTTTCTGCAAGCGGGAAGAAGCTGCCTTCCAGGACAGCCTTTATTTCCCAGAAATGTTGATGCCAAATGGCACTTCTTCATCTGCATGATGGATGGAGATAAGGAATTCTAAAAATACAAGCAGAGATGTTGAATAATTCACCTCAGACCTTCCTGAGTTTAGTACTCTGTGTTCAAGCCCTTGATTAAATTTAGTCTGTATCCCAGAAGAGCTCCAAACTTCACTTCTGTCACGAGGCTGGAAAGAGGTGGTGCCCTGATGTGCATTTCCTGAGCTGCAGGTGGCTTTTCCTGCCTCCTGCAGGGTACTCAGAGATTCCCACACACAAACCCAGGGCAGGAGTGGTGAGAAGATGACTCCAGAATCAACTTTCCCAGAAGAACCTCGTGCTCTTTGTGTAAACCAAAGGCATCTTGCCCTTGCAGGGAGGGACGACGTCTTTGACATCGAGATCGACGCGTACATCCACTGCGTCAGTGCCTTTGTCAAACTGGCCCAGAGCGAATACCAGCTCCTGACAGAAATTGTCCCAGAGCACCACCAGAAGAAGACTTTTGATTCTCTCATCCAGGTCAGTTGAGCCTCTGTTGAGATTGTTGAGGGAGCCAGGGCCTGCACAGAGCCTGGAGAACATGTGCTCACTGGTACCCCAAATGATGCATCAGCCAAACAGTCATCAGGAATGGGTGTCCTGCATTGAGCCCTTTGTGCTGCCTGGGCAGAAGTCCTGTTCCTTCCTCATGAGTCTCTGGCTTTGTTGCAGGAGTCATTGGATAACTTGATCATGGAGGGTGATAACATTGTCTCAGCTGCCCGGAAAGCCATCATCCGACATGACTACTCAGCTGTGCTCACAATCTTCCCCATCCTGAAGCATCTCAAGCAGATGAAGCCAGAATTTGACCAAGTCTTGCAGGTAAATGTGATGGGATTGGAGAGGGTCCTGTGGCTTGTGTTATCTGGAGAACTTTTTGAAATGGATTATCACAGTAGCTTTGAGCAAACCCATGCTGCTTCTGTCCCCCAGTATGGACTGCAGTTACACAAATACACCTTGCTCCTACCTGAGCTGGTGAAGCAGCAGCTCAGCATCTCTCAGCAGCTCTTTTCAGTTCAAGTCCTGACCCCAATGGACCACCACGATATCTTCCCTTTCTGCTTGGAGAATGTGGGATTTCATGTGTCATTGATGGTGCTGTAAATATTCTTCTGGCATATGGAGAGCTGAGAATGAGATGCTGGGGTGGGGGGTGAGGTAGGGTAGGTGTTGGGTGGAAGTTCAGGTACTTTTTATTTTCTTTTTCTGATCTATTGTGGAACTATTCCAGGGAACTGCAGCAGGCACTAAGAACAAACTGCCAGGGCTGATCACTTCCATGGAGACCACTGGTGCAAAGGCACTGGAAGAGTTTGCAGACAACATTAAGGTAGGATTCTCCTCAGTGGTCTCTGATCAGGCTTGGAAGAGGGTTTTTTGGAGCAAAACCCCTTGTTTAGCTTTCAGCTTTCCATGAGACCATGTAGTTTCTGACTGAAGCAAGAACTTGCTGGAATGCTTGGGACAGTCAAATACCAAATGCTTGGTGCTGGTTTCAAACACAGAAGGCCTTTGCCTAAGATCCTTAACAGGCATCCTACAAATAATTTGACGTGAGCATCCAGGCCTCTATAGATACCAAGTTTATCTCAGAATTAATCCTATTTAAACAGGAAGGAAAATTGCTGCCTTGAAACGTTTTGGAGGACTCATGTTAAGCTGTTCCTGTGTAAGATGGGCTTGGTGAGTGGTAGGTGAGCTGAAGGTGTGATGCTGAACAGAGCCCTGAGCTGATGCTGAACAGAGCCCTGAACAGAGTTCTGAGCTGCAGGTGCCTGGCAGCTCTGGTTTCTGAGCACCAGGAGATGGCACTGCAAGAGCTGGGCCTGAGGGTGTTGGGAGTGGCTGGATGAAGAAGCCTTCAGCTCACTTGGAGCAGCAGTTGTATTGTAGGTGTCTCCCCTTACATGCTCACCTTAATTCTCTCTGTTCCCTTTTTAGAATGATCCAGACAAGGAGTACAACATGCCAAAAGATGGGACAGTTCATGAACTCACCAGCAATGTACGTGGTGATGATTTGAACCATGCTTTGGGAAAACAGCTTCTGAAGGAGTTCTAAAAAGAGCAGTGTCAGGCTCTTAGCACCTTGTTAATGCCAAGGTGTCTTGGCATTAACAATTACACAATTACCTGGTTTCCATGTCAGGATGAGCTGGTGAGCCTTGCTCAGCTGTGGTGGGACTGTGTGTGGAAAACCCAGCAGTTCAGAGGAGTGTAGTGATTTGTTCTTGAATGCCTCTAAGTGTGGGGGGGCAAGTGGTTCTTCATGATTCTTAATAGCAGAGCACAGGAGATGTGATGTTGGTTGCTCCTAAATTCCCTCCTTTGCCTCCAGGCCATCCTTTTCCTACAGCAGTTACTGGATTTCCAGGAGACAGCAGGTGCCATGCTGGCATCACAAGGTACACACATGCATGGGGCTTGCTTGAGCATGCAGTTCCTTCCTCAGATTCCCTGGACATCTTCCCTGAAGTGACCAAACCTCAACATGCACTGTGAGCTTGTTCTCCTCCTGTCCTTCCCCCTGTGGTTTGTCTTGTCCTCTGATCTGCCTTGACCACACAGTTGATTGTCTGGAGAATTCCAAGGGATGCAGAGTTTCCTGCTGGCCTTCCACACTTGCTCCTGGCAGGTACAATGGGCATGGTGCTTACTGCTGGTGTGCTCTGAGAGGGGATGCCTGGGTCTTTTAGCTCCAAGTGCTGTGTGACTGTACTGGAGGGAGGGTGGCTGCTCCAGCTGGGCTCTGTGTGTGAGCAGCACCATCCTCTGCTCAGAGTACAACAGCAGCAGCAAGAATCTCCTCAGCTTTGAGACATGGGCAAGCTGGTACTCTGGAGCTATTAGTGCATCCTGTCAGAGAGATAAGTTTTAGTTCTGCTCTCCAGGCTGCTGAAGAGACCCATAAAATAAACACATAGATCAGAAGCTGAGAGCTGCTTGTGTAGCAGGGTGGTGCTGCTTATCAGCTGGAGTGGGAATTTTGGTTCTGTGCAGAGCAGCAACTCCAGGCTCTCCAGTGAGCTCTTGGCAGAGCTTGTGCTTTCAAGGAGGTTGGATTAGAGCAGACTGGAGATTCAGGGGGCACAGGGCCCTGAGGAGGCACAGACTGGAGAGGGTTAAAGAGCCCATTAGAAGCAGAGGTAAGAGGAGGCTTAGAGCTGCCTCCAGACTGTTACTTGCAAAGATCTATTTGGAAATTTTTGCTAATTCTAAATCAACTCAAACTAGGATGTCTCTGCTTTTGCCCCCTCTCTTCTAGCACAGCCTTGTGCCTTTTCCACTTGCAAGCTCACTGTGCTCAGGCCCTTCTGGGCCTTGGCTCTCTCTCCTTGGCCAAAGAATTGGTCTGAATTTTTTCTTGGAACAACCAACTGTTTCCCATGTTGTACCCTGAATGGTGATGTCAGCACTGTTTGGAAGTCTTGACATGTCTTGCAGTGAGATCTCTCTTAGCTAATTGAAAAGTCAGCATAGATTTGAGGTAGCTTTGCCTTGAAAGTGGGTTTGGACTGATTTGGAATGAGGTGTTGTGCTAAATACAGCCAATGACAATGCAAACAATGTCTCCAGCAGGGGAAGGAGGTTGGACTCTGCCTTTCCTCTGTGATCTCCATCCCATTTGTGGCCTTGGAGGGACTCCTGCCTGCTCTCCTGTGCACCTGCCTGTGGCTGCTCTGTGTTAATATCTGCTTTGTTCTCAAAGGAATGGTGGTCTCTAACCTGTCTTTTTGCACTTTTGCATTTCTTTTTCTCTCATCCCTCCCCTTTTCTCTCTGCTCTGCCTAATCTCTGTAGTTCTTGGGGACACATACAATATTCCTTTAGATCCCAGAGGTAAGCAAAGCTACCCACAGCTACCTGTTCATATTGCCTTGGACTCTGGTGATGTATGTTAATTCTTTATCCTCCAGCAGTTGTAAATAAATTAACACATAATTGAAAAGGGGGAAAAGGGGAGGGTAAATAATCATTGCCAGTGGGCTGGAGAGAATAGAGAGGGCTTGTCAGCAGCAGACAATGAGGGATGCCACAAGAGCTGAAACAGGCTCAAGACGCTGATGGCACTGACTCTCTTTGGCACAGGTGGCAGATTGGCCCAGCTGGTGTCATGCTTTATCCCACGTGCACTCAGCTCCTTATTGTGCAGCTCCCAGCAACAGCAGCTCGAGGCCTTTCCCATGGGGTGCTGCTGAACTCGGACCACCCGAGCTGGCTCTGGCTGCCAAACTCTCTGGAGGGGGCAGGAGGAGGTGCCCACCCCACGTGTCCTGTGGGCCCCATGCCCACAAACCCTCGAGGGCAGAAAGGCATCTCCAGACAGAGGAGCATGTGCCAGCCTGGAGTCTCTGCTGCCTGCAGGGGCAGCCTCCCATGCTGGCACAGTCCCTCCCAGAGCCAGGCAGGCCCTGTCAGCAACCATGGGGATGGCTGAAGCTTTCCAGAGCCCTTCTGCTTGTTTCAATTACTGTTGTGTGCTTGCTGTTAACAGCTCCAGCTCATTGTTCTCTGATTGCCAGTTTCTAGTGCTTACCAACACTTTGCAGGCTGGGGGAATGGATGGGGAGGAGGAGTTTTATGATTCTTTCTCATCAAAAGGATGTTCCCTGAGCACCTGGAAGGAAAGGAGATATTTCTGCCAGGGTGCTCTGCATTTGATGCAGACACAAGGACTGCAGAGCTCTTGCCTCCTCAGCCTGGATGAGCTGCTGACAGTGGGCTGTGGAGCAGGAGCTGTTTCACTGTCAGTGGGAGCTAATTCCTTAGCAACAGGGATGGGGAATAGAGGCAGGCTGACCACACACCCCCCTCTCCCCAGGGCATGTTAACTGGCCTAAGACTTTCCTTTCAGAGACCAGCTCCTCAGCCAGTAGCTACAGCTCAGAGTTCAGCAGGAGGCTGCTGAGCACCTACATCTGTGAGTACCCTGCACACCTTGGATGCCTTAGGGTTTTAGCTTTTGTATTTTTCACCTATTTGTAATCCTGCAATTCTTTAGTGTATAACTCCATATACAGTGTTAGTTACTGCTTTCCCAGTTTGGTCAGACAGAACAATTCCTCTCTAGGCCTGGGAATTAAGGACACCTCAGTGTCTCAGGCCCCCAGAAATGTAAACAAAAGTGAGTTGGGGGGGGGCAAACTTTGGGTAAATGACTTCATTACCTAAGCTGTAATTGGAAGATGAACCCCCAATATGCAAATAGACCAAACTTAGAAAAGTATGAAAACCCATGAGCCTGATCATTTTTGGGTGTAGCTCTGGGGAGGGGGGGCTGAAATGTACCTGAAGGCCCTTCAATAAATAAAACTGCTTTTTATTCTTTTAATTTTGTTGAGCCTCTGTTTTTAGGTAGCCCCTAGAAGGCATCAGCTTCCTGCTTCTGCCCCATGGACATGCCTTCACTGGGCTCATTCCTGGGTGAAGAGCACAGGCTGTGTCTCTTCTCCATGTGATCTTTCCACATTGGAGCTGGAGTCTGATGAAGAAAGGGTCAGACTGGGAGTTTGGCTGTTAGAGTAGGACAGGACAAAGCACAGTGCAGCAGCTCACTGTGCTGCAGAGCTGTTCCCTTAAACCATTGTCACCTTCAACTCCATGAAGGACCCCAGCTGCCAAAGGGGAGGTTAAGAAAGTGATATCAGTGATTTCTCTTTCTGTTACAATGGAGAGCAGCTCCTTCAGCTTCTGAGACCTGAGCTTGCATTGGGGCAAGTTCTGGGGGTTCCTCTGAACCCAAAGTGCACCTCCATTGCCATGGCATGGAAGGCAGTAGTTTGCAGAGAGGAAGTCTGTGTGAGGACTGTAAGGTACATGTGATTGTAGCCTTTGTGCAGGCAGTCAGGCATATGCTGTTCACTTTGCTGTGGGCCCACAGCTTGGTTTGCTTTGTCAATAATAAGAAGTTTCAGTGCAAAACTTCTTGTTCTGTGTTTTTCCCTCTTTAAGGCAAAGTTCTGGGCAACCTGCAGCTTAACCTGCTTAGCAAATCCAAGGTTTATGAAGACCCAGCTTTGAGTGCCATTTTTCTGCATAACAACTACAACTACATTCTGAAATCTCTGGAGAAGTAAGTGTGTGTCCTGAGTGAATGTCCCTCAAGTCCAAGGCTGATTGGGTGGTTTTGGAGCTCTGCATTGAGAGCATTTACTTGCCAGCCTCATATCTGCTTTTTCTTCGTCCTTGAAACTGCCTCTTTGAAGGTTTTGCAGTATTATAAACACCACATTACCTGAGAGTGGAAGATAAAAGCATTAGGAAGTGCCTTAGGTTTTAGAGAGTCCTTTGATCTTGGGAGGATTGAGGATGTGGCTGTGGAAAGTAACTCGGAGTTGCTTCTGTCTCCCAGTTTGCACATTTCAAGGAACATTTTATTGTGAAGGGCTGAAAGGAGCTTGTTGATGGGGGTTGAAATGCTGCCATCCTGAGAGCAGCTCAGAGAGCAGCTGGCTCAGGTGCTTCCTCAGGTTTCCTGCTCTTCCAGGTCTGAGCTGATCCAGCTGGTGGCTGTGACACAGAAAACAGCTGAGAGGTCCTACCGGGAGCTCATTGAGCAGCAGATCCAGACCTACCAGCGCAGGTTGGTGACATCCTCTGCCTCTGCCTTGCTTCTGGCACTTTGGGAGCTGCTGGAGCAGTGGGAGGGATTCATCTAAACCAGAAATTTGGCTAAAACCAAAGCACAGTGTGTTTGGTTTCCAAGCAATTCATCCATCCTGGGAAGGGGTCACTGTGGGAAGTTTTGGGGTGTGTATTGTTTAAGTTGGCCTTTGGGTCACAGGTGAAGACAGGTGCTCTGGTAGAGGTGTGAGTAACTCTCTGCTTCTCTCCCATCTCATTGCACATGCAGCTGGTTGAAGGTGACAGATTACATCTCTGAGAGAAACCTGCCTGTCTTTCAACCAGGAGTGAAGGTGAGAGGATGGGCAAGGATGGGCTTGACACAACAGAAGTTGCCCGAAACACCATCTCCTTTGTCATAAAAAATTCTCAGAAACCTCCTTTGTATCTCATGCCAGTATCACTCTGCAGAGTGACCACTGTGGCTGGCACAAGTGGACAGCAGCAGTGCCTTCTGATCTCCCCTGCCCTAGATTCATCAAGTCTTTTAATCTCTGCCTCCATTCTTATATCTTCACCTGAGCAGATGCCTCTCTCTTGGATTTTCAAAACCCTGAGACCTTCCCTTGGAAAGGGTTGCAAGCATGAAGAAGTCTATTTTATGTCTGTTCTGGCTAAAAATTATCCTTGTTAACCCTGCTTCAGCTGAGTGTAGGATGTGCTGCTCTCTGCACCTCTCTCCTCACTGCTCTAGGAGAGGGAATCCAAACCAAGTACTGGGTATTGCTTGGGTTGGATGGGGAGCTGTGGGCAAACATTGGTGTTGGATATTTATTTCTGGAGATGAAATAAGATCCTTTCCCTCCTTGTTGCAGCTCAAGGACAAGGAGAGGCAGATGATAAAGGAGCGCTTTAAGGTAAGGAGGTGTTGGGTGGTGTCAGGACATCCCTGCTTGACTGGGACACAGATCTGCCTGAGGAGGAGACCTCTGGTGATCCCCAGGGAGGGAAGGAGCATCAGACTGATTGCAGATGGGATGCTCACTGAGTTTGTCTTTGGACAGGGTTTTAATGATGGGCTGGAGGAGCTGTGTAAGATCCAGAAGGCCTGGGCAATCCCAGACATGGAGCAGCGGGACAAAATCCGCCGGGCACAGAAAACCATTGTGAAAGAGACCTATGGTGCCTTTTTGAGCAGGTGAGACCTCCTGCAGCACTGTCCTCTCCTCTTTGGGTTTACTGAGGTCTTTGGGGCCTTGCATAGCCTGAGCAAGCCACTTTTCTATTGTCCTATCTTAACTTCTCTGCTTTGCACACTCAGACATCCCCAAGCTGACCTTGAGTATTCACAGACATCTGCTGTCACCCTGATTCCTTGGTCAGTGAGCACAAAGCCCTGAGCCGCCCTGGGCTGTTCATGTAAAACTTGTGAGGCCAATTGTAACCAGGTCCCTTGCTCTGCACAGGATTCTCTGTCCCTCAAGTGGGGTGGAGTGCTGGAGCTGATTTGTGACAGAGGGGGGACCAGTGGGTCTCTTTGCTGTGTACCAGTTGTTTGTCACCTGTTTTCTTTTGTAGATTTGGCAACGTGCCCTTCACCAAGAACCCTGAGAAATACATCAAATACCAGGTTGACCAGGTGGGGGAGATGATTGAGAAGCTGTTTGACACGTCAGCATAAATTTCCAGCTGTCGTGAACTCTCCAGCTGCCAAGTACAAGCCAGTGCTCTCTCAGCAACCCTTGGGACTCCCTTCCCTTCTCCCCTGCCCCATTGTGGTGGGCAGGGTGTTATACTTGTATTTATCAGATTTATAAACCTGTGGAAACACTAACTCCTGGCTGTCTCTGCTCTGGATCCATGGGATAAGGCAAAGTCTGCCCTGTGGGCTCCTATCGTGGCACATCCACCTCACCTGGGTTTGTGTTAATGCCTTGATGTGCAGCAGACATGGGGAGTGTGTTTAAAAACAAAAAGAAAGAAAAATACATGACCAAAAAAAAAAAAACCTGTATGGGTGTAGCCCTTTTGTTAAGGGCAGGAGGCTGTGAGCTCCAAATGGTACCACCTGCTTCCCTGATGGGTTTTGGGAATCTCAGTTCTGTAGGATCCCAAATTATCTTCACATTGTTAATCTCAGCTGTTATTTAGTTCAGTCATGGGGCTCAGTGATGAATCTGGGGTTAGGGGGTGCCTGGCAGGGCTGTATTCCAGTCATGTACAGGGATGTTGTACCCCAAAACCAGACCTCTGTCAGTGTCCATGTGAGGCAGTGGCAGTGGGGTGATGGCAGGGCCTGGAGCTGTGACAGAGCAGTGGAAGCAGAGGGAGCTCCATGGTGGCCTGGCTGGGTGCTGCTCCTTATTGACCTGAGGCAGAGCAAGTGTTCCCATAGTGATTTCCACTCAGCACCTTCCTCCCATCCCTGTTTTCCTTTGTCTCCTGTCTTCCTAAATCCAGTGCATCTCCTCCCTGCAAGCAGCCGAGCCCATTCCCTTTGTTTAACTGTGGGGATCACGTGAAGAGCAAGTGCTGCTCTCCCACGTGCTTTGGAGCATTCCTGGCAGGCTTTGAGAGGGGAGCTGGACTCTGACACTTTGCACCAAGGCTTTTCAGGGCCTTGGGGCACCTGTGCTGTACCTGTGCTCTCTGGCCAGGCACTTCCTGCTCCTCTCTCCTGCTGCCTGCTCCATTGTTTGCCTGTAACAATTGAAACACAGGGTTTCCATAGAGTCAGGAGCACTCACAATAGCTGCTGCTTTGCAGCTTGGAGCAAATCCATTATTCACCTGAGCAATGTTTACAGCAGAGTTTGCTGGGGTCTGATCAGCCCAGCAGTGGAAGAGCTGTTGGATGTTAGAACCTGGATGAGAGCACAGGTTGTGCTGTGGCAGACCCAGCTGCCTGCCTCCTCAGACAGATGTTATTCAGGTAGCTCCTGCCCTTCCTGAACCCCTGGCCTCCTCCTCAGCCTGGTGTAGCAAATGCCTGAAAACAGCAGTTGTGACAGGCTCGTCCAGCCCAGAGCTGGACCATGGTGTGAGTTCAAGTCTTGACCAGCACTTGACTGGTTTTGTGTGTCTGACCATGCAGGCTCACAGTGCCAACACTGAGCCCTCCCTGCAGAAACCTTCCTCCTGCTGTCAAATCTCAAATGTCTGTGGAAACCTGAGATCTTGTACTTGCTGGTTTTGCCCAAGAGCCTCTGGAGGCTGGCAGGCGCCGGGCAGGGTTTTTATACACAAGCAAAGCTCTGCTGACTTGTGTTTCATGCAGTGTTGAGTCTGCTGGATGCACACCCTGACATTCACCAGAAGGAGCTGGATTCCATCTTTCTGGATCTGTTTCTGACACTGCAGCAGTCTGATATGAATTTCTTTCTTGAGGAGAGTGCGTGGAATTCATGCTGAGCTGTAAAACATGTTCTATTGCAGCTGTTCCCAGGGTGAGTCAATTCACCTGGAACAGTCACAGGGAAAGCCAGGAGAGGGAGGGGGAGCTCTGCCTGCAGCTTTACTGAGCACCTGAGCTTTAGTGTGCAGGAGCTGAAATCCTCCCTGAGCTCATGCTTTTGTGCCAACCAGAGCCCAAAGAAAGGGTGTGAGATTGTCCAAGGGTCTGGGATAGGGCCACATCTGTTCTCCAGAATGCCTCTGCATGGCCCCCACCAAAAGAGGCCTTTCTGGGCTTTGCTGTCAGCTTGTTGCCCCAGGAAAGCTGTACCAGACCTGGACTGGGGAGCAGATGCAGCCAGAGATGGGATGTAAAATATCCCACTCCCTCCTGGTCCCTCCATCAGCAGCACCAGTAGCTGACTGCAATGTTTGTACCCCAGGGATGCTCTGGCTGCATCTGGAGGAAGGAATGAGGGTAGGAGGCTGCTGGGGGCTGATATCTATGCAGTAAAGAGGAGCTGGAGGTGGTGATTCCCGGGGTGAACAGGTAATTTCTGCTGCTCCCAGGTCGGAATCAAGACCCACATTTCCCTGACTTAAAGAGAAACCTGAGCCACCTGCTCCCTGTTGCCTAAATCCAGCCTCCCACTCAGCCTGGCTGTAAAGCATTCCCTGTGTCTGCCTCTCCCTGCTCAGGGGATGAGTGTGGGGAGCCAGAGCTGCCTTGGGAGCAGCAGCAGTTTTGTCCTGAGCCACCCCTTCCCCAGGGTGGCAGCGGGGCAGCCTCCAGGCTGAGCTGTGTCCGGCCCCTGCAGCGCCAGGGGAGGGCTCCGTGAGCTCCCTGCCTTTTTATGGTCAGGAATGTGTTTGCAACGCGTTAATGAAGAGCGACCATGGTGGCCAGCACAGCCTGACCCTCTCAGAGCTGAGCCCTTCCTGCCCCGCTGAGAGTGGAGCTTGGGGTCATGCTGAGACCATGGCCAGGGGCCATAGATGGGCTTGGACCCCCTCTGCCTCCCCTTTTGCTTCCCCCAGGCTCCTGTGGGTTCTGATACCCTTCCCTCACCTCCTGTTCTGCCCTGACACAGGGAATGCGTCTCTATATCCAAGGTTTTGGGGCCAGAGCCCCATTTCTCCCTTATTTTTTAGCTGCCCTGCACCCATGTTGGGGGCTGTGCCAGGGTCTGGGGGTGCTCTCTGCTGCCTCCTCAGAGTGGGGAGCAAATTTGGCAGAGTAAATATTTGTTTTACAAACCAAAATAACTTCTCCAACCCTAGTGATAAATCTGTGTGGAAAGCTCGCTGGAAAGTTCACACTGACTGAGGTTTCAGCCAAGTGTCCCTCACCTCCCTGCCCACTCCTGGGCTTGATGGGAGCTCAGTTCAGCCTATTCATTTTTCACTTCCAGTTAAATATGCTTTTATTAAATTTTAACTGGAACATAAGGACTTGCAGTGCTCTTAATTTAAGATAAAACCTCCCAGGGGAATGGACCAGGAGCCCATTTCTCTCAGCTGGGAGCATGGTGAGTGTCAGCAGATCCTGATGCTCTTGTCTTTTCCATCTGGCCTGATAATCTCTGTCATTTGAGGGGGAAAGTAGCTTCTAAATCTGGTTGTATGTTGGCAGCACAACCTTGTGTTTGCCCTTGGAGGGCTCCTCAAGGCACGGGCTGGGTGTGAGGGTGATGCTTTCCTCCTCCTCAGAGCAGGGACAATGTCAGATGAGCTGGAGGGGGCTTTGTTCTCTAATTCTGAATTTGCTGTGAACAGTGTAATGATCTGGCCCAGGCTTCCCTCTTACACCTGCAGCCAAGTGAGAGTCTGGATGGGTGAGGATCCATAAAATGGAGAGGGGGGTGTTGGATGTGTCACATCACAGGACCCTGACCTTGCTGTCTGACCATCACCAAGCCCCTCTCTGCCCCTGGAGCCATGTGAGCCGTGTCAGAGGGGATTTGGGCGTGCTGGAGGCAGCAGGGAGGTGCAGCCCCCCAGGCTGGGAGCTGTGCAGGGCCTGCCCCCAGCCTGCTGTCACCCTTTGGGACCTCATTGCTGAGCAGTGGCCAGAAATAAGCAGAGGCCAGTGGTGCCCAGAGGGGCCACAGTGATGCTTTGGGCTGGGAGCTGAGGAAGGGCTGCCCTGGGATGTGTCTGGGCAGTGGCTGTGCAGCTCTAGAGCAGCAGCAGGGCAGGGCAGGGTCAGCCATGGGCTTGGAGGCTGCTGGAAAGGCTGGGGTGGGATGG
>WBNP01002575.1:34685-52662 GCA_013401095.1 Passerina amoena
TTGGGGTTGAACAGTCTGGTTTTCTCTTGTGGGTTTTCTTTAGAGGCTTCTTGGTAAAGCTTAAAAGGGAAATTTTAGGATATGAATATATATATAGCACAGAGGTTTCTTGTGTGTGGTGGAGATTTTATTTCACAAAATAACCTGCCTTGTAAACTGAATGAAAACCATCAGATTTACTAGAGTGTGGCATGGTTTTATTTGGCAGGAATAACTGAGGGAATAAAGGAAGTGCAGGAATTCTGCCAATGCACTGAAGGTTGCAGAGACGGGATGGAAATGATGGAGGGATGGTGCCTCAGGTCACAGGGCAGTGCTTTGTGTCACTGATATTTGTTGCAGCAAGACAAGAAAGGTGCTGAAAAATTGACAAAATCAGCCCTGGAGTAATTTCCAAAACCTCTTTTTATGAGGTTCTGTACTCAGAAGGCAGTTTGATTGTTTGTTTGTTTGTGCTGGGCAGGCAGCAGTGATTCTGTTCTTTTCCTGAGCGAGGGGACATTCCTTGGCAGGAAAGCTTCTCTACCTCAGTTTTTCCTGCAAATCTGTGTCACAAGTGTGGCTGGGGAGGTCCTGTAGCCAGGTGTGTTATCCTGGAGGGGTCTTTATCCCAAAGGGAGCTCTGGTGACAGCAGCACTCCCGTGGGTGTCTGGAGGAGGTGCTTGAGCTTTGTCTCAGTCTCTGCTGACAGGAGGGAGCTCTGGGCTCATGAGGTGCTTTAGAGCCATGAGCTCTGTGCTTTTGGGAGGTTTTGGGGTGCCCCACTGCTCAAAGTGTGTTTGTCTGATGGGGTCTGTGGGTTCCCTGCTGTTATTTTGGGGTGGAAGGAGGAGCTGGTGCCGCTGCACTGTGAGTGTCCCTTAACGGCAGCCGCAGTCCTGCAGATCGTGAAGGAGTCCCAGCAGCAGCATGGCCTGAGGCATGGGGACTTCCAGAGGTACAGGTGAGTGCTGGGGGCTGCTCCTGGGCTTGGCTTCACTTCATTTAAATTGTCAACCCCCTTGTAGCAGGCAGCAAAACCCATCTGCCAGGCGGAAACCCCTGCCAGGCTGTTCCACATGGGGCCCTGTGTGCTGATCTCCCTTGGCTGTGCAGGCTGGCTCTTGCATCTCCACTGCCCACAGGAGCTTGTGTTCACAGCTCCCTGGTAGGCACTGTACTCCTCCAGAGCTCAGTATTCAATAAACACACATAAAGCAGTTAGTAATGACCACATCACCCTGATTTTTCAAGTTCATTAATAAATACATGTCCTCTTACCTTGTTTTGTGTTAATTGCTGCTTTACAGGAAGTTTTTGAGCTACCATATGTCACACATGGAGTTTTAATTGCTAAAACATTGCCTGTACAGCCTTAATTTTTTTTTTCTATTTGGATAGAGCAGTAAACAGAAGCAAAGTTGTCCTTTGGCCAAACTGACTGTGGTTGTCTTTTTTTAGGGGTTATTGCTCCCGCAGGCTGAGGCGGCTCCGTAAAACTCTCAACTTCAAGATGGGCAACAGACACAAGTTCACTGGGAAGAAAGTAACTGAAGAGATCCTCTCAGACAACAGGTACAGGGACTGGATGGAATTGAGAAGTCGGTATGGTACTGAAGAGTTTCCTTTCAGTAATTTCTGTTTCAGGTGGAAAACTATTTTGTGCAATATCATCCAAAACATTTCATTTCAGAGATGTTTGTTGTTGATACTGATAAAAGTTCAGTAGTGCAGGTGCAAGAGACACTGCTCAGATCCAGTGGGACAAGAAGGAGCAATAGCAGCCTGTTCCTTCTCTTCCCTCATAGTTGCTGAAATGGATTCTTTTCATAATCAGTAAATTCCTGTGACATTAAAGAGGAAATGCTTATTCAGGTCTGTTGCAAGGTAGCCATGGGAATGCTGGTAATGTAAATGATGTTGCTGGCAAGGTGGGGTTAGAGATGCAATCCCTTCTGTTTGAACAGAAATATTGCACTGCAAGTTTTACTTGAATCTTCTAAATTTGACAGAATGCTCGCCTGACAGAATATGTGGAGAGTAGCCAGGGTTTTGGGTTCACTTGCCATCTTTTAGGAATACTTGAAATGCTTCCTGTCTTGTCTTTTCTTGTGGGAAAACAACACATGATGCTGCCTTCACCCCTGTTGTTAGGAACATTTTGAACCAGTTTGAGGAGTGGCCTAAAATGATAAATCCCTTGTCTTTGTAGGGTCTGTGGTACTACAGAATGATACCTAAGTTTCTGCCTCAGTGGGGTAGTTACACTTCTGAGTGAGAAACACAGCAGAAGCTAGTCAGGAATAACCAGACTTTGTGTGCTTAGAACTTTAAGAAGTAAAAGCATCTGCCTCTTACTAACCAAGCTGCACTTCTGCTACTGAGCTTGGCAGGCCAAATGGCAAAGAGCTGGTGGTGACACAACTCTTGTCTGAGTGTCATTCTTGTCCCTTGCACCCTCCTGTGCCCTGCAGGTATTTGCTGCTGATCCTGATGGATGCAGAGAGGGCCTGGAGCTATGCCATGCAGCTGAAGCAGGAGGCCAACACGGAGCCCCGCAAGCGCTTCCATTTGCTGTCGCGGCTGCGCAAGGCTGTGAAACACGCCGAGGAGCTGGAGAGGCTCTGTGAGAGCAACAGGGTGGATGCCAAGACTAAGCTGGAAGCTCAGGTAACCACTGATACTTCCCTCTTGTTGTACAGCAAGGGCTGAACAAGAAACCTTTGGAATTTGGGGTGAAGAAATAATTACTATCAATAGATGATAAAAGTACAAAGAATTGAGGGCAGCTAAGATGGTGCAACACAGCCAAAGAAACTGCTTATCTACTGAGTTACCTTTTTGTTAAATGTGCTGAAGTAGCCACCTAGAAGGCAAGATCTGGGGGTTCAGTTCCTGGAAAACAGGAAACAGCTCTTGTGAAATGTTTGAACAGCAGTGCTGTGCTCATTTAATTAAACTGCCATTGTATAGCATATTGCTGGGGGAAAAAGTTGTGTGACATTAGTGGGCCATTGCATAACAAACAAGAAATATCTTTAATTTCTGGGTGACCTTGTCTAGTGGAGGGGGTCCCTGTCATGGCAAGGGGGTTGGAACTAGATAATCTTTAAGCTCCTTTCCAATCCATTCTGTGATTCCATTTTATGATTCTGTGGTTCCCTAGAAATGCAGCAGAGTCAGTTAAAGGAGAAGAAGTAGGTAGCTGTAACCTGTCACCCAAATCAGTTGTCTTCTGTGGGAAGCCCTAGTGAAAAGGGCAAGGCTTAGTCACCCCCTGCAGGAGTCACAGCAGCCTTCCTGCTGAAGGAGGCCCCAGTTGTGCTGCTGCTGGGGGAGGTTATGTGACCGTGCCCTCGCTCTGTGTGCAGGCGTACATGGCTTACCTCACCGGCATGCTTCGCTTCGAGCACCAGGAGTGGAAGGCAGCAATGGAGGCTTTCAACAAATGCAAGTGAGTCCCTGACCTCACCAGCTTCCTTGAGGAAACAGTGCTGGATCACTTTAGTTATGTACATAACTAAACTAACATAACTAACTCTGTGCTTTGTTAACTGTGCTTAACTGGGAGATGCTGCTGAAGAGATAGCATCCTCCAGAGCACAGACACAAACTGTTCCCTTAGGATAGCACCTCCCAAGTGACACACACTGCAGTGCTAATGTTTGTCCTTTGCTGTAGGACCATCTATGAAAAGCTGGCCAATGCTTTCACAGAAGAACAAGCTGTGCTGTATAACCAGCGTGTGGAGGAGATCTCGCCCAACATCCGCTACTGTGCCTACAACATTGGTAAGGGAAGGGGGGCCTCATCTGTTCCCAGGAATGCAATATTGATTTACTTAAACCCTGGTCTAAGTGACACTGAGGCCATAATATTCTGGGCAAATTCTGCTTGTGTATTGGGACAGTCTAGCAATGCAGAAAGGGCCTCATTTTGCAACAGCGCCTGTGGTTATGTGTAGAAAGACAGAATAACAGTTTGTGGTAGCTTGTCTATGAAATCAGAATAAAATTGCAAGCTTGTCCCTAAACTGCCAGTGTAAAATCTAATGATTAGTTTTTGCATATGAAAGTGCTTTTGAAGGCAAATGGAAACATGATCTCAATTTGTTGATTCTCTCAGGTGACCAGTCTGCCATGAATGAGTTGATGCAGATGAGACTGAGGTCTGGTGGCACTGAAGGTCTTCTTGCAGAAAAACTGGAGGTAATTTATTTGCATGCCTCAGCTTGAAATATTCATTATTACTATGCTGGGCATGAATATTGCTGCAGCAAACCATTCAAGAGCCAGAATGGAACAGAAGTGAGCAAGCAACCCTAGGCTCTGTGGGAAACAACACTTCCCCAAAAAGCCTTTTGATTTCAAAGTTGTCAAGTCTAACATGAATTCAGGAGGTTCGGTTTTGCATCCCTGTAAATTCCAGCTCCTAAGCTCAGTGTGTTCTGTGCAGGCACTGATCACCCAGACTCGGGCAAAGCAGGCAGCCACGATGAGTGAGGTGGAGTGGAGAGGGAGAACTGTCCCAGTGAAGATTGACAAAGTGAGGATCTTCCTGCTGGGGCTGGCTGACAACGAGGCAGCAATTGCTCAGGTAACCCAGCAGCCCTCTCCATCCTGCCCTTCCAGCCATCCTCTTTCCTTCTGTGCAATACCTGGCACCTGAACTAAAAGCTTTTGAGTAATTTCATTTTTTTTTAAACTGGGGGCTGGAAGGCTGAAGGTAAAAGTGGGAGAATACTGATTATAACCCAAAGCTGAAGTGTTGGCTGGGGATAGCTCTCACAGAGTGGAGTAGTGTGGGAGATCTGTTCTGAGTATTCCTGCTCCTTGGAACATTGTGGGTTGCCTTGCAGCAGCAGGGTGATAACCATTACTATTATTACATCAGTTGGAAATGAAGGTTACCTTTTTAAGAGTAACTGGTTTTGCATTGCTCTTCTAATTTCTTTAAGCATCTTGCTCAAATGCTCCAACTTCAGAGTAGCCAAAATGAAAAAAAGTATTGACCATGTTTTCTTCAGCAACAAAGAGCCATTTGCCAGGTGTAGCAGGTACTATGAGATCTATTCCATTCTCTTATTGACTTATGGAAATCTTCAAAAGCAGGAAGTGGATTAATAAATGTCAGGATGTAAACCAATTTCACATGTAATGGTTCTGAAACACTTTATAGAATCATAGAATATCCTGAGT
Source organism: Passerina amoena (assembly GCA_013401095.1). Taxonomy (NCBI): domain Eukaryota; kingdom Metazoa; phylum Chordata; class Aves; order Passeriformes; family Cardinalidae; genus Passerina; species Passerina amoena. The sequence goes on from WBNP01002575.1 coordinate 39,864, forward strand.
TGGAAAGGACTCACAAGGATCATTGAAGTCCAGCTCACTGGAATTTGCAGTGGCACATAAAATTCATGTCTTTAGTTATTGTAGTCAAGTTTTCCACTTGTAGTTTTGTCCTTGGAAATGGTGACCAGAGGAGGTATCCTGCTTTTCAGTGGCTGCATATACACTTAGAGATTTAAAAGACAGTGGAAGGATCTCCAGTAATTACTCATGCCACTAAAAATGGGATTTTTGCAGCATTAAAAACCTTTTATCACCAGGAGAATAATAATGATAAATAAAAACAGAAATTATAAAACAAAAACCCTGCAGAGGTTTCAGACCAGAGCAGGGGACAGTGGTAAGAAGAGTGTGATTAGGATAAACAGGATGTGGCTGGGTGGGAAGCCTCAGTGTTACCCATAATGTTAGGAATTGGATGTTGCTGAATGGATTTGGTTTCAGGACGCACATAAGTGTGGCCAGCAGGTGGAAGTACAGCTCAAGAGTTCCCTCATGTAACTTCCATCCTGGCAGCTGACAGTTGGACTTTCTCAGTTTAGTTGCTCTCTAAAGTAGTGTCAGAACAGCCTGAATTTGTTCTAATCTTGCTTTGCATTCCTGGGAAACTCTGACTAAACAGAGTTGAGTGGACTGGTGAGAGCTGAGCATTGCAGCAGCACTGTTTACATTCCCAGAGGGCTAAAACTTGCCTTTTTGGCAGCAGTTCTGCAGTTGTGTCAGCTGTGATGGGCAGTCCAGCTTCAGATGAATGAATGGTGCTTCCTGGGATCGTTGGCACCTTTCTGCTCATCTTCACTGAGCTGAAACCCTGACATAACAGCAGTGCTCTGCAGGGTTTAATTAGAAGTAAAACCAGTCTGTTTTGTGTAAAAATGGAGTCTCCCAATGCAATTATACTGTTGCCTTTGGTGCCTTATTGGTGATGGGAGGAACAGAATAAATAAGCCAAACTGAAATAGGACTCCAGGTTTGAAATTGCTTGTGTCAGTCCTTTTGTGGATTTGAAGGTGTGACTGTGAGGGCCCACTGGCTCTCACCAGGTAGAAGTGACAAGGCTGCAGGGCAGCCTGACACAGGCGTGTGTGCTCCTAGCTGCTATTGCCTCAAGGATTCTCATCTCTAGATTGCAGCAAAAATGGGTGGTAATAACTGTCAGAGATGTTATACAGTGGTTTAGACCAAAGAAAATCTGACAGCTGAGCACTCCACATTTTTGGGATTGGGTTCAGTGGGATTGGTTTCCACGAGCCCTCTAAGATGAACCTGTGCAGTTCTGTCAGGACAGTTGAATCACCAGCTGTAGCACTTGTGTCTCAGTCGTGTGATCTGTTATCTCCCAAATCAGAACATGTGTATTTATGCATAGAATCAGCTCAAGGAGTTTTTGCTTGGAAAGGAAAGCCTTTGTTTCATTGCAGGGCCCAGCCCTTGCCCTGTTTGTGCCTGAATGATGATCTGGCCGTGTCTGTTTTCATTTTTGTGCTTACAGTGAAATTGCTGTGCTGCTCTGGGTGAGGTTGAGAATGCAGTCAGACTCGTCTCTGGTTATTCTCAGGAGCCAGTCCCACCTTAAAAATTCTCACAGCAAATCTTAAATTAAAAACAAAAAAAAAAAAATCCCAAACCCAAAAAAACGCCTCCATAGCAGGACACCTGAGGCTTTGTGAGGGAGTAAAAATAACATTCCTGATTGGGTTTGTGGACATGGGAAGTGGAGAGGCAGAGTCTGTAGAGCTGTACAGTAAATGAACAAGTGAGCATGGTTTTAGACAGTTTTTTATTCATTTTGACAACTGCAAATTTATTGCAGCAAAGCTCATCTTACACTGTTACATGAGATGGGAGTGGCAGAACATGGTGCTGGTGCTCTTGAATTTTCCTTCAATCGCTGAGGCTGAGGTTTGATTCTGAGTAGCTTTTTCTTACTGAATCATTGAAAGTCTTTCAGTCTCCACCTGGTTTCCTTCTCAGCATCTGAATAAAGGCTGAGTTTCGCTTTGGGAGTTTGTTTAATTGGGTACACGATATGCCAATAAATTAGGCAGAGATCAGGCTTCAACTTGTTTTTTAAAAGTTGTTTTCAGGTTCTGGTTTTGGGGCAGAAAGCCAAAAGCTGCTTCACTTTTTTTTTTTAACAAAACTTATGGTGACAGCAGAAAAGCACTCGGTCACTCCTGTTGCTGAAATGTAGGGTTACTGTGAAAGATGTTTCAAACAAGCAAGTTATTGCCACTGTGAGCATTGCTGGAATGGGAGTGGAGAAAAGATAATCATCTGCATGTTCTTACCACATGGGAACATTAAATCAGCATAACAAGAGCTGTCTGCATTGGTAGTTTGCCAGTTCAGGACTGCTCAGCACTTGTGTTGCTGGGCCTTTCCCACAGTGCAGTCCAGCCTCAGCTCAGGGGGCAGTGCAGGTGCCATCCAGGGAGGGAATGGAGTTGCTGGGAAGGAAGGTAACTGGTGCAGGAATGAGGCCATGAGCTGTATCTGCTAGGCCTTCACTGCTGTTCAGTTCTCAGCACCTACCCCATCCCCCAAGATTTCTGGCAGATTTCCCCCAAGAATATGTTGCAGACAGGCACAGATTGGAGTTCTGACTACCTACAGACCTTAAAGACATAATTTGGGAGAAACTTTGTTTAATCTCCTCAGTTAATTCATGCATCATATAAAATTTTCTGATTTCTGATCTGTCTTGAATCTCCTTTGCTCTTAGGCAGAAAATGAGGAGACAAAGGAACGTTTGTTTGAGTCTTTACTCAGTGAGTGCAGAGATGCCATTCAGGCTGTTCGGGAAGAATTGAAACCTGACCAGGTAAGCAGCAAACACCAGTTTCTACTTCCAATGACACCCACTTGGGAGTGGTTTAGTGTTCAGCTTGCTGGGATTTCTTTAATAAAGAGCTGCAAAATTTGAATTTTGGAGTGGGGGAATAGCAGTGGAGAAGCCCTCTGTCTTTTGCCTAGAAGTCTGTTCCTTCCATGGCTTACCCAAACCTTGAGTTGTTCTGTGTTTTTCATCCCTTGGCTGCCAGTTTTAAGTAAATCATGCAGTGTTTTGTCTCCATTGCCCACAGAAGCAGCGAGAACACTCTCTGGAAAATGATTCTGGGAAGGTGTCCAACATCCAGTACTTACACAGGTAATAGGCAAACATTGCTGCCAGTGCTAGTGTGAAGAAGCCATGTTCTTATGTCAAGATTTTATTTTGTTTGGTTTTGTTTTATGGGTTTTTGTTCTGGGCCTCTGGGATCCCAGGGGATGACTGTACAGATAAGGATCTGATTCAGGGAGCTTTGTAAACATTTCACTCCAGACTCTCACGTTGACCTCCCAGATGTTTTTCCGCCACCATTTCAGAATACAGAGTAATATCTGAGTAGCTCTGACAGTGCTGATGGGATTTCTCTTTTTATTCTGGCAGTTATTTGACCTACATCAAGCTGTCCACGGCCATCAAGCGCAACGAGAGCATGGCCAAGTCCCTGCAGAAGGCCCTGCTGCAGCAGCAGCGCTCCGACGAGGACGGCAAGCGCTCGCCGCGGCCGCAGGACCTCATCCGCCTCTACGACATCATCCTGCAGGTACTGCTGAGAAAACACATCCAGCTCTCCAGCCCAGCCAGGGAACACACTAACTGTGTGCTTAGGACAAACAGGATGTGCATGGGTAGGAAATCTGAGTGTTATAAAAGGCTATTGCAGAAATACAGCACTGTAAGTGAGCTACCGTGAAGTCTGAAGAGTAGCTGAGTACCTTCAAGTACCTCAAAGATGTTCAACATCTGCATGAAACACAAAAAACCTCTTTCAGTTATGAGTAGAACCTGCTGCTTGAATGGGTGTCCTTTGTTGTGCACTCTTAGTACAATTTAAAATAGTCTTTCTGACTCTTGTGCAGCACCCTTAGAGCTGCCTTAGTTTCTGCTGGCCAGGGAAAGTAGCAGCTAAAAATACTTGTTCTTCATAAGCAGGTTCTCCATTTCTCCCATAATTTTGCAGTTAACTGAGGGAGCCTGTGGCTGAAGCAGCTGTGAATGGGAGAGGGAAATGCCTTATGAGAGAATTAGTTCATGTGAAATTTAAGGAGTCTTTGTCCTAATTCCTGTTTATGTCAGGAAGTCTGTCCTGAGGGCAACTTGCACAAGTTTCAATGAGAGTCCTTCACAAGGTTAGAAAACTGATGATTAGAAAACTGGAAACTATTTCCCTGGGAGTGTTCTGTTGACTTGTCAGAAGGGTCAGCTTTCTCTTAGACCAGCAGATTTCAGAGGAAGGCAGTGCCTGCATTTATTATTTTGACTCTTTTTTGCACAGAACCTTGTGGAGCTGACACAACTTCCTGGCCTAGAAGAGGACAAGAACTTCCAAAAGGAGATTGGATTGAAGACACTCGTGTACAAAGCTTACAGGTGACTGAGAAACAGCCAGGTTTTCTTTAGCACACGTGACACCTTCAGAAGTTTTAATTCCACAGCTCTATGTGCTGTGCAGGCCTTTGATGCAGTTTCCTCTGTCCTTTGAGACAGTTCCTAAAGGGAAACTGCCCACTGCTACTTCAGGATATCTCCTATTGCCAGTCATTTCAGTTGGCAAAAGGTGTGGACAACAAACACATCAGGAATGCTCTCTTGACTCTTGCAGGTGTTTCTTCATTGCCCAGTCCTATGTCCTGGTAAAGAAGTGGAGTGAAGCCCTTGTGCTGTACGAGAGGGTGCTGAAATACGCCCGCGAGGTTCAGTCGGGAGCTGGAGCTCACAGGAACAGCCTGAAGGTAGGAGCCCAGTCCTGAAGCTGAAGTTTTATGAAGCAGCTCTGTCCCAATATTTATTGTTAATTGGATGCCAGGCCGTTATAATTCAAGACTGATCTCTAACTAGGGAGAAGGATAATGTTCATTATAGCAGAGACCTTCTAGTGACATGGGAACACTTCAGCTCCCCACTTGGAGGAGGGACAGACTTGCACCAACTCCAAAACAATTTACCACTTTTTCTCACCTGCATTTTCTCTTACACAGCTTCTGTAGTGCCTGAAGCACAATGCTGTAGCTCTTCCCCTTCTGGGAAAGCTTATCAACACTAGGAGTTAATTTCTTAGTTCTTACTCTGTCTGGTTTTACCTTTGCTCTTACTCTTAGACTGGCACATTTCAGGCTCTCAAATAATTTTCTTTAATGCTTTAGGAGCTGCCTGATGTTCAGGATCTCATCACTCAAGTCAATGCAGAGAAGTATTCCTTGCAAGCAGCAGCTATTTTAGGTGAGTAACACAGCTGTACTAGAACTCTGCTCTAATGTATCTTGACTAAAGCCCCTGCAGCTATTTAATTCCTTTTATTTCATTTCTGAAGTTCCAAAGATTTCTCCATCACCATTCACTCAGGCTTTGGAAAAGTACTTTTCCCCCAGTTCTAGCTGCTTCTATCTGTGTGTAGTGCAGGTCAGCAGGCAGTGGCTGGACATTGGCATCTTGATCCCAGCCCAGAGGTGTTAAAACCCTTCCTGGGCATGTGCACCCGTTTTGGGAGCCTGCACAGAACAGTTCAGTGTTTCATTTTTTACTGCAGACACTTTGGCCTTACTCATCCCAGTTTTGCCTGGTTGGGTGAGCTAAGACAAGGGAGAGCAGTGATGTTCTCTCTGTCAGTGTCAGCCTGGCCAACAGAACTCTGGGGGATGGATGAACTCTGTGATTTCTTGGGCTGCGGTTTTTGCTGTGCCTGCTGCTGGAAATCCAGGACAAGGAGTGTATTTGTTGCCTCCTTTATTGCCTGAATGTTGCTTTAACAGACCCCCCCCCGGGGTGTTCTCATCATCTTTTGTTGTGTGCTTCACTCAAAGTCTGTGCTGCTTTCCAGACCTTCTCATGACAGGGTGAAGGAGAAGCTCCACCACTGCAGGGCTGTGTTGGCTGTGGATGACTGTGTGTGGTGCTTACTCTAGAAATCAAGTTGATTCTGCTGAAAATACTGTCCTGTGTATCCCAGAGAGCAAGGATCATGGCTAAGCTTGGGGCACAGCTGCTTCCTGAGACAATCTTACTCTACACCAAGGTCAAGCCTGTTATTCTTACCCCCTTTTGTTCCATTTTGCAGATGCAAATGATCCTCATGAGACTGAGTCTCCATCTCAGGTCAAGGATGGCAAGGTAAGAGCCAAGAGCTCAGGCAAATTCCAGCTGTGCTCTCAATGACCATCACCTTTATCCTGTTACCTGAGTGTCTCTCACAACACAAGAAATGTCACATAGATCAAGATTTGGTCATGGCTGGTGTATTTAGGAGATTTTATTAGGCTGGGTGCTGAAGGTAGCTCACACAGTGGGGTAGGAGCTGGGAGGCAGCTTGCAGCTCCCAGTGGCAGCTTGCTTTATTTGGCTTTCTCTCTGCACATGGGAGGGTTTTCCAGAGATCCTGCAGCTGTGCTTTGACAGGAGGTTAAATCATTTTCAGAGTCCCTAGAGGCCTCACAAGGGAGCTTGAACTTCTCTTGTCTCAAGTGCTGCTCAGTCCTGTTTGATGTTTGACCCTTTTGACGTGACTGGGGTTTAATTTGTGTCCCTGCCTTGGTCTCTTGCAGCCTCTCTCAGAACGGTTTGAGACTTTCTGCCTGGATCCTTCCCTGGTCAGCAAGCAAGTCAGCCTCGTGCACTTCCCACCAGGATTCCAGCCCATTCCATGCAAACCCTTGTTCTTTGACCTGGCCCTTAACCATGTTGCTTTCCCACCTCTGGAGGACAAGGTGGAGCAGAAGGCCAAGAGTGGCCTCACAGGATATATAAAGGGCATTTTTGGATTCAAAAGTTAACCAGGACCCCCAGAGGAACAGAGGTTTTATTCTGTATTGAAGGAGAAGCTCCAAGAGGTTCTAGGACACAAATACCTGCACCTGAAACCAAGAGAGGGAAGTTTTACCATCTTCTCCCCTGTGTCCTGTGTTCATGTCTGTGCACACACATTCTCTCCCAGTGTATTAAAGACAAACAATTACTCAGAAACAAACATACACTATAAATAGCTGAAAATAACCTGGAGCACAGAGAAATTCCTTTCTGCTTGGAGAAGTTTGTGATCAGTGACCTGTCCAGGGTTGGTACACATCTACTCACCATGGACCAGGGCATAGATACAATTTGATTCCTGCCTCTGTCCCATAATTTGACACTATTATTTGATTTTTTGATCTAGAAATTGGGGTGTAATTGGGAAATAGAGGCAGAAGTAGATGCAAAGCTAAACCAGCAAGGTGAGGCTTCCACACAATGGCTGTGGAACAGTAGCCAAGGCAGCAACTTCTCCTTCCCTTTCAACCCAGAAGTCTCTATATTTTTAAAGAATGTAACATTCTGAAATGACAAAATGGAGCCTCTTTCCTTATCAATAAGGATGGCAAACATCAAATATTGATGGTTACTCCTGCTGTGGTAGTGAATTTGTATTCTGGGCCAACAGCACCCTTCTTTATTCGTACACACACTTCATTAAATACCTACATACAGTATAGAACCTATTCCTGAAAGTATTTTCCTGGGAAAATAGCTTCATGGGTGGCTTTAGCAATAGCTACTTGCTCTTCTTGGGAAGTTGGGTCTCTTGGTGTTTGTTTTGTCTCTGATCTAAACCTTGCCTGAAAACAAGATGATCTTTTTCTGGAGTTCATCTGTTGCTTTGTTTCTTGTCCCTGGTCAGTAGCTACCCATGAAATGAGGGATAAGGAACAACAGACCAGTAGGTTTGTGAGTGATAATTCATCTCTGTCGTGCCAGACAGCGTTTTTTATAAAGCACCCAGGTGCCACGGGGATGGGCACTTTGAAAGTGCAGATAATTTCATAATTGTGATCAATTCAGTAGGAAAAAACCCACAGCACATGGGCAGAACTGTTCCTAAATAAAGCATTTGGAAGATTCCAGCAGCACTGTGTGGGTTTTCACTCAGCCTGTCCTGGCAGGTGAAGCAAGAGTTTGTTCTGTTTGTCTGGACTTTGTGTTTTTTCTCCTTTTGTAGGCATTGGAGTAAAGGTTGGAAACAGAAGGACCATTTTGAATTATTGGGCTTTTGTTGTAATGGGAATTTTCCTTGCAAGGTGCATGTCAGATGAATGGGGGGAATTAACAATTCCCATTATTTTAATATGAATGTTCACTTTGTTCAGTTTGATCTGATTTGTGAGTTCTCAAAGTACAGAAGAACTGTGTGCTCAGGAGGAGGGTGGGAACAGGAGGAGGAACTTCTTGTTTGTGTTTAATTTTTGCAACGTGGAAACAAAATGGGAATTTCTGGTGTTGTAGCCAGTTCCCTTTGCCTCTGGATTCCAGGGGCATTTTACAGAAGAAAGGGAGGTGTACAGGTGGAAGATTATTCATCAGATGGCAATTTCTAGAAAACTTGGTCTTGACTGGCAGCTTTCTCTTCCCCTTAAAGCCCATTTCCTTTTAGGCCCACAATGACCAGGCTCACCTGATCCCTGTGTCCAGCTGAGCTGCTCTTCTCAGCTTTTGGATCAAATCACAGCAGTGTTCTCCTTTGGTTTGTGCCAAACTCTGTTTTCCTTCCACGGCTCTGTGTTGTGCCTGGATTGATTCCAGGGAAACTCCTGTGGCCACTTTCTAGTTACAGTTACAAAAACTTAAGACCAATTGGCCTCTTTCTGCCAAATGTCTTTTGACAGGGAACTGACGAGTTGAACGCAGATAAGGAATTTGAAAACAATAAACTTTTATTCCTGACCTCTGAGGCGTGTAGTTTGTATTGGGAGCACGGAGCACTCTTTGCCTCCCCAGCACTCAGAAGATGGAGGTCACACCATCACCTGGGGCTGCTGAGCCCCTGGGGAATGGCCACTTAGCTCTGGAGGAGGCTCTTCTGCCCCAAGGCTCAGATAATGCCACTCCGAGGTGCTTGGCTTGTTTGTTTTGGTGTAATGTTAGTGGAAAGTGAATGGAGTGGGGTTTGTGAGCAGTGGTGTGGCTTAAATCATGGAAGGTGCTGATGAGGCTCAGGGAAGGAAACCTAAAAATGTAAATAAGGGGGGGAATTGTTATTGAAGTCACCTGGACAGACCAGACCAGACTGACAAAACCGAGGCTTTTAACCCTGCAGTGGAGCCTGGGCTGGCTCAGGGGAGGCTCACAGAGCTGCAGGGGCACAGGGCAGGCAGGTGAAGTGTCTGATGTGCAGAACAAACCAATTCCCCTGGGCCTGCCCGGGTGTTGGGCCTGGAACAGCCAGGGCAAGGTTCAGAGCACGTTGTGGGGCTTGGAAACTTCCTCATTGCCCTGCTCTTTCATCGCTGCTCCTTTAAAGTGCTTGTGCTCTTTCCATGAATTAATTGGCGAGGAGGCCACGTGATTGCCCTCAAAACAGGAAACTCCAGCAGAATGGTCAAGAGGATTGCTTTCAATCAACTTTTCCTATGGAGTATCTTTGGGATTAGCACTGGAATTTTAATTACAGGCTGAGCTAGCCGTGTCTGGTACCATTGCATCTATTAAAATAGGAATGAGATGTTCATCGCGGCCCTCACTCCACCACCAGTGATAGACCTGTGTCTGAGCAATGTTTATTTCTGGTTGTGCACTTTGAGGGGTCTGGGGACACTGGATGGGTCTCAAGGGACTCATGGGGGACAGAGCATGAGGCAAACTGGGCAGTGGAAGAACTGAAGGGTGGCACATGGGGTTCTAACTGTCTGGCCTGGGAGCTCCTAAATAACAGTGTCTGCCCCCTTTGAAAAAAGCGTTTGGGGGTATTTTAAACAAGGAATTGTGTTGCTAGAAATTGTTGCCTAATCCAAGCTGCTCCAGCTGTGGGTCACCCCAGGTGGGCACTGCCAGGAGTTCTCTGTGGCCTCTGTGGCTGTGTCTCTGGAGCAGCAGGTTGTAGGTTTGGCTGGCAGCTGCTGAACTGCAATGGGACAAAAATTGATCCTTGGGAGAAGATGCATCCGCTGAGGGGTTCCTGTGCTCCCTCACAGCTCTTGTGAACTGCCCTGTCAGCACAGGTACCCTGTGGGCTGCAGCCGGGTGTGATGGAGGTGTTTGCTCACTTAAGGAGTGATTTGATGTGATACTCTCTGTGGCTGCTTCTCTTCCTTCAGAGTGGGATTGCTGTTTTCAAACAGGAGCAGCTGGAAGTCGGTTTTCCTGCCAAGGAAAAGACCCGGGTGGGAGGGAGGGAGGGATGCGTGGTGGGACCCCGGCAGAGCGGGCTGGGAGCAGCCGCTGTGCTCGGGCCGTCCTGGGGCAGCGTTAGGATCTGCCCGGCTGCTCTGCCCTCTCCTCCATCCCTGCTGCGGGCTGAGCAGGTGCTGGGACTGCAGCTGCCCGCCCGGCCCCGCTGAGCTCTCGGGGTCTCTGCCCGATCCCTGCCCCACTGGGAGCGGCCCCTCAGCGCCGGCACTCTCAGGGCTCGGTGCGCGGGGACCTCCCGGGAGCTGCTCCCGCAGGCCCCACCGGGCCCCTCCGGCAGCCGAGCTTCGTGCTGGGCTCACCCGAGCCACGCCGAGGGTGAGCAGCTGTGGGAATGCAGCCCCTCCCTGCCCCTGTCCTGTGGGTGAGCGCTCCGGGCCCGGCCGCGCTGCTTTGGGCCTGAGCAGGGCCCGCTCCTGCCGAGCCACGGCGGCTGCCCCTCGGCCCACGGGGAGGGGATCACCGCGGGGTTCGGCTGGGCCAAAGCAAGGAATTCCTCATTCGGAAGCATCCAGCCCGTAGTGAGTGCGCTCACCCTCTGTGTGCTTTGGGGATTTGCTTTGTGACCAGCGGCTCGGAGCCAGCGCCAGAGCTGAGCCCAGGTGCAGACTCCGCCTAGGAGGGAGGAGGCTCTGTCCGTCCCCTGCTGCGACGGACCTGTGGTGAAAACCTCCCTACCTCTGGCCTTAAACGCAGCAATGGCTCAGAGGGGAGGTTTAAAACCCTTTCAAAGGGTGTTATTTACATGTCTGTTGTGCGCGGGCGGCCCTGGGCGCAGCTTTCATGTTCCCCAGTGCCGTCCATTCACATCCCGAATGGACGCTCCAGCTCCGAGCGTGCACTTGGCATTTCCAGGCTGGGATCTCCGTCAAACCTTTCCACTGCTGAGCACCCGAGGTGCTGCCGATATTAAAGTCAAAATTCTTGCTGTGGGAACGATCGTGTCCCTGCCTCGCTGCGCTGCAGGACGTTGCCGGCCGTGCCCAGCACAGACTCGGCGCTTTGCCCCAGGCTCACACGCTGTGCATGAGGATTAGTGACTCCCATCCCTGCCCGTGGTCAGTCCAGGGAGCCGTGCCGGGGCTGTGGTGCCCGAATGACTAAAGAGCAGCATCAAAGCCTCTGAATTACCTTCAGTGCTTGCCTTTTTCCACAGAAGCAGGAGAGCGTCTAATTTTCTCAGAGCATCAAATTAAGTCGGGGAAGGTGAGGTCTTGCCATGGAGAATTAGCTGTGGCAGACACATTCATCCTGCTCTGGTCCCTGCCTGTGACACAGAAGCACTTGCTGCTGAATCAGGCAACAGCAGCTCACAATTGGAGCTTTGCAGGAGGTTCATGTGTAGTTGAAATTTGGGGCTCTGGGCTGGAAGCTGCAGTTTGGTGTATGAGCCCCCTTGGCACAAATGTTCTTGGCTGCTGCACCCTCTGCCCACACAGATGGGTTGGGAGGTGTTTTGCAGGGGCTGTCACCGTTCTGTCCCCTGCTTTAGTCACTCTAGAAGGGTTTGTCTCCTCTCCCTGATAGCCCTGTGGTGCAAGCAGAGCCCTTCCAGGAGCTTGGTTTGGTTTGGAGGGTGTCTGATCCTTCCTAGCTGGTGTGAGCACCCTCCTCCCTACGGGCCTGCAGGTCTTGCTGGATGAGCTGCTCCAGCCTGGGCCCCTCTGAGCACCTGCTGCTTCAGCCAGCTCTTTGCTGAGGTTGTTCTCCCAAGCAGGAGCATCTGTGGATGCTCCAAGGACGTGTTTCAGTTGGCCACCACCTGCAATCCACCATCCTGCAGGTATTCTGCACCTTGCAGGGCCTTTGCCTTGCATCTGAGTGTGGAGAGCAAACCTGCTCTCATGTTTCATTTTCCATCACCCAGCATGGGCTGCCTGCCTGGTGCTTCATCCCAGCATTTGCAGGGCATGGTTCCCTCTCCAGGGCACCCCTGTTTGGGCAAAGCAGCTTTGAAAGGAACACTCCAAAAGCTCTGCTCTCCCACCCTGATTCCATGGCTTCCTTCTCCAGCTGTGCCATGAGAGTGAAGGCTGCCTCTCCAGGCAGGTGTTTAATTACCTCATTGCCTCGTTAATGATGTAGGACACATCTTGTTCAGATCCAATCACTCTGTCAGGGAGCAGCTCCTCAGCTGTGTCACTGGATAATAAAGCCAAATTTGCAGGCTGCATCCTGTAAGTTACAAGCAAGTTTTCCAGACAAAGTGTCCTGAGAATCTGCCATTAGTGGATTTATTTAGTGCTATTACAGCCTTGCTAATCCTCTGGGGAGAGGAAAATGAGGCTAAGGCGTGAACTGCTGCAGGGAATTGTCCTGATGTCCTGCTCCTTAGCTCTGGGGCTTGAACTCAAGGAGCTGCAGGATGCTGGAATGAGGCTGGAGAGGCCGTGGGGTGGGAAGCAGGCAGCTCCTTTTGATGTCTGAAGGGTCTGAGGATGAGTAGTCTACAACAGCCCTGGGACTGGGCTGTTAAGGAGGTGTTGTGGTTGGAATGTCCCCTGTACTTAGAGATCCCAAGAAGCAGGACAAGGGCTGCCCATCTGTGCTGTGCTGGCCTGGGCCACCTCTGGCTCCTGGGGAAAGGTCCCTGGAGCTGAGCTG
>WBNP01002577.1:0-16874 GCA_013401095.1 Passerina amoena
TTCTGAATTACTATAGAGAAAATATATCCCATTGTCTCTGTGAAAGAACTCTAAAGGCTGGTAGTAGTTTTATGACCTGCTAAACAGCAGTTCAAGGTGGGAATAATTTGTCAGAAACCCCAGGAAAATTAATCATTACTTTGCTGAAGCCTCACTGCTGTGTCTGTGTTTGCCTCCAGTTGGAATCCTTGGTTGGGATCCTTCCTGTGACCCTGCCAGGCTCTTGTTCCCCACTGTGTGCCTGTGCTGGAAGGTGTTTTTGGCCAAGTGCTGGTTAAGCTTTTACCATGTGGGTTACAAAATCAACTGGCTGCTCAGTCCTCCCTGGGGACGCGGGTACTCGACGAGATTACAAAATTGTGTTTGAAAGCACGAGCACAAAAGAAATAATCCTCTGAGTATTTGCTTCACTGGCTCGACTGGTGTGAGAAGAATGGAAATTCAAGGTGCTGGGGTGAGAATACCAAGGCTGGTTGCCCTCCTGGCTCTCTGAAATGTGGCACAGCTCACTCTGAGCCCCCTCCAGCTCCCTGGAGAGCCCTGGCTGGTGGGAGTCCCTGGAATCCCAGCACTTTTTCTTGGACACGGTGTAACCCAGCCCTGCTAACTAGAGCTAATCTCTGCTGTGCAAACAAGCTGCTGCCGTGGTAGACAGCAGCAGATGAAGCTTGGAGCGAAAGCCGTGCGGAGGTTGCGGTTAAATGGGACAGAAATGGTCAGACAGGTGCGAGGGAGCCCGGGTGTTCCTGCCTGCTCTGGGGGAATGCCGAGCACAATCCTGGCAATGTTTCTGTCGCTCGGTAACCCTGACCTGGGGGTTATCTCAAAGGGGCTCAGAGTGGAATTTGGTTCATTTCCTGAGAGCTCTGCAGAAGCAGCGCCATCCAAGTGCCCCTTTTCCAGAAATCAAGCTAACAGCAGCAAGCATACTTGTGCTGTGGGAACCACTGATGCTCTTCCCGGGGATCTGGGTTGAGTTTAACTGTGTTCTCTATAGGGATTGCGAGTGAAACGTTCCTATAGTGCCTCGTAGTGCGTGTGACCTGCTTATGTGCTCAGGGTTATTGAGAAATAACACTTCAAGCCCTGGACTGCAGAAGCAGAGTCTGTTCCAAGCTGTCCAGTTGCTGGACTGAATTTGCTCGGGTTGCAGGGAGAGCTTAGTGGGACTGCTGTGTTAACCCTTCCCAGCCCCATTCCTTAGGCACCACCTCAGGGCTGGTTTGCACCACTTCTCCCTGATGCCCCTTGCTGAGTTTGTGTTGAAAATTTAGTACCACGTGAGAAAAGGAAAACCATCTTTATTAAAAGAAAGGGATGGGGGCAATCAACCCTCCGACAGCTGGCTGACGAGTGGGCAGTTTGGGTGGTTGGGTATTATTGATGTCTTTAGGTGCCTTTAATTAAGGTTGGCTAAATGCTTTCCCAAATGCAATAAGGTTGTGGAAAGGCATGGAAGGGTGTGAGTTTGGGGCCAGGAGACAGAACTGGAGGCTGGGAAGAGCTTGTGATTTTTGGTCTGTGGATAAGTTCAGGACAGGACCCAGCTGATGTGGCTCTGAGAGCTTTATCTGGTGGTTTGGTGCAATTCAAATGGCAGGCTGTGGTCTGGGTGGAATGGCTCAGTTTTTGTGGTTCCAAAGTGCTCTCTGCTCCTGCAGAGTTTCCACCCTTGTGATCACTTTGGAGTGCTGCTTCAGGTCCCTGTGAAGGGAAAAGCACTTGTCAGAGCTGGAGGTTCCATCAGGACAGACCTCACTAGAGCTTCCTGTAGGCTTGGATACAAACTGGCTGGCCCTGGCTGTGTCATGCTTAATGTCTTTTTAAAAACTCGGCAGCAGAAACGTCAAGTGTGAGTTACAGAGGATCTCCTTAGAAATACCAAATTCTTTGCTGAAAGTTGTCAACTGCTCTGGTGTATTCCACTTACTTGCAAACCCGATCCTGCCTGAAGTCAGAGGGCCACAGCAGTACCTGTTGCAGCAAATTCTGGGCTGCTGGTGACCATCAGCAGGTCAGCTCATGAGGGACAATGCCCCTATTTCAGTGCCAGGTACCCCTTGAGGCAGTGAAGCAGTAAAAAAGAAGGAAAGTATTTGAGACAAAGCATTGTCCTAAGAAGGCTTAGGAGTAGCTGCTTTGCTTTTCAGAGAATTTCAGTCCAGAATTTTGATCAGAAAGTAGTAACTGAGGACACTGAACCCAGAGCATGCAGGTGCCAACACGAATGGCTTTGGAGCTTGCTGAAATTACCGCTCACTTTGCTTTGAAAACCCACCTTCAAAAAATTCTGGAGAGATTTGGCTGCCTGATGAACAAATCTGTATTTGATTCTTCTTTCAGTCTGGCTCTTTTGATGCTGCCAGAGATGAAATTCAGCTATGTGATAGTGTCTTTGTTTTTGTTCCAGTCCTATAAAGTTTTCATTCCCCTGAATACGCTAATGAAGCTTTGACCTGACATGTATTGTAGCTATGGGTTTGATGGTTGTTTTCTTTTCTTTTCTTTCAGCTCTGCAGTGTATGGATGACTCCAAGCCATGTGTTAATGAGGGAAAGTGCATTCCATATCAAAATGGTACAGGATATTGCAAGTAAGTTGGTTTCATTTCTAATCAATTTAATTACCCATTTTCTTTCCTTCAGGACCTTAGCCAGAAAGGAAATGTGATTTTTTTTTGAGATTTTCTTGCAGGGATCTTCAGCAGAACGGTTTTAGCACAGTTGGTGTTTCTTTATGATGCATTAGTTCTTGTGTGCTAGCTTTTTGTAATGTAGGAGATCTGGGACTCTTGTTCAGTATTTGGGTTTGGATCTTGTCAGTTGGATGTCTTTGCACTAGGTTGGGAACTGAGGCCAAACCCATCGTAGAGGTAAACTCTGTACCTTGCTTCCAGACCCACAAGCTAAGTTGAAACTTGCTCTCCATCCTAATAGCTCACCTTATTTTATAGAGCTCCAGCCTCAATTTAAATAGTTTTCAGAACTGTTCTGCACTCTGAAGTGTGCCAATCCCCTTCTACTGCTTGAGAGCAAGTATTACATGTGAGTTGCTAAAACACACTAACAACCCCCCCCAACCAAACATCCACATTTGTTTGTGTCTTGTGAATTGATTTTGGTAAATGCTGACACCCATCTTCACTTTGTTGCTGCATGGGAAGCTCATCAGCAGGAGCTTTGGCAGGGTGTGTGTTATCTGGAGAACATCACATCTATTTAAATGCAGTTCACCTTTCAAATTGCAGTACTGAGATTTTTTTTTTTTAATAAAGTGCTATTTTGCCAAAAGATGGGTCCTCTTTGTTTGGTTGGGATAATTTACTATGTCTGCAGTAACCAGATTATTTTCTAGAGGCTGTTTACTTCATCAGTTCAAGTTGTGTCATTTTCTAGCATGCTAAGCCATTATCTTAGTGCCAGCATTCTTTAAATATTAGTGAATTTTCTCCTGTTGATTTGGCTTGGCTAACACAGAGTTATGCTCCTCACACTTCTTTACACTTCCATCTTCCCTAACCACAACCTTTAGTTCTCTATTAATGTGGTACACAGAGCTTGATGTACTGAAATTGCACCTGTGGCACACAAAGGGGAAATCATCATCTCATTAGAGGCTCTCCTCAGGTTCAAATCAATACCTGATGTGCAGAAAGGCCACAGAAAAGCAAATGTGTAACTTGTTATTCCCTGGAAGTTTCTTCTAAAATTTCTAACTTTTGCTGGTTCCTACTTTTTTCCTTTCCAGGCTTTTATATTGATGTCAGCTTAAAGGAGCTGCCCTTCTGAAAAGAGAGCAGGGGCTTTTCCTGCTTTTCACTTCTATTTTGAGACTGAAACAAGAAATAGGTGTCTTCTGTAGGTCTTTCTGGTGTGTCCTTAAGCATGTTAGTCTGGAGCCAAAGTATGTAGGTCACAATAAAGGTGATAAACAAGATGTTGGTGCTGCTTTTACCTTCCTCAGGACATTTTTCTCCAACTTGCATGTTCCTCTTATCCATGTCTTAAGGATTGTTTTTTGCAGCCTCTGTTGGTTCATCTGATTAACTTTGCACTGTTTGTGGTGCAGTCCAGATCTTGACGCATTTCCCTCATTACAATGGCAGCTTTGACCAGTGTTACATTTTTTTTAGCACACATTTACAATAATAATGTTGCCTTCCTCCTTGCTGTGCAAAGTGCTCTTGCTGGTTTTAAACCTACCCCTCCTTCAAGAAACAGCTCAGCTCCTTTGCAGGTGCTGTCTCAACTGGAAAGGCTAACAAAGAGCTGTATACAGAGATTAGTAAGTGCCTTTTAGTTCTGGCTCAAGAACGCTTTTTTTGCAGAAAGGAAGGAACAAAGTAGCAAAACCCACCTCAGTTGTGGAGTCCCTACCTTTAGCAAGCTGATTCTTAGCATCCTGTTTTGGTTTTAACTTTTTTTTTTCCTTTCCTGCACTATGAGGAACTCTGAATAGGGGAACTTTCTCTCTGGTTTAGTAACCTAAATGACTTTCTGAATTTTTGATGGTTGTGAGAGTAGAAATGTTTTGCTCAGGAAACTGAATTTATTACTAAAACAAGTGGCTTGGCTTCTAAGACTGCAGGATCTCTCAATGATTAGCAGCATCTCCACCCCTTCCACTTTCTTGAAGTTATCTGCAGTACTTCCTTTGCTGGGCAATAAGTTATTATAACTGGCTCTCTTCCTCTTTCTCTATCTGCTCTTGGCTGAGCTGTTTGTTGTAGTGTGTGGTCAGGCCATCCCGTCAGCCTTGCTGTCTCCTAGGTGAACTGCTGAGGGAGAACCTGCATCAGCAATACCCAAATGTGATAAGATATGAGTAAGCACTGATAACAAAACACCTAGGCTGGCTGTTTGGCCCAGCAGTGGGTGGCAGCGTGTTGCTGAAGCAGCTTCCTGTAGCATCTCCTCCATGAAAAGAGAAGGCTGCTTTTCTGCTGAGAAACCTTCATGGTGCTGTGTCTGGCATGTGTTATGGGAACAGTGAGTGTGACCCCTGTAAGGAAGCTGGGGTTGAGCTTTATCAGATGGCTGCTGTGAGTGCCCTTTAAGCAGCTCTGTTCCCCTGGTGACGCTGCTGGCCCATGGCTGTCCTTCTGTGGCACTGCTCGACAGAGTTACTGACCTCCTCTGACCTTGATTTTATATTTAGAAAATTACACATTCCTGTGTTTGCATCTTCCAAAGACAGATTTTTTTTTTGTGTGTGTGTGTGTGTGTGAGAGCTCTTTTCTGCACTCATTCAGTGACTCTCATGGTGAGGATGCAGGGCTTATTCCACAGAATATGTCTGGATCTGCAGCAGCACTGGAGGGGACCCATCCTTCCAAGCTTTCTTGGTCCTGCTTTGACAGAAGGCAGGTTCAGTTTGGAGTTTGGCTTTGCTTTGCACTGTGATGGGTGGGTTTTTCCCCCTCAAGCCTTTTACCCACTGCAGTGTCAAACATGAAGAACCCTTCTCATATCCTCTCATATCCGAGGAGAAGCAGGGTAACAGTTCCCCGTTGCTCAATGCTGATTGTGACCATCCCAGCAAAGCCATTTCTTGCCTCCCTGCTGCTGGATGACTGGGAAGCAGTGGTGGGAAGAGCCCATGGGCAGAGCTGTGAGCTTGCAGCGTTTCTGCAGCTGCAGCAGGCTGGGGAGGAAGGTGTGGGCACAGGGAGCTGCTTCCAGGACCAGCAGAGCAGAGCTTTTGGCATGGCTGTTTTCTGAGCACGGGGGTGCAGCATGGGGCAGTGCCTCTGCTTGCAGTGGGGCAGGGCCCAAGAGCACAGAGTCTCTTGACTGGTTTCCCCATGTTCCACAGCTGTGGCCTCTCCCAGCTTCCCACCCCAGGGGCAGGGAGCAGAAGCAAGGCTGTGCCAGGGGAGAAGCAGAAGTGGGAAGGGAGTTGACACAGGGGGGCTGCAAGGTTTGGGCCCTTGCTACTTCTTGTGCTTGGCAGGCTTTGAGGACTGAGTTTTTTGCCTTAGGACTGTTGCAATTTGTGTATCCAGAAGGGATAGCTGTACC
Organism: Passerina amoena; assembly: GCA_013401095.1. Lineage (NCBI taxonomy): Eukaryota > Metazoa > Chordata > Aves > Passeriformes > Cardinalidae > Passerina > Passerina amoena. Next base: position 6,021 of record WBNP01002577.1, read on the forward strand.
TCTGTGAAACCAAGTGCTGCTTTGACACTGAGGTCTTCTGTTACTCCTGATGGTGTAAAAAACGCCTCAGAGCTGTGCTCAGTCAAATGGGGACATGGAGTGGCAAGAGGACAGGCTCCTGCAGCACATCCCTTCCTGTCCCAGCTGCCAGGGTTTGTACAGCTTTGTGTGCCTCTGTCTCTTCAATGAGCAACATTTCTCCCACTGTGTGCTGAAGTTTGTGCACCCTTTCCATAGCATGATGCAGTTTCTGTGTAGACTGGCAGCAGGAGAACCTCCAAAAATTGCTAAACTCAGAGCAGCAATGGCATGGCAGTAAGGGGCTTCTATCTCAATTCCAGCTGCCAGTAACTTCAACTCCCTTGCAAGGTTTTTGACCTACCTTTCCTTCAAGACGGACCTTTGTAAATGATTTTTCACTTGGATTTCAGAGGACTTCTGGGGCTGAAGGCAAGATCCAAGACCACAGAACTGCTTCTGAGACTGCATCTGATATCTGCTTGGGATCTGTCTCGAGAGACTAATCACTCCTAGGCTACTGAATGGGGAATACCCATAGGAGACCTTGTAGCAGGATGAGGTCTGAGAGTTTTCCAGAAGAGGCTAAATGCAGAAGTTGAGAAGTTGTCCCTTTCTGAGAATGGTCTGCCCTTTTCTGTTTCCTTCTGTCTCCTTTCAGAAGTCAAAGGAGACCCTTGAGACCAGGGCAAAGGAAAAAGGGGAGAGTACATGCACTGCTAGCTAAGACTCTGGGAACAGAGTAGTGATTTCCAGTCAGTTTTTTATTGTGAGTTACCTGTGTGCACCAAAAGCTTTTCAGAGCTCTGATGGGCAAAAAAAGCTGAATCAAACCCCGTGTGTTCAGAGTGTTGCACTGTGGAGTGGCTCTCTGCAGAGGCACTTTCTGTGGGCTGGGAACAATGGCTGAGTGCTGCTTTAGAGGCAGGGCAGGGCAGGGAGGCCGTCCCATCGCCGCGCTCGCAGCCGGGGCATGACGCATAAATGGGCGCCTTGAGACATGGGAAGGAGCGCTGGTAAGGCGAACCAGAGAATCCTGTTCTGCCTCCTGAGAGGAGCTGTAGGTGTGGGAGTCAGAGCCCGGGAGCCAGAGGGAAGTCTGGTTAAAATCTGTAACAGAATAGCTGGGACCCTTCTCGCCTCAGTCATCAGAGGGAATTTTTTATCCTCTTCGATGAAGCATCTTCCGATCAAAGTGGGGGAGAGTTGGGTTGGAGGGGGAGAGGCAGGACTATGAGGAAATGCTTCCCTTTGCCTTTTAAATTAAAACCATCTGCTTTCTTCTGTGCATCTCCAGATGATATCATGGGCCTGAGTAGAAAACTCCCATGAAAATCAAACATCTGGAAGTCTGGTTAGAATTGTCTATAAGGTGCATTTGAAGAGGCTGTCTCATGAATGTGCCCAGGCAGACATAGTACAGCAGATGAGGAGGTTTTTCCAGCAGACCAGACATATTTTCCACAAGTCTATTGAAAGCAGGAGAGAACTCAGTTTTGGAAGGTAACTTTGGTGTAGTTCTGTGGCAGAAGACCCAAAAGCAGAGCTTTTGTGAGTTTTCTACTTTGATTTGCAGCGTTAGGTTGTTAGAGCGAATGCAGCTCTCTGGGTTTGTGGATACTTCAAGTTTGGATAAATACCTTCATTTTGTTTCTACGTCTCTTGTTTAGCTCCATGAGAGCCTGAGCTAAGGCAAATGCAGGCTGGAGCTGAAAAGGAGGAGGGGAAAAAAAAAAGGCTGAGCTCTAAAGTATTTGTGCTGGAAAGTAGCCCAGAGAGAGTAAAGGAGAAGCTTTAATTAGAAGCAGCTGCATAGCTGATGCAGCCCACAGGACATTTTCCCATTTCAACCTCTCTCTAGCTTTCAGAAATCATGATTTGAATTAAGTTGTATGTGAAATTTGTTCTTAAAAGATTAAATTCCTGTTCAAGTAGGCTGAGAGACCTCATGTGCTTCCAGAAAGTGCCAGAACAAACTTCATCTTCCTGTTTCTTTTTCTGAGTGTTAAATGGAAAACTGAGGAGAAACAGTGGCTTTTATTTGGAAAAGATTTGGTTTCCTGTTCTGATCATGTCATTTGGAGCTGACACAAGCTGCTACAATTTTAAGCTGCTCTGTAGACAAGTGGGGTTTTTTCCTCTCTAAAGAGAACTTGAAAGAGTAGGTTGGGATGAGAGCAGAGCAGGGCTGGTGGGAAGCTGGAGCTGCTGTTGGGTTTAATCATATCCTATAAAAAAGTCTGGACTTAGACTGCATGTTTTCAGTGTTTGCCTCTGTTCTTAGAGAAATTATGTGGTGCCCAACATGAATCAGGAGCAAATATTTGCAGTTTCGTCTACACCAACATTCAGAACTAAATTACTAGTATTTGTGCCTAGAAATGCTTTTGACAGGAGACATGGTTGAAAGTCTGGACTGTAGGTTTTTTCTGTTCTTTAACATTCAAAAAGGATTGCACTGAATTGCTGGAGGGCAAAGTTGCATCACTCTGTGACCAGGCACTTCTCCATGAGGAGAACGAAATGGTGGCCACAAGGGCCATGGGTACCTGACCTACCATCCTTCCATGGGCAGGCTTGTTCCTCCTTCCAGACAAAAAGAGCTGGAGTTAAGAGAGGTTTTGCTGTTCCCTGTCGGGAGCACTCCCCCATGTTTTTCTGATTAGCCTCAGAAGATACCAGAACAAGCCTGGTCTTGGAGTGCTCTTCAACTTTGTACCAGAGCATTTGTGTACAAAACGCTGCTTGTTTGTGGGTGATGCTTGTCTCAGAGCACATATCTCAGCTTTCCTTTTAATTCATACCAGCAATGCTCTTAATCAGTGTTTAGGCTCCCTTCTCCCTCTTGTCTAGGAGGAACAGCCAAATGCACCTTCCAGTGTCCCTGAGTGTTGGGGATGGAGAGAAGACATGCTTTGAGGGTTTATTTACTTGTGGACGAAACATGAGATGTTCCTCTAGACTTTCTGATTTGCTGTACAGCTGTTCAATGAAAAAGCATTTCAGCACTTAAATGCTAGGTGTGTTTTGGTTTATTTTGTACTTGCTGGTGGAGTTGGAGGAGCTCTGATGAGATGGCCTGGGTGGGTTCTGTGTTGTGCTGGTTTGTTGCTCTTTCCTTCGTGGTAAAGAGAGCTGCAAGTGCATGTGCTGAGGAGATTGGTGCATGATAAAACTGGGAGAAATCCCTGTAACCACGACTTGTGAGGCTCTGGGGCTGAAGTTCAGCTTGTCTTGGGCTGCACAGGGATGTCCAGAGCCATGGCTCAGCCCGGGCTGCCCAGGCAGGCTCCGAGCAGGGGCAGAGCTCCGTGAGAGCTCTGGAGAGCCGTGGGAGCTGAGCTGAGCTCCAGGCCTGGCACAGCTGCCTCTGCTGCCTGCCAGAGCTCGGGGGGATCCTGCAGAGCCGTGCTGCAAGGCAAGGAGAGATTTTGGATGTTCAAGGAAGCCCATAGCCTGTGTGGTTAGGCCCAGAATAGCCCAGGACTGCCTCTCGTGTGATGTGGCTGTGGCTCACGCTGACCCACAGCCTTGGGCTGCTGCACCCAGCATGGCACAGGAGGCAGAGGATGTTCTGCATTGCTGCTGTCTCAGGATTTGCTTTCTGTGACTTTATTAATCCCGCCGTGCCCTGCAAAACCTCTCCTTTCATGTCTACTCTTGGGCATGGAGTTGAAAGTATTAAGGTATGGTGAAAGGAGCCTAATTTGGGTGTGGGCAATGGTAAATTGCAATTGTGCATGTATGACTTTCCTGCTTTAGACAGATGGCTAAAGCTAGTTAATAAATTTTAACATGAGAAAAAACAGTTGTGGTCATCTAGTAATGGCCCCTTGCATAACTTGGATAATAACCTCTGTGAATAGCTTTGTTTGAACTAGCGTGCATGCTCTCCCTGAAACAGCCAATCCTGGGGCTCTTTTAAACAAGCATGAGTGATGGAGAAATTCCACTGCAACCTTAAATGCGTTCTTCCAGTTGTTTCTCTCCGCTGCTGAGAGACTGAGTGCAAGTCTGTGGCTGAAAATAAAGATACTGCCCTATTTCTAAAGTGAATTCACCTAGCTTAAAGTTTAAAAATACTCAGTTCTCTTATCCTGGGTCTTGTAGATTGGGAATTATTGTTAAATCTGTGTTTCATAGTGGACACTTGGAGGTTTGATTAGCTGTCTTGTTCCCTGTTCCCTTTGCTAAATAGGCTGAGCCACCTGAGCTTTTTTTGTGGCCAGAGTTTTCTATTAATCATTACTGTTGGCTGCTTTGAATTCATTTGGGCTCTTCCCTCTTAAAGAGCAAACACCAGAACTGATGCAGAGGCTGTGCCAAGCATTTATCAGGTGTAGCACAATCTCATTTATTCCTTCTTGATATTTGCCATTTGTACTTGTAAGGTACCCCTGGCCAAACTGTCACGCTAGGAATTCACATTTATCTGGCTGTTAGGAATCCCCAGAGCAAGTATGTTGTTCCCAGCTCAGTTTTCTGGTTTGGGGGGGGGTGCCCTGTGTGTTTTGTTTCTAGATGTGTAACTTTGCAGTGCTAAAGTGCATTTTGGGTGCTGACTGCCTCGTTAAGCATGTTTCTACTCTCTATCAACCACTTGTCTTCTCTCCTGCCTACATATTTGACCAGCTTTGATATTTTTCATTGTTAATAATCAGTAGGTATGTTGAATAGCATAGGAACAAAGGCAGATTCCTGTAGGATTCTGTTAAACACAGCTTCATGACCATTCTTTGTTTTTTCAATTAATTTTTAGAGCCTGTCTGGTTAGTTGCAGGGTTTTGTTGTGATGTTTTTTGGTTGTTTTTATTTTTATTTTTTTTTGGTGGTGGGAGTTGCTGTTGTTGATGTGGTTTTGCTTTTTTCTTCCTCCAATCTACCGTACACTTTTAAGTGTGTAAGGAAAAAAGCAGCCTCTTTACTGTTACATTCCTGCTCGAGGCCTGGAGACTCTGTGTGTTTGTAGCAGTTGGAATCTCCTCCCTTCAGATATGAGTAACTCACTGATTTAATAATTACCCCTTTCCTGATCTGCAACAAAGCATATCTAATGTTCATCTCTGGTTTTTTTTACAATGAAATACGCGTTCTCTTGGGTTACTCACCAGTTACACCAGGCAGCTGTGCACTACAGAAAGAGCTGCAAGGGCACAGTCCTGTGTGTTATTTTTATCCAGTATTTTTACCCTTGCAGCTTCTGCTACCTGAGAGGAGCCAATGGACCTGGGGGGGCCACGGAGGTGGGCTTTGCAGGCTTGCTTGCCTGCATCCTCTGTCTCTGGAAGTTAAATGGTAAATCTGTAGTACAAAGGCCAGCTAAAAGATGGATTACAGCTGACAGGCATAGTCAGGCTGTATTGACATAAGTTTAGGTTAGAGAGAAGTAACTGCAATTATTCTGCAGTTGGAGATCTTTGTATAAAGTACTGCCCTGGCTGTAGATAGTGTGTGTGTACTCGTTTTTCTGTGGGAGACAGAGGAACAATGACCTTGTCGTCAGGGTGCTCGCCAGGGGCGTGGGAGACCTGCCTGCAGTGCTTGTGTTGCTATTTGAGTGCAGGCTGCAGGCAGTCCCAGTCCCAGATGCACTTATCAGCGTGAGGATAACAGTGTATTCCTGTCTCACGGGAGCCTTGTGCAGAGAGAGCTGCTGCAGAGCTCCAGGTCCCCAGACACTGCATTTCTACAGTGTTTATAAATGTTCTGGGAAGATGGATAATACCTGCTGTTAATGTTAGTTATTAAACTGCTTGGTTTTCTTCTGGAAAAGGGTGCTCCTTAGAATGGGAGTAGGTGCAAGGAGTTGTTACTCAGCAGTCCTTTAACACTTAGGCTTTTACTGAAGCTTTGAAGGGAAGTGCAAAAACGAGGTTCTGCATTTGATACTGCCCTGATTGAATGTGGTGTTTATTTTGCAATGAGCGATTTCACCATTTGCCTTAAGTTTGGTCTCACTTGAGACAGTCCCACAGGAAGTCCCTGTTACATGTGTGACGTCAGCCTTTAGGTTTGTTAGTGCCACCATCGATTATTGCAAACTTCAGGACTTTTGGTGGTCAGGGGACTTCATTCCTGGAGTCTTCCCAGAACAGCAGAGCTTCAGGTGGGACTGCTGCCCTTCATTTCTGCTCTCTTGCAGGTGCCGAGAAGGCTTCCTTGGAGACTACTGCCAGTACAGGAACCCCTGCGAGAGCAACACCTGCAAGAACGGGGGAACCTGTGAAGCTGCATCCCTGATAGGAAAACCGACCTGCAAGTGTGCCCCAGGATTCACAGGGGAGGAGTGTCAGTACTCAGAGTCTCACCTGTGCTACGTGTCCCAGCCCTGCCTCAACGGGGGCACTTGTCACCCCCACGGCCAGGACGCGTACGAGTGCGTCTGTCTGCCGGGCTTCACAGGTGGGCTCCTGCATCTGTGCCTCCAGAGCCCCTCCCTGGGGAACAGCTTCGCCCTGGAATGTTCTGGGGCAGTTGTAATAATGCTCTCAAGTTTTCTAGCTCCGGCACAGGAAATGAGAGGAAGTCTAAATGACTTCATGACCAAAAAAAGCAAAGGGGAATAGGGAATCAGGCTCCCTACCCTTTACACGTAAGCAGAAAAATATTTGGATCTTGTGGGGTTGTCCACATGGGAAAACTGAATGCAGAAACTACTCTGGAGTGGCTGTTACACTTTGAATTCAGAGTCTAGTTTAAAAAAAAAAAGGGCAGATTTGGCCAGCAAAATCTGTCTATGGGAAAACAATATTTTGATGCCTGAAGGGAAGCATGGAAATTTATTCCTTTGACTCTTGAGGGGGAGGTAGAAGAAGAGTGACTGTCAGTGTGTGTAGTATGTATGTGACTGTCAGTGTGTGTAGTTTTTGTAAATCACAACATTCTATATCTTGCTGCAACCCAGTAAATGGCTTCATACTGTAAATACAAATTCATTTCCATTTCAGATAGAACAGGGTAAAATGCAGACATCAGTTTTCCTGTAGTGACGTAAGGATTTAATTCAGTTAAAATTTTGAGGCAGTGTAAAAGAGATTCCGTTTACTACAGAAATAACTTTTTGTTACTCTGCCTCGCCTTCCTAAAGGAAAGGAATGCCAGTGGATTGATGCCTGCACGTCCCAACCTTGTGCCAACGGAAGCACGTGCACCGTGTCTGGGAACAAGTTCTCCTGCACCTGCCTGGCGGGCTACACGGGCGCGAGGTGCGAGACGGACGTGAACGAGTGCGCGGCGCCGGGGCTGTGCCAGCACGGGGGCACCTGCGTCAACCTGCCCGGCTCGCACCGCTGCCAGTGCCGCCCGGGCTACACCGGGCCCCGCTGCGAGAGCCTCTACGTGCCCTGCTCGCCATCCCCCTGCCTCAACGGGGGCACCTGCCACCAGACCAGCGACTTCACCTTCGAGTGCAACTGCCTGCCAGGTGAGCCCCTGGGCTCGGGTGTTCACTGCAGCCCGGAGATGTGGGAATAGTCTCTGATTCGGCCCGTGAGCCCAAGAACGAGTCAGAGCTCTTCAGTTTTCGGTCTTGAAGTTGTTTATTATCTATAAAATTTTCTTTCTGCTCAGCAGGGCAGCCAGCGGCACTCTGACCACCCTCGGTGCAGTGTTGTCTTTTTGTACTACAAACTACGTATAGCATATTTATATTTATTTATTATTTATGTTTATTAAATTAGTATTTATATTTATTAAGTATTTATATTTATATTTATAAATGTGTTTATGAATATATTATGTTCATAATTTATTTATTATTTATTTATTATTTATATATACATATAACATATTTATATTTATTTCTTATTTATATTTATTAAAATAGGATTTATATTTATTAAATATTTTTATTTATATTTATAAATGTGTTTATGAATATATTATATTCATAATTTATTTATTATTTATACTACAAACTACGTATAACATATTTATATTTATTTCTTATTTATATTTATTAAAATAGGATTTATGTTTATTAAATATTTATATTTAGTTATATTTTTATATACTTATATTTAAAACTATGTTATATGTAGTTTGTAGTATAAATAAATATATTATACGTCCTACAAACTACGTACGTATATTATACGTGCTACAAGTATAAATAAATATATTATACATCCTACAAACTACATGTAACCTATTATAAATATGTTATATGAAGTTTGTAGTATAAATAAATATATTTAACATATTTATATTTAACAATTATATATTTATATTTAACAATTACTTTCCAATGCCTGTCACCTGTGTTAGACAGTGAACCTCTATTCTAAACCAATCCCAAAGTGTCAGCATCACAGCAGAAGATGGAGGTAGAGGAGAACAAGAGGAAGAACTGGACACACCCAAGCCCCTCCATCTTGTCCCCAAAACCCCCATTCTAGAAATCCCAAAATCCACCTTTTCACCCGGTGATAATTTTTATTATTACATTGTTTAAACTTCTGTGACTTTCAGGTCCTCATACAAAGCTGGTAATTTGCTCCAGGGGTCATAATCAAACGCACAGGTGCTCTGGGCTGCATGCCAGGGTCTCTGAGCCCCCTGGCAGGGTCTCTGGCAACTCTGGACACGCAGAGGGATGCACTGAGTTCTGACAGGTGAGCTCCAGAGAGCTCCGTTTGCAGCCTTGGCTCTGCACTCCTGCCTGCTCCTCCCCAGAGCTCCTCCCGGGGTTTCTGTGCCCTGTCAGCTGGGAGGGACAAATCTCAGCAAGATGGGGAGCTCTGTAGTGCTCCTGCACTATTAATTCATTCCTGAGTGCTGGGATTTCAGGACACACAAAGGAAGGAAGGGGAAGACGGTCAGAAATTACAAATTTCTGTGGAACCCAGTTAGAGTCAGAGAATCAGATAGGTAAAGGCTACGGGGTAGATTCAAGGGGATTAGGGTGGTATCTTATAATGCCCATTTGGAATGTGAAATTCCATGAACATAAGCATCTACAAATACATAGTTTTGTGTCAGTGAAGGCCTCAGGTAACTTCAGTGTTTGAAGAATTCACACGTGTCTTTTTCCTTCTCCATCTATAGCCCTAAGACACACTAAGTTCTCTTCTTTTTTTTCCTTCTCCAGTTCCTCCAAATCTAACAGGATGCCAGTTCCAACTCCCCACACCCTTTTTGTCTCCAGATAAATTTTGGTTGCTTGTTTTCTGATGCTGTTAGCTGCCCTGAGTTCATGCACAGCAGGGGTGACATGCTGGCTCAGGATCTGGGGCTGCACTGTTCTGTGTCACCTGGTTGGGATGCTGGTCTCATCCTGTCCTCCTCCCTATCCACTTGTCAGCCTTGACCACAGGGCCCTACCAGTTTTCTTTGCATATTCAGGGTATTTTTAGGCTGATATTTTTTTTACTGAGTAATTCAACTCCATGGGAAACTGAGTGTTTGGAAATGCTTTTGACCAGACTTCCTACTCGAGTGTATTGCAGTTTGGCACACACAGACTTGGTGTGTGGTAATCTAGAAAAGCAAACTCTCTTCCCTTAAGCATGTCTCTGTTGTTACTGATGTGAAAGATGAAGCTGCCCAATACTGTTTGGGATGAATAGAGAGTGGCTGTGTTCTCATGAGGATCATCTGGAGTCACAGGTCTGTGTGGAAAGGGCATTTAGAACTCGGGAAAACTGTTCTCTTTTTGGAGACCCTTGTCTTGAGGTGTTGGTTCAAATGACCTTAAATGTGCATTGCCAACCTTAGTGTCTGCACCACCACTTTCTGGGTTGTCTGAGCAAGCATGTGACTTTGAAGAATTTAGCAAAGTCAGTCTAAAAGTAGAAGGATGGATCATTATTTTTGAAAGCAATTATTCTAACCATGCTTGGAGGGAGAGTGCTTTGAAAGAGTCTTTGAAAAGGGAGTAGTTTAGCTAACCATTGCCCTGGAGGAATTTATTGCTTTTCTGCTTTGCATCTTTTTAAAATGAAATTATAAACCAAGTATCTCTGGATTAACAGTCTTGTCCAGAAATTCAGAATTTCCTTTAAAGTCAGATCTGTTTAGCCAGTTCAAGGACTTTAGGGCCTCATGCAGGAGCAGTGTGGTGGGAGGAAGAAGAAAGATGGAGTTGGAAGGACTTGATCCTGTCAAGCTGATGAGTTTGCTTTAGAGATTCTCTTACAGGGCACGAGAGTGAGTAGGAGCAGATTTTCCCTTAGACAAGTGTGTGGGCTGGCTGAAACACGGTCAGGAAATGGAAATGAGATTGCTGTAGTAACAGTTACACACCTACACTCCTCACACGTTTTGGATTATTAGCTGTTACACAGTGTGTATAGTGGGGGTGAGTTAATGTGGCTCTGAGAGCCTTTACTTCTCTATTTCCTGTATTTGTTTAAGTTGGCCGTGCTGTTTTGCTAGCTTGTTTTCTTTTTTTTTTTTTTAACCAGTCATTTGAAAAGCAGCAAAAAAAAGGAGCTGTTGGAGAGACCCAAATGCTTACATTAAACTCTCTGATAAAGGCAGGGCACCCAGCCATTTCTGTCCCCCCTTAGTGCAGAGCATGCAGAGCAGAATTTCTGAAGTGTTGGAAAAGGTTCTGTCTGCAAAGGAAAGGTCAACAGAGAGAGAAGAGCAATGGTGGCCTGTCACGCCTGGGGAGGATGTGAACAAGGCCTGCTCCTCTGGAGGACAGTGCCAAGATCATGGAGGAGAAATTCCACTTCAGGCTCCCTGTCTGAACTGGAGCAATGCCGACGGTACTGTGACTATAAATGGAATTGCTCTGGCCCTTCTGGGCTGCCTTGAGATGCTGCCATTGCTGAGTGCTCTGGCCAGAGGCAGGAGGCAGTTACATCTCAAACTGCTGGAGTGGTTTCTGAT
>WBNP01002577.1:21874-64592 GCA_013401095.1 Passerina amoena
GGGGAAGAACAACATGCTGTTAGCAGTGGGAACACTTTTCCCCCTGAGGTTCTCATTCCTTAGTTTGGTGTGCTTTGAGATATGGAGCAAAAGTCAGGATGTGGATTGCAAACTGCTCTCGTGCAGGGAGAAAACACAGGACAACATGTGAGTCCCAGCACAGGGGGGAGCAGGAAACAGTGTCAGGTGTCCAAATACATTAAAACAATCAGCTCAGTGGCTTTCTGGAAGAGAGTCAGGTTATATAACTGCAAAATTAGATCCTGGGACCCAGCTAGAGAAAAGCTCACATATCTCAGAGCAGCTCTTTGGTAGTGTAACTGGTTAAAATGTGAAAATAGAGCATGGCTTGGTGAGATTTTAGTAATGAGTGTCTTCCATGCTTTATTCTGGAAAGAATTGAGCCTCTCTAAATTTGTGTGAGGTACAGTGAGGGAGTTTAAGTGCCTGCTGTCAGAAATTTGTTTACTAGAAAGTAGGGCTGGTCTTCATATTATACAAACCGAAGAGATAAGAACTTAAACCTTTTGTCTTTGTGGTTGTGGGTGTATTTCCATGCTGATCACGTGCTGGCATGAGTGCAATATGTGGTCAGTGGGATGATTCCTCCCAAGCTGAAACACAAGCTGATAGGACACCCCTGTGTTTTACAGCTGAGCCTTTGCTCAAGCTTGGCAGCTTTCTACACTTTTAAACATGGGGATCTGAAGCTAATTGTTTTCCCTGGTGGTGGTTCCTCAGCAGCTTTTGCCAGGAATGTGCTGCTGTGATGATTGGGACTCTGGGAAAGCATGTTATACTTCCTCTTTGTTTTAAAATTCCCTATTGTCACAAAATTTCTAGGATCTTGGGTGGGGGCTGGAAGGGCTTTGAAGGGATGGAGTAATATCAAAGGTCTTGTAGTTTTGGGGTTGGTTTTGGTTTGTTTGTTTTGTAATGTTGAGTGTTGTTCCTTGCACTTGATACAGCTTGGAACCTCCCAGCTCTTGTGTAGAGAAGTTCAAGAGATGGGAATGCACATGAATCACCTCAGGTCTCCTGAGAGCAGCAGCAGTCTGGAGAAGCTGGCTCAGAGCTTTATGGCCTCCGTCTCATGTGCCACACAGCACGATCTGTGCTGGGCCAGATGTTGCTGAGAGGGGCTGGGAGACTTGACACAGATGCTGTGGAAGCGTCTGGAACAGGGCATCAAAAGTAGAGGGGTTAAAGGCTGAATTTGGATGAGAGAACTGTGTCATGTTAATATTGCATTCCAAAGCAGTGAAGAGGCAGGGCTGGTGTTTTCAATTAACATGTGTGTTCTGGAATCATTTACTTCATCCACATTAGCATGCATTCCACTTGTGCTTTGATAAATAGCTCTCTCATCCAGCAGAAATGGCAGGTTTATTTAATGAAGCATGAAATAAATCAGCAGGGGAAATCAAGGGGAAGACACATCACTGACAGCTCCCTTCCCTAATGTCCCCACTTCTCCTTCTTTGAAAAGGAGAGGGAACTGTAGCAAGAATATTTTGTCAGTGTGTTCATTAGGAGCCTGGATTTTCATTGGGGAAGGGTATCTGATTCCTTCTGCTTTTCAGGCAGGGCTTAGTGTATAAGCATCACTTGGGTGGTGGCTGATTTGCTGATTGACTGACTTGTCTAACACTGAAGAGAGCCAGATCAGGACTTTAGAAACTCCTTTTCAAAGGAAAGACTTTTCTTTGACGTATCCAAGGCAGACTGTGCTGAGGTATCCATGAAATGCATGCCAGCACTTTTTTTTGCCATGGGAAAAACTTCTCCTGGCTGATGCTTGGTGGGCAGTGACGAGTTTATCTCATGGTAATCGAAATGTCTTGGTCTTCACTTTGTTTGCTTTGAATGACAGTGCTCCTCAGTCACTGAAAGAGAAACTCCTCGTGTCCTTTGGGTTGTGAAAGCACAGTTGGCCATCTACCCGTGGTGGAAGCGTTTTATCTGTGTCACCTGCCCTGCATGCTATTGGCAAAGGCATTCAGCAAAGTGGGGATGTGTCACTGTAGAGTGTGACACAGCGCAAAGCACCAAGACTCCATCCGAGGGGTGCATAAGAGAGATTTATTACAGCAACCTGAAAAGGAGGGCAAGCTGTGCCAGGGGTGAATTCTCCTCCAAAAAGAGACTGGAAGCCCTTTTCAGCCTGCTGCTGTTTGTGCTCTGTGCAGGTTTCGAGGGGAGCGTCTGCGGACACAACGTGGACGACTGCCCGAACCACAAGTGCCTGAACGGGGGCGTGTGCGTGGACGGGGTGAACACCTACAACTGCCGCTGCCCGCCCCAGTGGACAGGTGAGGAGTGGAAACTGGGATTATCTCACTGCTGGGAAGGTGCTCTGCAGGTTGCTCACCAACAGGTGCATCTTCGATCGGTTCCATGGGAATTGTTTGTAATTAATGGCCAATCGCAGCCAGCTGTGTTGGGCTCTCTGAGTCTGTCACGGGTTTTTGTCATCATTCTTGTCCAGCCTTCTGATGTCTCCTTTCTCCTTCTTTAGTATAGTTTTAGTATACCATTTTCATAGAATAGAAAGTATATAATATATAAAATACAATATAAAATATACTATATATATAATATAAAAAATATACTATATATAAAAATATACTATATATAAAATATAGTATAAAATAATATTACATAAAATATTATCTATAATACAATATATATTCTAATATATTATATAAAATAATATATATAATATTATATACATTGTATAATTATATATTATATAATAGATTATATTTTATGTAATATATATTATATAAAATATAATATAAAAACATAATACTGTATGATAATATGCTACATAAAATATAATATAATGTCAGCCTTCTGAGAACTTGGAGTCAGTTCTCATCTCTCACCTCATTCTGGGGACCCTCACAACAATTAATAACCACCCAGGGGCACCAAGAGGGATGTGGCCCCGGCCCCATGCCCACAGTCAGGGCAGATGCCAGTGCACCCCTTAAAAGAAAAGCTGTTGGCATCAGAGCCACCACAACAAGGGAGAATTCCCCATGAGTTGCTGTTCTCGTGTGGAATTGCACTTTGTAAATGGAGAAATGTTTTCCGAAAGCACAAAAAGTGGCTTTGCTGTTGCAGCTGTGGGCATTTGCTGATACATGTAGGGGTATTTCTAAGTTGGGATAATGATCAAGTTGGTTATAGTAATGCTGCTGAGAAACAGGGCAAATCTGAAAGGTAGGGGAAAAAGGATGGAAGAGCAGTGTATATATGGGAAGCTTATGGTTTTGCTACTGTTGTTTTCCTGCTAGGCTTATTTTTATGTAGAATTCTCCAACTAGCAAAGCTCCTTTTGCTTCATAAATGAGTCTGGTTTTACTCAGAGTCTGAAGGGGAAAAAAGCATGAGTTTCAAGAAAGTGTTATGCACAATATAAGGAAGCAGATTACAGGAAACTCAGTGTCATATTTAGTTGCAAAATGTCTCCATACCTCAAAAATAAACAAACACCTCCGGTTATGGGCTGAGTTTTTTGAGTCATACTAGTCTTAGCTGACGCACTTTTTCAGCTGAGTATGGTTTTGCCCTTATTTGAAAATCATAGGAAAAAAAAAGACCTAAAACCAGTTTTTAAAATGCCTTTTTCCTCAGAGAACATTAATTCTGGTTGTGAAGTGTTTGTCATTAAATGCAAAGGAGGCTACCGGTTAAGAACCCTCATTAACTTGAAAGAATTATATATTCTTAAATGAAGTGAAAACCACATGAGAGTGAAGTGCACCACAGCTTGCATAGCTCTGTGAAACTATGTGCAAATAGGAGAAAATGAGTCCTCTCCTCAATGAGCAAGTGTCCTTGCTTCTGTACTACCTCTGCATGTCCTGAAAGCCTGCAGAAAGTGAAACCTATGAAGGAAAACATGAGAGCTTGGGTGTGGAGACAACAAACCCTCAGTGACCCCTATAGTCTTGCTCCATCCCACAGAAATTATAACCCTTGTTGTGATTTCTGGCGCCTGTCAGTAGCAAATTAATCTGTCTTCCTCCCAAGCACAGAGGGTGTAATGCCCATGAGCATACAGTCTCCAAGGGATTATTCTGGCATCATAAATTTGGCTTACAGGACTTAGGAGGATGTCTGCTGTCAGCTAGGGATGACTTCTGCAGCTCCCCTGGAGGAGACCTTGGTCTCTCTATCACAAGCCATAGGCTGAGGTTCTGTTTGGTTTTTTGGTAGATTTTCTCCCCAGTCAACTCTTTGCAATGCAGTTGTGGTGTGGTTCCCTCTCTGAACCTCTCAAGGGCTCTGAGTAGCAGTGGGAAGAGTGCTGAGGCAGTGCTGTGCCATCTTCCTCCTGTGTGGATGGTGCTTGTGTGTGTGAAGGGATCTTCCCTCCAGGAAAACCCTGGGCAGAGAGAGGAGCTCCCCCAGCCTGAGGCTCCTGTGGCTCTCCAGCACAGTTTAATGGAAGGGGCTTTCTGAGAATGTCCTTGTTTATGGTGCAGCCGAGGTTATCAGTGCAGCAGCGGTTTGAGGTGATGCCTTCTCAAGGCCGTTGCCTTTCTAGGATTAGGTCAGTGTGGAAATAAAAATGAGCTCACCATTTGGGAAGCAGCAGCTTGGCTGTTTGAACAATGAAGGTTAGAACCTTTATGGAGCTCAACTGTCCTGTCTGAAATGCACAGTGTGAGTTTCTGTGAGTCCTCTCTGTCATCTCAGTAGCAGTTTTTGTGAAAGAAGTTTTTGTTGTGTTTCTTTTTTCTGAATGGACTCCAATTCCTTCCCTGCATCTTCAGTTAGAGACCAAGGAGGTGAGGAAAACACTACACATCCAGCTTGGAGACATGAGAGGTGGCACTGAGGCAGGGCACAAACCAGGGAGGATGGATAGAGGACTTGTGCAGTAGTTTGGAGAGAAAGATGATGTTGTTTTCAAGGTTAAACTGCGGTTGGTGCTGACAGGAGTAAACAATAAAACATCAGTTATTCAGCAGTAAGGAAATGCATAACTGCAGGTCCATCCTTTACACACAGGGGGTTTATAGCATTTTAAATCATCTCTAAGGTAAGTAAACAGGGGAGAGCTGAGCAGGCAGCTCTTTTGGAGTCTGTCCTGGTAAATGTTATAGCTCAACAGGGCTAAACAGTGAGAATGAACACCTCAGGAAAACAAAAGCTTCCAATGAGATCATGAGGTTAGAGGATATTGTGTGCTGCTTAAAAAAAAAAAAAAAAGCCCAAATACCCATATCTGTAAGGAAACATCAGCCAAAAATGAAAGGATGTTAAATTTTCTAAGAACACCTGACAGTGTAGATGTGCTGTCTTCATAACAGTCCCTGCTTTCAAGTACCTGCCAACTATTTTTGGGGAAGATTGAGTTTCTCTGCAGTTTTAGTCTTTATTTAATCTTTGTGCTGTGGGTGATGCTCTCTAGTGTTTGTTAATATGGTTTGTGCTTCATGGCACAGAGAAAGCAGTACCATTCCTTGCTAGAAAAATCAAGGAGTTGTACTGCATCTGATCAAGACAAGTTTTATGTAAAGTAATATTGGAGCAACCTTCACTGAAACAGAATCTTTCCCAGTTCCTTTTGGTAACCATCTGCCTCTTGTAATTCCCTGACAGGTGGTAGGCTGGGCTACATAACTATGCATTTTTTTTAAAAATACTCCTTTTATTTTGCTGCTTGCTCCTACCTTTTGTGATGCTGTTTGCCTTCAGTCTTATTTCCTGCTCCTCAAACAGAGCTCACTGCTCCTTTTCTGTTCAAGTGCTTGCCTTCTCATTCTCATTTTGCTGTTTTCTCCGGAAAGATAAAATCTTGCCTTTCAAAAACAATGATGAGAAATTCCTGCTGTCACCAGTGGTTTTGTCACCTTCAAAGTTCTCGTATTTCATATGTTTACAGTGATTATCAATCTCATAGATTTGTTACTGGCGAGGCAGTCTCCGGTGTGCTTGGGTGAAGCTGCCCCAGATCTTTCCTGTTGCTGAATGTTAACTGATTGCTGGTTTGTTTGAAGATGACTTTATCTTGTCCCAGGATGGGGCCTTTGTTAGAACCTCTGTGTGTTGGGTCCTTTCAAAGCACAGAGGTGCAGATGTGTGAGGAAGCTCCTCCTTTCCTTGGAGACACTCCTGGGTGCTTTTGGGAAAGTGTGAAGTTTATTCCCTGTGCATGAAGGGCCAGAGAATTTGGTGTGAGTGTGGTTTGAGTCAGTTAGCCAGCAATCCTGGCTAACATCAGATAAAGTGCCATGTGAGGACTGTTTTATGCTGCAGTTCTTCAGCCTCATTGTGGTCTGAGGAGGAATGTCATTACCTTCTCTCCCTGCTCACACTCTTCCCTTTCCCTTGAGCTGGCTCTGGGATTTGTTGGAGTGTGTCCCTTTAACTCAATAATCTACTAAAAAATCCTTTCCATCTGCCTATTTTTCCCCCTTTATTGCCTCTTTATTGCCTTTTCCTTCTTTTTTGTTTTTTTTCTGGGATCAGGAGTTCAAATTCACAGAGCAGTTTCACAGTGAGTGGGTGCAGAGGGAAGTGATGGCAGCCCAGGGCTGAAAGCCGTATGGAAGATTATGGGGAAACCATCTGAGAGTTTACAGGCTACTCAGTCATTCTAGGTACAATTCATCTAAAGAAACAAAGCTTGGTTTAAAATGCACCTGTTGATTCTTTTGACCTGTGCAGCTTTGGGTCTAGAAAGATTCCTTGGGGGTGCCTAAGAGATTACCAGTGCTAAATGCTGTAAATGATTATGTTTTTCTTGCATAAGAAAGACTCCTGCTCCCCTGGAAAGCCTGCAGTGTTTTAGAGGCTCGCCATGAATCTGGTTTTGGCCCAAATCATGTTTCAGGAGCAGTGCACAGCACAGATAAAGATTTGTGCCCTCCATGGGGTTAAATCTTTTGCACAGTTTGCTGCACCAGATGCTGTGGGATGAGTCTCTGGGTTTGGGGGACCCTGTGCCACTCTCAAGTGGGTTTTGGAAGATCTCCATTCTAGTGCTTCAGATGCAGGCTTGGCCTGCTCACTGCCTTTCATTATTTCTGCCCTGTGGCTGGGAAGGCGAGACTCCCATGGCAGTTGTATTTATTTAGGCTTTGTTTTCCCCTGAAAAGAGGGCTCCAGTGAGCTGTATATTTTAAAATCTAGGCGACCTTTGTCTCTAAGGGAAGCACAGTGTGCTAACAGCTGACTCCACCAAAGAACTCCAGCACTGGGAGCTAGCTTCAGCAGCAAATGTTTGTCTTGAGCAGAAAAGCTCTTCAGGCAGCAGGGCTGTGCTTTTTAATTAAAATAGCTGTTAGCTTGGTCATATGCTCTTAAACACTAGCACAAGGGTTACTTTTTCTGCAGAGCTTTAGGCAGGAATTTTCAAAGTGGAGTGTTAAGGGTTCAATTCCTATTTAATTAGAGTAATATTTGCTCCCTGGTTTTCTTTGAAAGTCCCAGTCTTAAACTCTGGGCAGACGTGACTTTTCTTTTCTAAGAAGGGGGATAAACATCAAAAGGCTAATATGTAACATTTTAATTTTTAAGATCATATGCTCTGGTATTTTGTTTCTTAAAACTCTTTGCCAGATACCACTTTCCTCAGCTTCTGTGTCACCAAAGTACACAATGACAAGTCATGTTGGTTTAGTGCTCCAGAAAATGCTGCCTTCTTGCAGGACTTAGGGGGCCAAGATGTAGGGGAGCTAACTCTGACAATAAGTGGCATGGATGATAAATATTGAACATGCCAGTCTCCTAAATCATTAAACATACATCCTTGCTATTTTACAGAGAGCCCTGTCAGGGCTGTTCTCCTGTGATCCCAAATGAGGTGCCAAGAGCTTTGTGTGAGCTCGGGCAGGCTGGGCCACACTCCCATGAGAAGTGCAGTCATCTTCCCCAGCAGTGCAGCAGTGATCCGCTTCCTGGTGCTTTTCCAGGCTTTATTAAAAAGCAGAGTGGCCTCTTTGGTGCTGGCTGGGATCTGTCTATGCCAAGCCTGATGAGCTGGCTGGTGTCCCTGCAGTGGCATCTCCAAGGGACAGCTCTGACAGAGGCCAAGAGCGCTCGCGGGTCGTTCCCTTCCGTCATGTTTGAACTGGCAGATACAAAGGGAGCAGGGAGCACGTGGCAGCCTCCGGAGCTGGCAGCTCCAAGCCTGAGTGTACAAATGATTTGAAGTGCTGGACACAAACAGACTTTATCCTGGATGTTGTTTGTTTCTCTTGTGGCCCTCGATCTCGGTGTTGTGCGGAGGGGACGGGTTCCAGAGGCATTCAGAGCTACGCCCTCGGTCCTTTATCCGCTGTGGATTCTGGAGCACCTGGCACAGCCTCCTGTTTGCGTGGTGCTGCTTCTCATTTCCAAGCCTTGGGTGGGAGGCAGCAGCAATAAAGCACCTGAGGTGTGAACAGCTGAGCTGAGCTGATGACAGAGTGGCCTTCCCTCACGCCCTCGGTGCCTTGCCAGCTGGGGAAACGCTCTCAGCAGCCAGACGTGCCAAATGAGCTCCTATGGAGGTGTCCTTGGGTTTTCAGCTCCTCTTTTGTGTGCTTGGCACTAAAACAAGATGGGCCAGACCCCTCTGGTGGGGCTGGGTCTGCTGGGGAGCAGACTAATAGGGAACAGTTGTTCCATCTCCAGCTGACTCGTTTCTGGCAGGTCCTGTCCCTTCCCTTGCACTTAAAATGAGGTGATTTGTCTTTGGGTAATTACTGAAGATGGGTTGCTGAGATAGCTTGAGAATGTGGAGCTTTCATTGTAAGTTTTGGCTCCTGCTGTCAATTTTTTTTTTTGCCTTGCAGATCTTTTGACTTGTTTGGTATTTCCCTGATTCACTGGATTTTCCAGAGGAGGTAAAGGGAAGGACAGAGCAGAGAGTAGCTTGGGGATGTGTATTTCCTGTGGGTGACATCTCTGTCCCGCTGCTGTCCCCAGTCACTTCACCTGCCACCAGCATATTAAACCAGTCTGTCATAAGTGCATCAGTTTTAATGAATTTTTAATGAATCCTTTTCTGATCATTGGTATTGCTGCCTCTGAAGAGCTTGGTCAGGACTGCTCTCTCTACCCAGTAGTCTGTGGGGAGTGATTTAGGGCAGTATTTAATGGATCAGGCTGGGCATAAGTCTCTTAAAGCCCAGAGTTTTGTATTTGGGGCTTGTAAAATCCCTTGTAAAAGCCCATTAGTTCCACTGCATGCTTCCCAGTGTGGTTATGAAATTAAACTCTTTTCTCTACCATATTAGCCTAAAATAAACACAGATGCTTGCTCTGCTCATTACAATCATAGATTTGTCTTCAAGTGTTCAAATTCTATATTAAGCTCTTAGATTTTATGATTTCTTTGATGGTATTTGACATCTATTTGAGATCAAATGAAAGCAAAACCAAAACCCCAGCACCTGAGGTTTGGGAATGGCTGCTACTGCTTTGCTGCTCTGGAAGAAAGATGCTGTGAGATCCTGGGGAAGGAGCACATTTCTGAGAGCTGAGATGCTTGGTCTTTAGAAAACTCCTGAAAGGGGAAACAGTTGGCTTCAGCCCTTTTTTCTGGGGGAGCTACTGTAAAACTTGAGCAAAGAAGATCTTTTCTAAACACACGTGCAGCTCTGGCAGGTGCAAACAGTGCAGTGCATGAATTCTGTGTGCCCCTGCAGCCATCCCTGGAGATGAGAGCATCAGTCTCATTTGCTGCATTGCCTGCAGGGAGCTCTGGGGGTGGCTTTGTTGAAGGGTCTAGAATTTGGATGTGATGTGGGCATCACACTTGGGATCCCTTTCACTATTGCCTGTTTATTGCTCAGGACATTTTGGTCTGGACTCTCTCCTTCAGAGAAGTTTGCAGTTCTCTGCTTTGAGACACCCAGTGTCAATAAAGCAAATTATGTAAACACTCAAGTATTTTCTTTTGTAGACTTTGCCATGTGCTGCATCTTCCCTGCAATAACTGATGTATTACCCTCTTTATTAGCTCTCTTTGTGGGTAGCAATTCCTTTTGAAGTCTCCTAGGAAGTTCTTCTCCCCAGTGGTCTGTCAGGCCATGAGCTCTGTCTCTTTTCTGTTCAGAGGTGGTGGCTGCAGTACTGCAGAATGTGTTCCTGACAGGGGCTGTGCCATCCCCGTTGCACAAGCAGTGTTTGCAGTAGTTATTGTTCCTTGCAGTCAAATGGCTGCTCAGGGGTGTTTGCTTTGCTGATTAAAGCTGTGATTGAGCAGAGGTCCCTGCTGAGCCCTTCCAGGGAAGCTGCTGTTTCCTCAAGGAGTGCCTGACCCAAACCTGCTGCAGCCAGGCTGCTCCTTTGTGTTTTGCTTGGCTTTTGTGCCTCCAGCCTCGCCTGCTGCTGCACTGCCCAGCAGCCCCACTTGGTTGAACCTGTCTGAAATCCCTGGCTTCCTCTTGGGAAAGAGAAATGGTGTTTTGTTAAAGCCACCACTGCCTACTGTTTCATCACCTCCTAGGTCATTAATCAGACACTCCAGTGCCTGTGTGCATTAAATGTTGCTGAGCTGTTTCAAGGAGCATGGATGGTCCTGTGGGTTAAAGATTGAACTGAATGCTTTTACAAAAGCATGGGAGCTGGAGTATTTTTCATAGATACCATTTTCCTGGAAGGCTCAATGGTTCAAAATGCAATTTTTTCCCTTTCTGTTTGACAAGGAGGCTCACACAGGAGCATGAGGAAGCTGAGCTTTGAGCTGCTGGATGCATGTTGGGTCACACTGTCAATGCAGGCATTTTTCTTGCATTGCAAGCCAGAACTGGACAGAGGAGTGTCCTTCTCCAGCCAGCAGTGGCATCCTGAACTTGCACACGTGTGGTTAGGGAGGAGAAGAAAGTGCAGGGTCCTTTGGAGTGTGGCACTGATGCCCTTCTGCCACGATTAGATTTGGGCATGTATACAAACACTGTTCCTTATCTCTTAGCCCCTTCTTGAGTCTTGATAAGATGCTGTTCACCTTCTCACTTAGGAGTCCTTTGAAACTTGGATTAAAAATGCAAACAGTTCTCATGAGCCTTGCTTCTTTGAGCTGCACTGGTTGTGTTCAAAACCCATGCAGCAATCTTTGGAATGTTTTATGAATTAAGCTACTCTTTCAAAGAGTTTTTGTCTAGATCTGGTTAATGGTTCCCAGGCAGCCCTTTCAGGAGAGCCAGTGACCTCTTCCCTGTGTGCTGTATCTGAGATAAGTGACAAACTTCTGGAGCTACTGAGTGCAGGATGGCATAAAAGCTTCTTGAGACCTGATGCTCCCTTTCACGTGGGTCTCTGAAGACCCTGAGGACCACTTTGTGATTCTCACCAAGTTGCCTTTCCAGGATCACTAAACTTGTAAGATATTCTGACTTGCAGTTGAGTCTGAGCCCAGTGCTGGGGTGGTTGTGATTTTGAGAGAAAAGGGATATTGCCATCTCCTCCCAGCTCAGTTTTCAAGGAGCTGGCTTTTTAGTTTTTTTTCAAGGCACAGGAAAGTATTTGCACCCTTTGCCCTACAAAATGTTTTCAGTGATTAAGCTGTATTAGATCTGCTGTCAGGAGCTTTAGCCTCTGATACTCCAGCTGTGCATCAGCAGACTTTCCTGCTGTGAAGAGGCCAAGAAAATGTTCTCCTTTTTGGAAAGCCTGTTCTGCCAAAGATGAAGTTCCTCTGCTTGAACTGTCTGAGGGTCCTGCAGGATCAATGCAGCTGCAATTGAGGTTAATGCAAGTCCTCTAAGGTTTGGTAGGAGCAGCTTTTTGAAATGGCTGGTGCTGCTTTCCAGGGTGGCTGTTTGACTGCTTTGTTCAAGCTAATGCTGCTCACTTTTGGTGTAGCATTGTTCTAGTTTTGTGTGCTGCTTTACCTGTATAAATCAGGCTTTGTTTTCTTTCCAACACAAAGAAGGAGAAGGGCTGGCTGTTTCTCATCAATGAGATCTGGTACAACGACTTGAGGCAGGCCTTGAACCCTGTGTCTGCCAAAAGAGAAGCTCCTGGGGTTCCTTGCAGTTCCTGAGGCTCTGAAAATGGGAGCAATCAAAGCAGCAAACGTGTCTGGCTTACTCCCTGTGGCTTTTCTGAGGGAGGGGAAATATGCAGGAAGTCACTTAGTTTCATAGTGGGCAAAAAGTGCTAAGAGTTGAATGCTGTTCCCTTTTTCTACTTCTAGTTTTCAATTTTGAAATACCACATGGACTAGCTGTTTACTTTGTACAAGGTCACTCAGAACCTGAGTCGGCATTTTACTCATTTCCCAGGCTCTGCAAATATCAAGGTCAGGCTAGGTTTTCATTACCTTCTTGGAGTAAGCTGTGTTTCCCTTCTTGTTGTCTTTTATGTGTGTGTTTCCACATTTCCATCAAATTATTGTGCTGCAAGTATATTCACACTTCAGTAGTTCAGCCTGTGTTTGCAGTGTGTCTTTTAGAAATGTAATTGAAACTATTGAGAGCACAAGGAAAGAAATACCTAACAAATGTGCAGCTAGATGAATTAACATTGAGTAGTTGTAGCATTCAGGAGTGACTTGGGTTGTGGACATGTGTGTTACACTGTGCAGTTTGTACAATCCATCATGGACTTTGCCCTTGGAAGTTGAAATTCTGCTCTGCGAATGAAAGACTTGATTCTTCCTAAAACTCTTAATAAGCAGAAAACAAGCTTGCCAACTACATTGCTACAAATAAATGTGTTTGTTTTGTTACAGTTAAGTCAAAGCAGCATCCCATAAGTAAATTGTTTCAGGAGTGAGAACTCATCTCATTTGGTTTTAAATCTAACTAACCTGGCAGACAGAAGTCTTCAATTAGGACCAAGGTCTTTTCATTAAAGTACTCAATAGTAAAATGCAATAGTTAATTGTTCATTTATGCCTCTTAATATGTTGAATTTCCTTTGTTTTTAAAACAAATTGCATTAAGGTGCAGCTCTGATTCACATTCATAATTAAACACAAATACAATTGTATTGCAAAAAGAGCATTAGAAATTGGAGAAGCCAAGTGAGGACGAGATTCAAGGAGCTCAAATGTGGTATGTGTCTTTAAAATACAGTTCTAGTGCTTGAAGAAGTTTAAGCTCTGTATTTTTTTCTTATGAAGGCATTGATTGACCTTTTAAAAGTTTGGTTTAGTTTAGGGCTGCAGAAAAATGGAATAGCCAAGAACACAGGGTTATTGCAAGGACATCAATGATGTCACTTTCTAGAAGTGGAGAGTGAGTACTAGTGAAAAAATACTGAAAAAAAGCCTAAGTGTTGGTATTACCAGTGACACTCAAAATGGGAAGTCAGAACCAAGCCCTGATCGTTTATATGGGTGATTAGTTAGCCCATCTTTGCTTAACAAAACACCACAAACAACTATAAAAAACATCCCCCAACAGCAAAAAAAAGATAGAAATGAAAAGCATGTACTCCCATGCTCAATCAGCCTTGCCAAAAGCCCAGAGAATGTTGCATGTTTGTGTGTGGAGCTGTGTTCAGCCAGTCAAAGGCAAATGATTTTTTTGGGGCACCACACTGTGGAGTGCTGTGGCTGAAACCTCTCCGTGCTCTGGTGGCAGCAGCTCAGGCTGGCTGAGCCAAAAGGATGTGAGTTCTGCAAGGGCTCCTCAGAGAGGGAGTCCTTTGATCTGGCTGGGCCCCCTCCAAGAACAGAAGGAAAATCACTTTTCTAATAAGCAAATAAGGCCTTGATTATTTTTTCCTGGAGGGAGTGGATTGTGTTGGGCTGTGAGATATGTGTGACTGCTCAGAGCCAGCCAGGGTGGCCACTGATAAGGCAGCACTGAAATCTCCTGAACAAACCCCTGCTGGTGTGACCAATGCATGGTTTGTGTGTCCATAATGCACAGAGGTGTTTCACAGGTAACAATAGCAAGAGTCCTCCCCAACTCTTTCACTGAGCAATCTGGGAATTGAAGATTAATTCTGAAAACTCTACTGTAATTCTCATTGCTGTCAAAATTTTTATGGTTTTCCAATTATTGTTATGAACTCTAGTCCTACCAAAGAATGGAACACACTCACAGAACACAGTTGTGCAACTTATTCAGCTTATTCTTTGAATAATAATTTCATTTCTTTGCCCCTAAGTGGGGAAAAAAAAATAAATCCAAGTCACATGGGATCAAAGGCTAGGATTTATCCAAGTACTTTGAAAACAAAAGGAATCAGGAGTATAGTAGATGGAGATGGTTACGTTTGGATGTTTTTAGATTCCTGCTCAGGATAAGTGTTCCAGTTTGGTGTATTGGAGGAGGGTGTGTCTCTGCTCTTGCATCATTATTTCTGTGCCATTAATAAACAATGTGACTTATCAACATCTGATAAGTATTTTTAATTTGGCAAGCCTGAATAAACTGGAGCCCAGGTGCATTGGCAGAGAAGACCTGTGGCCTGCTCTTGAATTTCTTATTCTTGGAATATGAGGGGAATTCCATGCAAATGTACATGTGCAGCAGATAGAGTAGCTGGGGAAGAGAAATCTTGTGGTAGAAGATATTTACTGAAGAGCTTTGACCCAAATAACAGCAAATAACTGCTGGAAGCCAGTGAGAGAGGAGATGGTGTCAGCTGGGCAAGAGGGGAAGGTCACATCAGACAGATCAAATCTCACTCTCTGATAAAGGGCCATCTTCTGATGCTGTGTGCATCCCATCAATGTTTTAGGAAGGGTGGCAAAAGCAAGTTACCAAGAAGTGTTAAAAAAAAAAAAGTCAAGCTTTCAGTGCTTAGAGAGTTTTTAATGTAACTGAAAGGAGAGAAATAGTTTATCAAGAAGAAGATTGTGGACTGTGACCAGCACTCTGTGGTTGCACATGTGCACCCAGCCTGGCAAGAAATGGGCTGGTGCTCAGGAGGTTTTATCTGTTCAGGAAACTCAAAATGACTTGAAACTTCAGCTAAACAATTTTGGCTTAAAAGTAAACTGTGCAAATTTAATGGGGAAGATGAATAACTGTTGAAGCAAAATATTATTGCAAGTGGTAGGTCCTCCAGATTTTGATGTCAAAGCAAGACAGATTTCAGCAAAAAAAATACTTCACTAAATGTGACTGTCAGGTTCAGCATCCTCTGAAAATTATTTCATTCTTGCTGGTCCTTTGGTCCTTTTCCTTAAATCTCCCTGAGAATGTACATTTGTTTTCTTCTCTCTAATATCTCCGGTTGTAAGAACACTTTTAGATTACTTATTTTGTTGCTAAAAAAAAAAAAAAGAGAAAACATCTCAATAACCAAGAAACCCTCAGGTCTTTTTGGTTGTCTGTACAATACCTGGGGCAAGGCAAATTAATATTTCAGGTGTAAGAGTTTTAAGAATTCTATTCTTCCTCACTGGGTAATCATCACTGAATAATTATATGGAAAGAATTAAGTTCTCCTGACAAGTGTGACCTTGCTGCTGACCTGTAGATACTCCTTTGGCCAGGATTTTCTTGTCATACCATCTTTTCTCTTAGTCCCTCTGGCTGCCCTGCAGGCAGCCCTTCGTTCTTTTTGCCTCTCACCTCCTTGCAGATGTATCTCCATGTACTGCAGGCTGCCTGCTGGCTCTTGCACTGCCCCTTTTTAAAGTAATTATTTTAAAGTCATTCTTTTAAAGTCATTTGCAGCCCAGCTCCTGCTTTGGGGTTGCTTAGGGATGCTGGTTGTCTTTGCCTGATTTGATGACGGTGCTGTGGCAGTTCTGGCACGGGAGTATGCTGGAATTGAGGAGCATCAGCTGGGAGACTACAGCATTCCCTTTGGTCACGTTGTCTGTCCAGGAAACCCCTCAAATCCGAGCACCTGAGGTGCATTAAACCTGCTCCTTTCTGTGCCCCAGTGCAGGAGGGGCAGGGCTGGGACGGACGGGACAGACGGACACCTGAGATCTCTGCAGCCAGGGCTTGGAACTTGTGGGTTATTGCAAAGGGCCAAGTGCAGGGCCCTGCTGGGAGCTGCCAGGCACAGCTCAGAGCAGCCCCAGAGAGGGAGAGAGAGGTAAAGAGAGAGAAAGCAAGAGCGTGGTAAAGAGGATGAGAGAGAGAGGAAGAGTGAAAGAGTGAAGTTCCCGTTACAACGCCATAAATCTTCTGTGCTGAATATTCTAATTCTCACTAACCAATCTAATCCTATAGCATTTATGTACAGCCTGTAAGAACCATTACATTACCATCCTGTGTTCCATTTTAAACCCTAAAAACTCCTCTTTGGGCCCCTTCTGCCAAGCTGGCAGGGTCTGCTCTGACCCTTGGAGCTGTCTGCAAGCAGAGGGTGTTGTTCCATCCAAAGGGGATTTCAGCTGGCCACACCATTGTTTTCCCATTGTTCAGTAACTGAGGTATCTCAAAGCTTGCTTTCATTGCAATCTCACTTAGAGTTTCCATATTCTCGAAGTCTTTTGCCAGGTAATCATATTTATAAGGCTTTCCTGTTTCATCTTCCCCACCACCCCAGGCCAGTTTTGCACCGAGGATGTGGACGAGTGCCAGCTCCAGCCCAATGCCTGCCAGAACGGGGGCACCTGCACCAACCACAACGGGGGCTACGCCTGCGTCTGCGTCAACGGCTGGAGCGGCGACGACTGCAGCAAGAACATCGACGACTGCTTCACTGCCTCCTGCGCCAACGGCTCCACCTGCATCGACAGGGTGGCCTCCTTCTCCTGCATCTGCCCAGAGGGGAAGGCAGGTGAGGGCACACCGCTTGCACGAGTCTGGCACTTCCACGGAAGGTGCTCGCTGGGGTTTATGCGCTTGTTTGAAGCGGGGTGTCTGTTTTACCAGGAGGGAAAGCACTGTCTGTGAGCAAGGGGCTGTTAAACCCCTCTAGCCTGGGACAGAGAAGTGTTTTTGTCAGGCTAGAAGACAAACTTAGTACAGTTTAGGTTGCAAGGAAAGATCTTTTCGTAGCTGTCCTTAAAAGGGGAGCCCTAGAAGCAGCTCTGGTCCACGTGCAGTGGTGAGAGCACTGGGCATGGAGGGAAGATGTCACCATGGCACGTGTGACATGGAAACACAAGAGGTCTCAACTGTGTTTCCAGGGGAAGCCTATGGCACAAGAGGGACTCCTCACTCCTTGATGAACTGAGAATTGATTATCTAAAGGGTGGTGATGGACTGAGAGTTGGTGATCTGAGGGATGGATGTATTGGGAATTTGGTGGGGAGAGGAGGAATGTTTTTGGAGGGTTTTCATTCTGAGTTCTGTGTATGTTTCTTTCTATATATAGTTGTAGGTTAATAAAGTTTTTTTTCTTCTTTTTTTCCTAAGTTGGAGCCTGCTTTGCTCTATTCCTGGTCACATCTCATAGCAGACACCCTGGAGCATATATTTTCATGGGGGCACTGGCATTGCACCAGCATCAAACCATGACACTAGCCCTTAGTGGAATCTGTATTTGCTTGAGAAGTTGCACATGAGTGTGACTTGCTCTATGCCCGTCATAATAATTGTATGAATCCAGAAAGCAAATTTAGATATTTTTATGTGATTGTGTTAGGACCTGGGGCATCCTCATTGGTATAGTGGAAAATTTTCTGGTTTAGGTTAGGTGAAAGTGTATGTCCTCTAACTACATGGAAATAAAAGTGATTTGTATATCTGAATTAAAGTGAGCTTCATGTGCACCTTTTCAGATGTCAGAAAAATTATCATGCTGGTTTGACAGAAGAGTTAGTTAACTGCTCCAGGGATGAGATTTTGATAATGGTCAGCCATTTTCCTGCTTCACAAGTGCTGGAAACACATCTCTAAAGTAACAGAATTTGTATTTAAATATGATATTCTATAAGTGTGTGATGAATTCCCTGTGGTAGTTCAGGGCTCAAGCCTGCTCAGGTTTCTCGCTGTGGGAGTCTCTATCTGAAATACCAGGACACAGAATTTGTGCAAAATACAGTCTGACAGCTTAATCTCTCTATTTTAATAAACTCTTGGATGCTTCTTTAGGTCTTCTGTGCCATTTGGATGATGCCTGTGTTAGCAATCCGTGCCAGAAAGGTGCTCTCTGTGACACCAACCCTGTGAATGGAAACTACATCTGCACCTGTCCCCAGGGCCACAAGGGAGCAGACTGCACTGAGGATGTGGATGAATGTGCAATGGGTGAGTTTCTGTTTGCTCTCTGTGAGTGCAAGAATGCACATTTTGTCATAGCTTCCCCACATACCTGGGACTCCTTTTGTGCCCTCCCCCTTCCATTTCAGTGTCTTCAGATGCATTTTAAAACTTGTGCGAGACCTGGGGCAAAGGGCTGAGCTGGAGCAGTTGTCCATGTTTGAGCTGGAATATGGAAAGAGGGGGATGCTTAGCCATTCTTCCTTGAGCCAGAGGGCTTTAGCACTGTGTGGGGAGTGCCTGCAAACAGATGTGATCATGAAGCTGTCCCTTAGAGCTGCAGGGTGCAACGAGAGCACCGCAGTCCGTGTGGGAGCTGTTGCAGCTACAGCCTGGGTAGAAATATATCAAGGCTGTTTGACAGCCAGAATATGGCTGGATCTTTTGAGTGCCTTCCAAGACTGGTGACCACATGGGCTTTTAAAGCTGTAGTTCTCTGCTAGCATGCTGTTGTGTTGTTTTGGGGATTAACTGCGCTCTTACAGACTTACTTACAGTTTTGTGAGTGCTCGTTCATGCTTCTAGAGAGAGTGATGCGTGAAGGAAATGCCTAACCAGCACATGGGAGGGTTGGAAAGAAGCACTTCTTTGAATTTCATTCCTCAGTCTGCCTTGGACAAGAGTGCTGTTCCTTTTTGAAAACACAAGGACAAGTTTGGCTGTTTTGTGGCTGTGGCGGCATCTTGTCGTTCTCAGGAATGAAGTAAATGTAAAATGTGATCTGGAAATAAAGCCTTGAAAACATAATTAGTTCTCTAATCCCTGCTAGCTGATACTTAGCCCTTAAGAGCTGTCATTAGTAATATGGAGCAGGGTTACTCCTCTGGTCCCTGATGGTGACAGCAATCCTTCTTTTTGCCCCTGACAGGCAAGAAACTGCCACTGTTTTCTTCAGTGGCCTTTCCCCAGCAGGATGAACAATCTTTCCCCAATATTACTTGCCAGAAAGGAATGCCCATGAAAAAAGCACAACTAATAAAGAATGCTGTGGCTTTCCTCCTCTGGGGAGAGGTTTTCACAGAATCACAGAATAATGAGGTTGGAAGAGACCTCTAAGATCATCGAGTCCAACCTATGCCCTAACACCTCAAATAGACCATAGCACCGAGTGCCATGTCCAGTCTTTTATTAAACACATCCAGAGATGGTGATTCTGCCACCTCCCTGGGAAGAGCATTCCAGTGCTTTATTATTCTTTTTTTCCTAATATCCAACCTATCCCTTCCCTGCCATAGCTTGAGACTGTGTCCTCTGGTTCTGTCAGTGCTGCCTGATGGAAGAGACCGACCCCCACCTGTCTAGAGCTTCCCTTCAGGGAGTTGCAGAGAGCAATAACTCTGACCCACACACTTGTGTCTTTCCTGTCCTTGCAGCAAACAGCAATCCGTGTGAGCACGCCGGGAAATGCGTCAACACCGAGGGCTCTTTCCACTGTGAGTGCCTGAAGGGCTACACGGGCCCTCGCTGTGAGATGGACATCAATGAGTGCCACTCCAACCCGTGCCAGAACGATGCCACCTGCCTGGATAAAATCGGAGGCTTCACGTGCCTCTGCATGCCAGGTGAGGGGAGCCTCTGGCAGAGATGGCAGAGCTGAGGGAGCGCTGCCAGCTCTGCTCAGGTGGAACACAAAGCTGCAAAGGGCTGGATGCTGTGGTGGCACCAGCCAGGAGGACCTGGCACTGGTGTGTGGGAGGGAGAAAGCAATTAGAGGGCTGAGAAAGAAACCAGTCTCTGCATCAGTGAGGAAGTTAACCTGCTGAGCTGGGTATGTGTGAAAATATTTGTTACTATGGCTGGTAAAGTGCATGTGCAGAGTCATCTCTCTGGGAAAGCAGAGCAGGTGCAACCTTTACAAGAGTGACTGTGGTGATTTCAGATAATGAATGGTGCTTGGGGTTTTGCTGTGCCTAAAATACCCTAAATAATGCAAGCTCCCATTGAACTGAGGAAGTCATTGTAAAAAAAGCTTCTTGAATGAAATTGTGCTTGTAAAATTTGCATGGCCAATGTAACCAAGGACCAATGTTAGTCTTGTATTTTGCACTCTGATAGAAAGGGGTGAAAAAAGAAAAGGATGCAAGCTGCCAGTTGCACAGACTTATAAAGTACTAAAATCATAAATATAAATAAAGAATTGTGACCCCTGCAGGAGATCAGATGATACCTTGACAATTACAATGAGTTTTTATAGTATTTAGTAATATGTAATATGTTTTGAAAGGTGGAACAGGAAAGGCTAGTCCCAAGTATTTCACCCTTCTTAATGTTTTTCTTGTACTCTGCCATTAGCTATAGGCCCTTGAGCTAAAACTCTCTGTTGTGTTTGTTTATATACCTTTTACAAAGTAATTAACATAACCCCTTCTCAAGTGGAAGAAAACATTAGATGTGAATTCAGCACTGACTTCTGCTGTTGCTGGTTAGGTGAGCATCTTCAGCAACAGTGAAACCTACACAATCAACATCCCTTTTTAGCCTCTGGTGTATGTTCTTACCTCATAGTTTCTGTCCAGACTGCAAACTTGCAATGAAACTCTGCTTAGACTTTCAGCACTGGTGTAAAAGACAGTTACACTCTGAAGGGCACTTTCTACAGCCTTCAGTCATCTCTTCTTTTTTTTTTTTTTTTTTTTGACAGGTTTTAAAGGAGTTCACTGTGAAGAAGATATTGATGAATGCCTGAGTAATCCCTGTGTGAACAATGGAGTGTGTCTTGATAAAGTCAACCGCTTCCTCTGTGTCTGTCCTCCTGGTGAGTTCTGATTTCTGGGAGCTTTTCCTGCCTCACCCTACCAAGAGCTGCACAGCTGTTGTGGGTGAAATGTTTCCTGTGAGTTTCTGTTGTTCTTGGGGCAGTACCTGTTTGAGTGAGTGAGTTGCAATCACTATTAGATCAGAATAGTTTCATGTTGGTTACAATAATATTGTGCCTGTAACTGGGTGAGCATTGACAAACACACAGTTGGACACCTCATCTAAAAGAGCAGCTGGCAACAAGAGCTTCTGTTGTTGTGGAAACTACAGTGAGAGTCTCAGCACATTTTAAAGATCAGACCCTCTACACACTTTTTGTCTTTTCTGAGGGTTTTAGGCAGAAGCTGGTTTTGCATCAGTATAGTTTACGGTGCTTGCATGAGGAGTGAGATGAATTGGGCTCCACTAGAAAAGAAAAAGAGCTGAGCTGAGGGACCAATGTTAGCTGTAGAGTGACTTATTTTCTTCATGGGTTACAAAAAATTTTGAGTTCAGAATTTACATGACAAAAGCCTGCTCTGCAGCCCTTCTTACTGACTAATGATGTTCAGGCTCTTGCTTTGGTTTCTTCCTCCAAGAAGAATTCCTCATGTTTTGTTTTTTTTTCTGAAACTGCCCAAGGATCTGCATCACCTGCCATCACCTGTCAATACTTTGTTAACTATTTAAAGAACTGTTTTGAAAGTTCCAGTGCTATTTTGCAGCACATTCCATACTGCTGTAGTAATTCTAGTCTGAAGGCTCTGGTGATGTATGCACTGTTATTTTATTTTTAGCCGCTTGCTTTGATTGCCTTAAAGATTTTTATTAGTGAGCTCTCAGCTTTCCAGGCAGGCATTACTGCCCAGTGGTGGACACTGCTTTATTTCTCTGTGACTTGGCCATCTCAGTTTTCCAGCTGACCTGGAGGACAGAACCTTTGGAGGGTGGGTCGGGCGAGGAGCGAGCCCAGCAGGGCGTGGTGTGTGCGTGCTTCGTGATGCCACTGAATTGGGTGGGCTTGAGGGTTTGTTAGAGGTAATTCCTGACAGTGCAGCTGTCTGGGTGTATCCTTCAGTGACTCCTGGTTTCCCTGTGTCTCTCAGGGTTCAGTGGGGCCGTGTGCCAGATTGACATAGACGACTGCTCCAGCACGCCGTGCCTCAACGGAGCCAAGTGCATCGACCACCCCAATGGCTACGAGTGCCAGTGTGCCACAGGTCAGTCTGCTGCTCTGAGCCCCTGGGGGCAGACAACGTGGAGCCTAAGCACATGAAAGGCTGGTCTCAAAGATGTCCCTGGTTTTTCTTTCTTTCTCTGAAATGCTGCTTGCTTGTTGCAGAGCTTTGTGCACTCCTCTGTGCAGGGAATGGTATTTAAGCAGAGAAAGCCTCTCACTTGTGGCAGCTAAGTTGATGGGAGTTCTGCCTCCCTCTTTCAGCAGCATCCTTTGCTTACCAGAAGATGACAGCTTCCTCTGTACTAGCTATGGAATCCACATGTGGGAAAACATGAGTGTGAAGGCTCTTGTCTGGGGTTTACCTCCCTCTCTCCCAACTCAGATTATATCGTGTGCACTTGAAAAGCAGGAGATGGGCAGAGCAGTGCTGCTG
The DNA here is from genome assembly GCA_013401095.1 of Passerina amoena. Taxonomy (NCBI): domain Eukaryota; kingdom Metazoa; phylum Chordata; class Aves; order Passeriformes; family Cardinalidae; genus Passerina; species Passerina amoena. The sequence continues at coordinate 44,301 of WBNP01002577.1, forward strand.
TGCGTTCTGATTTCTGTTGCATCAGAAGGCTAAGTTGCATTTTATGTCAGAAGTGGCATTTTATGTCAGAAGGCTAAGACTGAAATGCAGTAACAGTTGTGGAAGAAATTCCACTCAGAATTTGAGTGGAAATGATTTGAAATGATTTGTCAGGTACCAGACAGAAATTATGGCAGAGCTGTTGCCAAACTCAGGTGGTTTTTTAATGCCTGGTGAGTTACATATTCAGAAGCATCAGGTTTAATGATAGGATTTTCTTATCTTCACACCTCCAGGGGTGATCTAGAGATGTTTTTATCTTCATTTTTACATCTGGTCAAATAAGAGAGTTCAGAGCTGTTATATTGTAATTCTCAGTAAGGAGCTACTCTTGGTTGCTTTCAGTTCATGGTCCCTGATACACTGCTCATGATACAGATTCAGGTATGAAATGCCTTGGCTTTAGCTCTTCCATTAGGGAAGAAGCTGAACAATTCCTGGAGCTGTATTAGTTCCAGTAATGTGCAGTAAGGTTGGTTAGATTTATGTGCAAATGTTCTCATTTTGAATCATTCCAATAATCAAATTATTAAGGCAAATTTGACTTGACAGAATGTAGCAGAGATTAGCCTAAAAATAGCCTGGTTTTTCTCACATGTAGTCTCCACCATTCCCAAAGTTCCTGAAGAAGCATTGAATTTGTTGGAAGGAGGAGAATGCAGTAGTTCTGACCAGGAGTGGAATAGTTACTGTGGTCAGAATTTTCCTTTTGACTACTTCATGTGGCAAACTAAGCAGACACTTGCAAAAACAAAAAGGAAAAGCTCAAATCTTCTCCAAACATGGAAACTGTTTTAGTCTTTCTCAGGCTGGGGTGTGTTCAGGTTGCTTTCATTCCCTGAGACTGCAGAGCTTATCAGGCCTGAGGTGGGTTTGGGTGGTGTAGGGGAGGACAACGTGGAGAGCTGTGCCTTGAAAAGCAAGTTCTGAATTTGGCACCAAAACTGCATAAATCACCTCAATACAGAAACTCTAGGTAATCCCACCTGAGGAGGGGAGGCAGTTGCTTCCATGAAGGCAAGTGATGTAAAGGAGCATCTTCAGGCTGAAAGCAACCAAATGCATGTTACTGATTTGGCAGTTCTTAGTAAAATCCTTGGTTAAATATTTGACTGAAAATGGAAGAGGGATGCTGTGTTAGGGCTGTTTTCCATCCTGTCTGAAGGATTTTCATATTCAATATTAAAATGGTTTTTTCCTAGTCTAACTCTTGTCTGCAAAGAGAGGAATCATGTTTTGGTGAGGTATGTTCAGTTAGGAGATCCAGAAGCATTCCTGATCTCTGAGTTGAGCTACAATAGCTGGCAAGGTAATGACTGTTGAATGAACGTGTGCTAAGCATTATATTTAATATTGACAGCCTTCTGTAAGACTGAAATGTGGAGTTCTTCCTGGGGGCAGGTCAGGTTTGGACAATGAGTTTGAGGATGTTCTTGCTCTGCTCCTCTCATGGTGTGAGTGATGCATTTGTGTTGTTCCCCGAACGGTAATCGCCGGCTGCCAACGTCATTGAAAACTGCAAAATGTTTGGCCAAATGCTGTACAGATAGCTCTATTTACTGCTTGCTTTTTGTCTTTTCTTTCCCTTCTGGCATTATTCCACTTCTCCTTCCCAGTGGTAGATCATGGCTTTTCTTTTCTTGGGTTGTTTCAGGTCTTTCCTCTTTTATTTGTCTCTGCCCTCTTTTTTTTTTTTCCCCTCTGCCACCATTTCTCCCCTTGTCAGTTTGTTTTTCCTCCTTCCCTAACATCTTTTTATATCCATCTCTCTAACTAGCTTCCCTTCCCTCTCCCCACCCACTTCCACACCCATTCATCCAAGCACACGTTCGCAGAACTTGGAAATGTTAGCCGTCACCTGGTATGTTTGACCACAGAAATAACCACAAACCTGTATGAAAAATGGGGAGCCTCTTGTCCACTTATAATACTCAGGTGAGAACCACTCTTCAGCTGTTGAAATTCCCTGCAGCTTGGTTTGTATCAGTCTCCAGTTGGTGTCTTGAAATGTCAGGTTCTGCCTTCTTGATCTGCCGCTGCAACAGTGAGCTGTTGCTCCAAAACCTCAGCTCTGAAAAAGCATTTATTTGAAATTGTCCCAGTCTTCTATAGCTCTGCTCCATCTAGCCCCTTTTGTGGATAGGTTCTGTCCCTCTCTGTTGCTCAGGATGTTTCCCAGCTGAAGCAGAATGAAACAGGCCAGGTTGCTGCTTGTTTCATTGCTCCTGACCAAGAGGTTGCATGCAGCCTTCAGTAAATTTGCAGTTGGTGCTTGATTGCAGTTGCTGAAAAGTTTCCCAGTGAAGGAGGCAAGAAACTTTCTAATAAGCAGAGCTGCAGAAGCTTTGACATGAGCCAAGGGAGTTCCCCTGGGAAGGTTTCAGCAACATTTTTGCAGTAATTGCTCATTTTAACAAGGTCAGCCCCACTCTGTCCCCCTGGTACTGTGCAGAGGAAATAATGGCAGGACTGTGCCTTCAGACAGTTTATACTGATGCAAGTAAATATTTCTGATGGACATTTACATGTTTCCTCTCATGGCTACTGTTCCAAATAACCTGAGGGTGACCACTTCCAGTGCCAGTGTTCTCTGTGCATGCTGCTGTTCTGTAATGCTGTGAACAGTGCAGAGTGTTCTGTTCCAGGGCTGGAAATGCAGTTGAGGTGCCCAGTTACCCTTTGTGCTCTCTGCCACTTTGCTGATTCTTTCTGTACCTGCATTATATTCACTGCAGCATCCTACCAGTGGACTCCTTCCTTACTCGTGGCTTTTCCTCAGGTTTTACTGGCACTCTGTGTGAGGAGAACATCAACAACTGTGACCCTGATCCCTGCCACCACGGGGAATGCCAGGATGGCATAGACTCCTACACGTGCATCTGCAACCCTGGCTACATGGGGGGCATATGCAGTGAGCAGATTGATGAGTGCCACAGCAATCCCTGCCTCAACCAAGGGCGCTGCATCGACCTGGTCAATGGCTACCAGTGCAACTGCCTGCTGGGCACCTCAGGTATGGAAAACACCACTGCAAGGCTGGGGTTCAAGCATGTGATTATTTCTTACCTGTGCTCTGGTGTGGGCTAGGTTGAGAGTATCATTTTCACATTGCTTTGCCCTGCTGAACTTTGGTGTGTTTGTGTGGATTGCCTAACCCTCACTGGTGCTGCAACCGATCTTGGGAGAATTTGCCTCCTCTTTGCTCCAAAAAAAAAAAAAATCAGGCCTGCAGAAAAATTAGGCATAGTGTTCAAAATGTTTATTCCTCTGTTTAAATATTTAGTACAAGTTCAGGGTCATATTCAGTCAGCACCCAGTGGCTCGGGTGGCATTCCTTGGTGTTGCAGTGCTTCTGCATCATCACCTGTTTAAGTTGCCCCCAGCGTGGCTTTGAAGCAGGTGGGATTCTTAATTAGGCTGTTTTGGGAAAACAGTTTTGTTGCCTTCTTTGTAAGATTTACCCTCCTTGCTCCTCTAACTCCTTTGTTTTAAATCCAGGAATAAACTGTGAGAATAACTTTGACGACTGTGCCAGTAACCCGTGCATCCATGGGACCTGCATCGATGGCATCAATCGCTACAACTGTGCCTGTGAGCCTGGATTTACAGGTAAAGTCAGCTACCCAGGGGCTCTCAGGTGTTTGGAAGATGGTTGTCCCAGTAGCCAGGGCAGTGCTCTTTGCACACTCACTGCAAGGGATTCAGTCGGTGTCTCAGTAAATCCTTCTAATCTTTGGATCTTAGCATCTTACATTACAGCCAGTTCTACCAAACAGAAAAATGGCCTAATCTGTGCTGTGAAATGCCATTCTTGTTAGGTAATTCAGTCCAATTCATGGTTCTTGGGTTTCTAACAAATAAACCCACGTGACTTTGGTTTATTATTTACAGCCTCTTTCCAGGGACAGAGAGATTGTGGACAATATGGAGAGGTGTTTGATTAGACTCTGCCTAGAGCTTTGACCATGAACAGTGTTTCTATTTCTGTGAAATCAGAGCATTAACTTGGTGTTCTCATGAATTGTTTCCCACTCTGAAGTCTTCAGATGAATAACCTGATTTTTTCAGTACTTCTCTGTCATAGCATGGTCTGTTCTGATTTCTTTTTATACTAAAAAATTTCTCTGGTACAAAGTGGGGCTGAAAAAAGAAGTGGTTAGACACCTCTGGATCCATGTTTAGAGCTCTGAGTCAACATCAGGACTATTTCTGATGACTAAAGCACATCTCACCACTGTTTGTAAGGGCATTTGTGTTTTGAGCCATGTAGGGTAATACAAAATAATCATTGTGAGGCAGTTGGTAGTTTATTACAGCTTTCTCATCACGTTTGTTGCTGTTTATTACTGAATGATTCTAGTTAGAATAGATCTGAAATGCATTAGAGTGCTAAAATGTTTCGTGTGTCTTGTGCTTTTCTCTTGGGGTCTTTCTAAACTCCTGATGCTCCTTCCTTCCCTCCTATGGCTCTGGCACGATGGAACTCTCTGGTTCCCAGAATAAGATGGGTGATGATGCTGATCACTCGTGCCTACCACTCTCCTAGGTTGCTGCTCTTCCATATTTGTTATCCTGCTGGATCTCTTACTGTTACACTGTTAAAATAATTCAGTAATGTGAGGAATTAAGGAGCTGGCTTGCATGGGGTCTTGTTACTTTGTCATTTCCTTCTGTTAAAAATGCTTTCAGCTTACTGCATCATTCACTCTGTTTAGCTTTCCAGCCTCACAAGTCCTTTTGGTCACTGCTTCGAGGATCTTGCAGTCGTAATCAGAGGCAGGCAAAACAGGAAACGGTGTTTTTTAGAGCCCCTTTTGCGCAATAAACCACAAGAACTGTATTTACTGCAGACATTTGGGCACTATTGGTTGTTCAAAGGGTAGGTACTTCAAAGCAGAGGAGCAGGGCCACGACAAGTGCAGCTCAAGAGGTTTGTTGCAAGCATGATACAGCTGAGTGGTTTTTGCTTTCCTAATCAATATTAACTGGTGATTTTAACGGAGATTCTGGAATGGTTTGCTGAGTGTAAGTGCTGTTTTCCAGGCACAGCATCTCTCAGAAACGCTTCTCTTGTTCTCTTGGCTGGAGTGAAAGCACGGAGGCATGCGAGCTCCGCGCTGCTGCCTTGGCTTCCCTGAGCTGTGTCTCGCCGTGTGCTCTTGCAGAGGTGCAAAGCCAGCGGTGTTTCAGGCAGCGCAGCTCAGGAAGCGCCGTTTCCCCCCGCAGGGCCCCGGTGCAACGTGGACATCGACGAGTGCACGTCCAGCCCGTGCCACAACGGGGGCACGTGCGTCAACGAGGTGAACGGGTTCCGCTGCGTGTGCCCCGAGGGCTTCCACCACCCGCACTGCCAGCCCCAGGCCGACGGCTGCCTCAGCAGCCCCTGTGTGCACGGCAACTGCACGCACACTGCCACGGGGTGAGCGCCAAACCTGCCCGCTCCTGATTTTCCCTAATTTCTCCCAGTTTACCCGATGCCTGTGACATAATCACGGCCAGGTGAGAATCTCACCTGAGCCGCTGTCGGTCTCTCCTGCACTGCGGTGCCTTCCACTGGCCAGCTGATTGCATGGTCAGCAGCAGCAGTGGGTTATTTATGCACCATCTGCAGCCAGAGCTACGTCTGCCCCTGCTCCTGCCTTCAAAGCAGAGCCAGGCTGCCAAGTTCCAGCGCAGCTCCTCGCGTCCACTCGGTCTGGAGAGGGTTCTCTCTCTGCTGCTACACCCCCTCCAAATCCTTTTGATTACAGCTGCCTTTCCCACAAATCTGCCAGGGCAAACAAACAGCCATAAGGAAGGTGTAGACCTTCATTCACCAGCTGGTGTTTCAGCACAGGTTTTTCTGTCCTGCCTTGTGTTGTTTGCTGGTTTTGCATGGGCAAGTTGTGCCACCATCTAGAGGGAGGGTTTGGTGATTCTAATGTGTTTTGGTGTTGTGGGTCCCAGGACGAGGTGAGAGATGAGAATTTGACTCCAAGTTCTCAGAAGGCTGATTTATTATTTTATTAAATGATATTAAAAGAAATTATATACTGAAACTATACTAAAGAAAAAGGAGACATCAGAAGTCTAGACAAGAATGATAATAAAAAGTTGTGACACTCAGAGAGCCCAACACAACTGGATGGGATTGGTCATTAATTAAAAGCAATTCCCATGGAACCAATCAAAGATGCACCTGTTGGTGAGCAACCTCCAGAGCACATTCCAAGCAATCAGATAATTCTTGTTTACATTTCTTTTCTGAGGCTTCTCAGCTTCTCAGGAGAAAAATCCTGGTGAAGGGATTTTTGAGAAAATATCATGGTGACACTAGTGAGCTGAGTGAATGCAATTAAAATAAAGAAATGGTTCCAAATTAAATCTTTGGGGAGCAGGAGCAACCTATTCCATCAAAACCTAAAGCATTGAGTGTGGGGTCTGTCTTTATTGGCTCGTGCTGTTCTTCCTACCCAAACACTGTATCAGGGAACAGGCTGACAACTTTTGCTCTAGGGATGGATATTTCACCCAGGACACTTTGTCCACGGCTGAGATTTTGCCAGTTTTACTCCTATCATTCCATGTCTGAGAAAATAAAGGAAAATTCTCTCTGGGTCTTTTGATGGCAGTAGTTGCTTCTGAATCTTCCCATGCAGGAAGACCAAATGCTGATTTTGGGAGCCCTAAATCAGATTTCTTTTTGGTAATGGTAAGTCTGGGGTTGTTTTGTTTGTGAAAGTTCTCAGCTATACATGGAATAGCCTCCCAAATATGTGCTGTATCCTGGTTTTTACATCATGTGGGTGGGGTGTGCTCTACTGCAGGTTTTGAAACCTGATGGAGAAGATTGCTCCTGCTCCCAGCCAGCTGTTTTCATTTGAAACCACTATTTGGTATTAAATCAGTCTAGTTATCTTTGGAGCCTATTGTTCCACTCCACTTTTTTTTTTCCTAATTTTTTTTTGTTTTGTTTCTGTCTTTGAATGTGTTGAGATGGTCTTATCAAAGCAGAAACATATTGCTGGTTGACTGAACACTTTGTGAAAACTGTAATGAGGGAAGTGTGGTTGTAAGGGAAGGGTTTATTTTCAGTAATTTCAAAACTATACAGCTGGGACAAGCAATCTAAAGTAACTTAGGGCTCTTCTCAAGAGGGCTCTTCTGGTGTTCTCTCCAAAACTAATCTGCAGGAGAAACTGGTAGAGGAGTTACTTCAAAATGTCCTAAATTAATGCTGTTTTGCCTTTCAAGGTACAAGTGTGTCTGTGACCCAGGCTGGATAGGAGATTACTGTTCTACAGAAGGGAATGAATGTAAATCAAACCCGTGCCAGAATGGAGGAACATGTGAGGATCTGCTGAATGCATACAGATGTACCTGTAGGAAGGGATTCAAAGGTGAAAATTCAGAAAAAAAATTTGTTATCTTTTCCCTTTTTACTTCATTGCACCTTTAGGGTAATTTCTTTTCATTAAACTTTGTGGAAATAATAATCAAGATGGGAAATGCCACGGCTCTATGAAGTTAAATTAGTCAGTTCCTGTAGACATGATACAGTAATAGAATACTTGGCAAGGGCTTGTCTGAGCCTTGCTTGGAATCACTAAAAAATGACCTGTTGGAAGCTTAGCTTAATTTTCTTTGTAAATTATGAAATTGGAGGGGCATTAAACTCAAAATGACCGTGGCTGCTTCTGCACTGAGCCCATGAGGAGTGCTTTGCTCTCCTTTTCCTTCTGCTGAGATTTTTCAAAACGTGGCAGTGTGGGATAATCACACAGTGTGAGTTACAACCTCTTTGTTCGCTCTTCCAGGAAGCACCAAGCTCTTAGCAGCACATTCTTCAGCTTTTTCCCATTCTGTTCCCCAGGTGTGAACTGCCAGGTAGTGGTTTCTCCTTGTTCCCCTAATCCTTGTGAGAACTCGGGAATCTGCCAAGAATCTCCTGACTTGGAAGGCTACACCTGCCAGTGTGCCCCTGGCTGGGAAGGTAACCGGGCTGGGGAGCGAGCTGTGCTGTCAGCGCTGCCTCTGAGCCTCCTGCCATTGCCTGGGAGGGGTCTCACCCTTGCACCCTGCACCTTTCAGGGGAGAGATGCACGGTGGACATTGATGAGTGTGTCTCCAAGCCCTGCAAGAACCATGCCCTGTGCCACAACATCCAGGGCAGTTACCTGTGCGAGTGCCGGCCCGGCTTCACCGGCGGCGACTGCGACACCAACATCGACGACTGCCTGGCCAGTGGGTATCAGCACCTTGCTCTGTGTCTCCCTGTCTTCCCCAAAAATCTATTTGCTGACTGATTGTTTGATAGATTTGGAAGGGTTTTTTATATTCTCTTGTCAAAAGGGAAAAAAAAAACCCCCAAACTTCAGCTTGGTCCAAATCCATCGTGTCCGGCTGCTAGAATGGACCACGGTGTCCTAACAGCTGCTGTTCCCAGGTCCTTAACTTGAAAAGGCCCTTAGAGTTTACATACCTTAATAAGAAGCACTGTTAAATGCAAAATCATATTTGCCTGAAATTTTAATCCATCAAGGTAAAGTGCCACTGCAGGGCTTACCTGTATTTCCACGCTCATTGGATTGAGGTGTGGTGGGAATCTGGGCTATGGCAGTCCTTCCTGAAATGTCTGTCTGGCATTAATATTCTGGGAAGAGTGGGTCCTGTTGCAGCTCCAGTTAATCCATATCTGAAAACAAATGAAGCAGCAGGAAGGCCCTCTGCTCTGGAAGAGGTATCAGTTGCAGGAGGGGAGGCCATACCCTGATGAGTACTGGAATGGTTCAAATTGCAAGAAAACAAGTATTAATTTCATGTCCTTGACACTGCTGTTTATAAGGGAAACCAAATACATAGTAGCTTCTTTTTCTTACTGGGCATATTTTATATCATCATCAGATAAAATCAGAGTCTCCTGAGAAATGTCACGTGTTTAAAAGTTCATCTGTTACTATTTGAAAAGTGCTTTATCAAACCTTGGAGGAGTTCACAGTGCTGTAATTCTTAGATTGGCCAGCCAAATGAACAGAAAAACCCAAAACAACCACCCCAAAACAAAACAAACCCCCAACCCCCTGTTTTTTACTATCAGCTTAAAACCAAAATGGAGTTTTGAAGATTTAAGGCGTGAACTCAGCAAATTATGTTTTGCATTGGAAAAAAAATGTAAATTCGTGACTGCTGTAGAGAAGGATCCAAATAAGTCTGTTAGCAAAAGTTACCGTGGGAGCCCCCAGAGCAGCACCCAAAGAACTTCTGAGGTGTCTGGCTCAGGCTGAGCTTTTGATTCCTTCTCTCTGAGCAGACAGGTACAGCACAAAAAGTGTCACAGTGCAGTGACCCAGAGCTTGGCTTACTGAAGCCAACAAAATCATTGCCTGTCCTGTTAGTTTTTGTGGGGGTGCCCGAAGATAAAAACGTTCTCCAAGTGTTCATCTTTCCCTCTGGAACAGCTGGGACATCTCTCTCCCTCCTCCTGAGTGTTCTGTGGGATTCACCCCGTGTTGTCTTAGGCAGCACACCCGTGAGGCTCAAGGAGCATTTCACATTGCTGCCACAGCTGATTTCACTTAGCATAACAAAAACCTTCCATGCCTTGAGCCAAATGTCTTTAATCTACGAAGCAAACAAACCCTCCAACAACAGGAACTTATTGAAAAGTTGATACCCGAGTCTCCTTCTTCTGTCAGTAAATGTGTGGCACAGGGAATTAATGCACAGCTTTTGGCTTCACTCATACATGGCTCACTGCCACAGACACAACATTTTATAGCTGCCAGGGGTCTTGCTTTGAATGTGCTTTTGCTCTGCAGTAGTCAAATGACCTTTAAATGGATGCAGGTGTGTCTCCTAATACAAATTCTTAACATGTGAGCATATTTCTCAGTCCATAAATGAGCTTTAATTACCTTTCACATTTCTTTTCTTCATTTCCCAGTAAACAGAATTAACTTATGATAAACTGCAAATTTTTGGTGGAGTCTATTTGCATTTTCCAGTTCATATTTTAGTAGTACTTAAGATAGTCCTAAATCCTAAAAAATGCTTGCTAACCTATTTTTCAACCCCCTTGCTTTCTCCCTTTTTCCTCCCCCCTCCCAGTTTCCCTCTCTGCCTTCATATATTAGGCTTTTGCTCTGTGGAATGCAGAGTAGAAAAGGAATCTGGCTTCAGGAATGTGGGCCTTAAATCCAAAAGTGGAGGGAGAAAAGCAGGAAGAAATGACTGAAGGGCAGAAATCTTCCAGGCAGATTGGTGCTTGTGGAAGCAGAAGGAATACAGTAGTAGGAGGTGGCTTAGACCAACAAAGAGTGGTTTGCAAGTAGCAAGAGCATGGCAGAGATAAGGAAAATATCAATGCAATGATGGAGGAGAATCCTTGGTGGTGTAGGAGTTTGTGAGCTTTTCTGGCAGCCTTTCCCCAGGCAGTCTGTCATGCTGGGAAAAATGTCAAGTGCTCAGTAGTGCATAAGTGCTCATATATGTGCTAATACACACATGCAGGTTTGATTTGACTGCACTGCTTTCATGCTGAAAATTAAGCACACAAGTTCTCTCTTGTGTTAAGAGAGAGAATGTGCTGAGTTCTCTGATGAATAAAACTTGGGAAGGAAGAAGAAACAGTTGCTGCTCTGCTTTTGTTGTATCAGTAGGCATCTGTCACAAAAGCAGCATTTGAATTTTAAACCAAGAGGCTTTGGGTTTTGGTTGAAGAAATTCCAGCAGAGAAACCTTTAGGTCTGAAGGTTGGCCTTGATCCACAGCTCCTTGTGAATTTTGGTAATGCTTTGCAGTTACCTGCTCCAAAAGATGGCTGAGAGAAACCTGTCAGTCCTCTGTCCCACTCTGGGCTGTGTGGCCCCTTTCCTTTTCCCTAGAAACAGCTGCTCTAGGCCTGGCCCTTCACTGGTCTCGGGTTTGGTGTTGCTGAAATGGCTCCAGGGGTGTTAAAGAGTCTTTTTTTCCCAGCCCCGTGACCGAAGGAGAAGTCGAGGTTCCTTGGCTCTGCTTTCCAAGGTTGTTTATTTTCTCTGATCTGTTCCATTCTTTCTCTGCCCTGCTGAGATCTGTCCAGCAGGTCGGGTTGTGGCACAGTCCCTGCCCTTGGGGTGCTGTTGGCTTTTTATACTAAGAACTACGTGTACTTTATTTACAATAATTTCCCAATACCTATCACCTATGTTAGACAGTCTGTCTCTACTCTAAACCAATCCAAAAGTGTCACCATCACAGCAGAAGATGGAGGACAAGAAGAAAGAAGAAGGAGAGGACATGCCGAGATTCCTCCATCTTGCCCCTTGAACCCCCATTCTAAATCCCCAAAATTCTCCTTTTCCAACCTGTGACAAATTCACTATCATTCTACTCAAACTCTTGTGGCTTGTAACTCCTCACACAAAGTTGGTAATTGTTTCCATGGGCTAAAATCAAAGGCACAGGTGTTTTTTTCTCCATGCCAAGGTCTCTGAGCCCCTTGCCAGGGTCTCAAGCCATCCAGGGCAGCCAGAGGGATGTCCTGGGTTCCCACACACCATCACCCATTTTAACACCGCTGTGCTGCTTCTGTCCCAGATCCCTGCCAGAACGGAGCCTCGTGTGTGGATGGCATAAACTCCTTCTCGTGCATCTGCCTGCCTGGATTTCACGGGGACAAGTGTCAGACAGACACCAACGAGTGTCTGAGTGAGCCCTGCAGGAACGGGGGCACCTGCACCCACTACGTCAACAGCTACACCTGCAGGTGCCCGCCGGGCTTCGAGGGCACCAACTGCGAGAGCAACATCGACGAGTGCACCGACAGGTGAGGCACTGCCCCTGCCCTCTGCTGCTGCTCTCCTGCCCCCAGCCAGGCTCTTGGGGTCTCTGGTCAGGATGACCCTGAGGTTGTTAGAAAGTCTCTTTTTCCCAGCCCTGAGATTGAAGAAGGAGTCAGGATTCTTTGCTGTGGTTTTCAAGGTTGTTTATTTTCTGTTATCTGTTACATTCTCTTGCTGACCTGCTGAGGTCTGTCCAGCAGGTCAGTCTGTGGCACACTGACCACCCTAGAGGTAGTGTTATCTTTTTATACTAAAAACTACATCTACTTTATTTACAATAATTTTCCAGCACCTATCACCTATGTTAGACAGAGTGTTTCTACTCTAAACCAATCCAAAAGTGCCACCATCACACAGAAGATGGAGGCTAAGAAGAAGAAAGGGGAAAGACAAGACACACCCAAATCCCTCCATCTTGGCTTCTGAACCCCCATTCTAAAACCCCCAAAATTCTACTTTTTCACCCTGTGACAAACTATCATTCTACTTAAACTCTCATGGCTTTTAAATCTTCACACAAAGTTGGTAATTGTTTCCATGGGCTAAAATCAAAGGCACAGGTGTTTGTGACTCTGTGCCAAGGTCTCTGAGCCCCTTGCCAGGGTCTCAAGCCCTCCAGAGCAGCCAGAGGGATGTCCTGGGTTCCAACACCAGTCCTGCTCAGGAGCAGCTTCTAACCAGGGCAATTCTCCTTTCCTGCCATTTGTCACAGGCATCCTTGTGATTCTTGCAAGGAATGCTGGCTTAGCTGAAACACATTGCCTGGTCCTCAATGTTCTTCCAACAGTTCCATTACAGCATCAATGTGACAGTGTTTAGCAGAAGTTAAAACAGTTAGGGATGCTAGCTTATTGAAATATAAATAATTCATATTTTTACAAGACCACTATCACATAGGGGAGGGGAAATAATTGGTTATGAATGGTTACTCTGTTGAGAAATAACAAAAGCTGCAAAAATGGAAGCAATGGCCAACTTAGAAAAGCAGCAAAAATAAATTAGTTCTGAGCTGTTGACAAATAATATGAAGAAGAAACCAGGAGAAACACTAAATCCACTAAATTCTGTATTGGAAAGATTTAATCATCGGAGATCTTTTAATGCTTGCAAAAAAAATGGGATGTGGTTTAGCAGTATTGAGATAAACCTGAGGTCATTCTAAAGGGGGAGGTGTGGAATTGAGTTGAAATGCTCAACAGCTGGTCCTCATATAAATGGTTCATGTGGTAGTTTTAAGAGCTCTTTGAGAGTTAAACATGTGATTCCATCATCTGCCTGCATATTTATTTTAAGCTTCGTTAGGATTGATGTAAGTAACCTCAGATCCTCAAATGGGAAAAAATTCTAACAATTTCTTTAAAACTTGCAATGGTTAAAAAATGATTAGAAGTACTCTGTTCTAGTCTAGTTACCAGAGACAGATTATGCAAAACTCTTGGTTTTCTCAAGTATTTTCTGCGCAAATAGAAAAGATCTTTCCTGCCTTTCACAAAATTGCATTTGAGGAGGAGGTATTTTAATATCTTGTTCTTCAGAGCAGCATTGTGTCACCGATGAGGGTGTGTTTAATTTGCACAACAGTTGTTGAATCCAGTGGAGTATGCTGGGTGTTGTGGCAGAACTCCTGGCTCTTCCTTGAGGTTCATCCTGTTTTTGTTATCAGTCAGGGCAGGAACCAGTCTTGCAGGTATGAATTAAGGATGTAGCAATTTTCAACGCTCTGCCAAGCTAAACCAGTCACACCTTCTCAGCCAAAATTACCCACCTGTGCTTACGAGCACTCTGGTGGTTGGCTAATTTGAATTTGGGTCAAATGATTCTTCCTTGTGTTGTGTGAGAAGCCGCCTGTGAGAGAGTGCCCTCTCCTTTTGGTGCCTGGTTTCAGTGGAACACTCCAGGAGATTGGCAGTTCCTCTGTCTCCCCTGCTTTGCCAGGAGTGGAAATGGCAGTTTGCTCTCCCTCTGAAAGAGAATTCAGCCCCCAAGACAGAGGGGTTCTCTGATGAGCAGTTTAGTGTTTGATGAGTAGGTTAATGCTGGCATCGCAGTCGGAATTTCGATATTTCAAACTTGCTTCCCTGCACTGGCAGTTCAGGGAGCTGAGTCAGGGACTCCTCTGCTGGAAATACCCTTTGGCAGGGCACAAAGCAGGTAGCAGGCATGAATTTGGGTTGTGTGCTTTATCAAACTGATTATCTCAAGTCTGATCTAGCATTATTCTCAGAGGAGCAGGAGTTCCTTTACAAGGAAAACTGAGTCAATTTTGCATGAGCCAATTCCCCAAACTTTCCCAGTCCTTTCTCCTTAGGACACCTAATCTGGCAGAATTTCATATGATCAGAAGATTGGGGGGGGAGGGGGGTAATTCCTTTGATCTGAATTCTGCCAGGGCATGTATGAGCAGTTTTACAAATCAGGACTTAAGATTCTCATGAGAAGAGAAGGAAGGGATTTAGCAATACCAATACTTTCACATCATTTCAGTGAAGAACATGCTTGTGTTTTGCATGTTGTATGAACTTTTTCCTTGAGAAACCATACCCGTGATTCCTTTGAAGATTTTTTTTTTTAAAAAAAGGCAAATTGTTTTGTTTCTCATAATTTGTAATACAATTGCAATTTGTAATAAAATGTATCAGTTTGAGCAAGCCACATGAGGTAGTGTTTGTGGTCACATTGAAGCTGGGAAGATTACATTAAATTAGTTGCCTCCGTCGCTAATTACTCATTAGAACCCTGCTTTACCTTCTTGGTCTGCTGAGGTAGAAGTGAGCTGGAGGCTGAGCTGGAATTCCCTAGGATTGCTGTTTCAAAAGATCTGTTATCTGCTTTTCTCCTTATTTCAGTCATGTTTTGTCGCTATAGGACACCAAAGAACACAAGCCCACACCGCTGTTCTCAAGGTGAAGAAAAAAAGGAAGTTTATTTTCTGACTCTAACTTCATTTATAGTTTTCTCAGAGTGACAGTGGATTGGAGGGTGACAGTGCCACCTCTCCAATGACACTGGACAAACCAACAGTCCATCAACTTCCTCCTCCTCCATAAAGGAATGCAAAACAATGAGTTATTTACAGAAAGCGTGTGAGAAAGTTCCTTACAAGAATGTTAACATCAGAAGGCTCAGAAAATCTTAAAAAATCAGGGCAGCAATGTTTGTGTTCCCTTTTGTCTGTGAGCCCATTGCATTTTGTCTGAGCTTACCTTTGTGCTCCTCCCTCGCAGCTCCTGTTTCAATGGGGGCACTTGTCTGGATGGAATCAACTCCTTCACCTGCCAGTGCCCCCTGGGCTTCACGGGCCCCTTCTGCCTGACAGAAATCAACGAGTGTGACTCCCACCCCTGCCTCAACAGGGGCACCTGCGTGGACAGCCTGGGCACATACAGGTGCATCTGCCCCCTGGGCTACACGGGCAAGAACTGCAAGGTGGGTGACCTCTGGTGGTGCTGTGTTCTGAGCTGTCCAGCTCAAGGTGTGAGGTGCCAAACGTGGCTGAGCTGTTCCTCCTTCAGTCCTGCTTGGCCCATTCCGTGCCCCTGTTCAAAGCTGGAAATCATAGAAGGGGCTGGAAGAAACCTGAAAGATCATTTGTTCCACCCCCTGTCTATGTGCAAGGAGGAGAAGAGTGGTTATTTATGAGAACAGGTGTCACTGGAACTTTCTAGATTGGTTTTATTGAATGAAAACCAGCTGTTACCCTGGAAAATGGCTCCATTTCATTCAAAGCATAAAATTGTCCTGATTGAAGACAGAGTCCTGTATTTAAAAAAGAAACCAACAACTAAACAAACCAGCAAACAAGCACAGAACAAAATCAGAATATCAGTCTGATTAGCAGGATTTCGATTTAATGGTTCATTTTTTACAGGGAGGTAAATTTTTATTCAGGGTTGATTGTAAATTTTTTTTTCATGAAAAGCCAGAAAACGTTTTGGGGCAGTAAATGCCGTGCCTGTCCTATTCACAACCTCAATAAAATCTCCAGCCCTACTTGCACATTTAAGTTCAGGCAGTTTCCAGTTTTCCACAGGAGCTGCAGACCCTGTATGCTGTAAATGACTGACTAGTGCCTATTAAAAACTCTAACTTGGCATGGCACAGTGGAAACAGAATGACGTTTTTCAAATCTGAATTCTTTTTGATTCTGTTCTTATCAAAACAGCAAGAATGACTTGAGACTATTTTTGCTTTTGGAATGGTAAACTCTGTATTGGCTTCCTTTACCAGCAGGCTTGAGTGCTGCCATTAAAAAAAACCAAACAAACAAACAAAAAGAGCTAATTTCTTAAATTGCTGGAAAACACTACAATTTTGTAAGAATTTTGCAGCTCTCTTTCGTGCCAGCATGTCTTTGTAAAGCAGGGGGGGTTGGAAAAAAAGCTTTTTAGTGGCAGTGGGGGAGGTGCTTTTTCAGAACTATCTTGCTAGACATTAAATTGTCAAGTCTGCCTCTAGGTATTGCTAATGGAGGAAGTGAATGCAAAGTAATGAAGTGATAGAGAAAAGCAGCCCCTCTGCTGCCCTCATTATGCATTCTGGGCACAGCACTTCAACCTCATTGGGAGTATTAGCATTGAGAGGGATCCTGAAGTACTGTGAGGTTCAGTAGTTCCTCTTCTGTTATGTTTGCTTTGTTTTTACTGGAGAAAAGGATTAATGTTCCTTTCCCCAAATTAAATGCTGTGGATTCTCAGAAGGTCTGCTTTATGTTCAGAGAAGCCTGATTGTAATGTATTACCCATTTTAGACAGGGAACCAGAACTTTCTAAATTTAGATAAGTACTACTCAAAGCTGTATTGAGGAGATTTATAGATTACAGCTACACTGTAGTTCTTGTCTTAGTGGTAAACTGGCTTGACCTAATTAGCAAAGCTAAATAAGCAGGACAAAATCAGACAATGATTCATAAGTTTTAGAATTTGCATGTAAAACAGTCAGCTACTCATTACAAATGCAGAAGCAAGAGGCTGGGTGTTTTTTCTTCTTCACGCTCAACTACATGTGATAAAACTTAATTCCAAGTTTCCTTTTGGTTGCCTGTGAAAGCACAGATTTATTTGTTTTTTACTTTAATCTTTGGGAGGAGAAAGTTTGCATCTGAAAAGCAGAACTTTCTGCAATTGAAATCGCATTTTACAGCCAAAATTCTGTGCTACTCACTTTAAAAACCTCACCCTTCCTCAAGTCAGCTTGAAATCAATCAAATAGCTGTATTAATTTGAAGATGAAATGCTTAAAAAGGAAATTATGGTTTATATTACGTCAGACAGTTATTTTGGGTCTTCACTTTCATATGATGAATTTACTGAGTTTTAGACTCTTTGTTTCTATATGAGAAATCAAGAAAAGCAATTTACTTTGGCCCATCTTCAGTTCATAAAACTGAATCTTGGAAGACACAAAAAGTCACAGTGCAGCAAGTGGGGCCAGAAGGAGGTATGGTGAGCTAATGATAGAAAGGAAAAGTATGGCTCAAAATGTGGAACACATCTGTCATCCTCAGAGAGCAGTGAAGATGAGGGGAGTTAGGGAGAATAGCTGGGAGCCTCCTGCTACCATGGAGCTCGAAGCTAGTCTGAGATAAGACCCAATTTTATCAAACTGAGCCAAAGATCCAACTTCATGGTGAGGTGTGAGGATTTTGAGATAATGCTGCCATCTGGGGTTTATTCCTCTGTTCACTTGCACTTTCCCAGGCATATGAGGCTGCCAGTAGAGTACCTGGCTCAGCTTGGGCAGGGCTGTGCTGCCCTTTCCAGCGCCGCGGGGATCCCGTATTGCAGAGCTCCCTTTCCTTGCGTCTGAGCTCGTTCTCTGAGTGCTGTTTCTGGTGCATGTGCCGTGTCTCACGTGGGTTGTTTGCCCTGCAGTCCCTGGTGGATCTGTGCAGCAAGTCTCCCTGCAAGAACAAGGGCACGTGCGTGCAGACCCTGGCCCAGACGCGCTGCGTGTGCCCGCCCAGCTGGACCGGCGCCTACTGCGACGTGCCCAGCGTCTCGTGCCAGGTGGCAGCTTCACAGAGAGGTAAATCAGCATCCTCTGGCCTTGAGCAGCTCTGTGCCCTGGCACCTCCTTCCCCCCTGCCCCTGTGCACAGCCCAGAGATCTTTGCCTCTAGCTGGTCACTTCTCGAGTAAAGGTGCTCTCTGCACCGGTGTGTTTGGGAGTCAAGGCTTCCTTGGTTCTCCCCATCACAAAAATAGCAGAAAGGAAGAATTAAATACTTCATGGGGTCTCAGTTTCAGCTGTTTTACATGGACTGCCTTTTTGGAAAATGCATCAGCTCTTCATGTTAAACCCCAAGCAGGCTAAACCCCAGGTTTCTGCTAAACCCCAGGCAGGCCAGGGGTTAAGGCATGTCCTCCCACAAGAAAGGCATCTTGGAACTCATGATAAGTGTTTTTGTGGAGAATACTGATTACTGAGTGCACTGTTTAGCCTTATAGGTTATGGCCCCTCAAAGTAGTAATTTTCTACTTCAGATGATGTATATGTGAAAGATTTGGTTTTTAAGTGAATTTTGTCTGGCAACATGGCTTGTAGCCCAGGCAGATGGACACTGTCATGCCACTTTTGTCCAGGAAATCCAGACAAGCAGATTCAGTGTCAAAGGAGAAAGGTGTCAAGCTCCCATACTTCTTGGGGACATTCTAGGTGCAAACACTGAACCTTTGTAGAGCAGCAGTAGTAGTTCAGATATGTACTCACCAGCCAGTGCTGAAGTAACAGAGCAGTACAAATACTTCAAGCCAGTGATCCAAAGAGGACAGAGCAGTGACTTCATTTGTAAGCCAGTTTTGCTTCTGATCCACTGTCATTTAAGGAATAACTCTTCAATTCTAAAGCTGCAGCTTTTCAGTTTGTTGCGCCTACCCACATCCATTCCTGTCTGAGCCACCAGCACCGGCAGCAAGCGTGTTTTATGTGTTTGCTCTCTTGCTTTTTAACTCTGCTCCAGGGGTCCCCGTGGACCAGCTGTGCCAGCACTCTGGTCACTGCCTCAACGTGGGGAGCAGCCACCACTGCCAGTGCCAGGTGGGCTACACGGGCAGCTACTGCGAGGTGCAGCTGGATGAGTGCGAGTCCAGCCCCTGCCAGAACGGAGCCACCTGCAGGGACCACCTGGGCGGATACCACTGCCAGGTACCGGGGACACAGGGCACCAAAGGCACCTGCAGCAATCACAAACACCTGCAGCTGGTGGGGAGCACCTTCCAATAGGGCCATAAAAGCAGCCTGCAGCTGGGAGGAGTTTTTAATTTGGCTGTAGCATAACCAGTGCTCCTGAGAGGTTTTTAAGAGGTGTGGTTGGAAGGAGTTGTGGTTGATGAGCATTTGAACTCTTTGTGACATTGGAGAGGGGTTCTAATCTGGAAAGGCTTTTTGCCTGAGGTGTGGTTTATATTAAAATATTTGTAAAATGTATTAAAGGAATACTGTAGTTTCCTTGTTGGGTGGGCAAAGTATCCCTTGCCTCCCAGGGTGGGAAATGCTTTCCACTGCTTTCTGTTTCCTAACGCTGATGTAGAGAGCAGTGTAGGCCATGAGATTGTTGTATATCAACCTCCCTAAGCTTTTTGGAATGGTAGAACACCTTGGAAAGGTGGGAAAAGGATGAGTTTTATGAAAACCTTAAGCCAAAACTAACAAGCCACTTTTGGTGCTGGAGGGCATCAGGATTTGATCTGCTGTGTTTTGCAGCAATCCAATCGCTTGAATTCAGATTTGCAGTGCCCTGTTAGGTTGCGTGTTTAAGCTGCTTTTCCAGCTATAAATGCAGTCCTGATGTGCCCCACTGAGGGCTCCTGTGAGGGTGTTGGCCTTTCTGAGCTGCCTGCTGATGTGTCTGTGCCGGCAGTGTGTGCCTGGGTACCAGGGCGTCAACTGCGAGTACGAGGTGGACGAGTGCCAGTTCCAGCCCTGCCAGAACGGAGGCACCTGCATCGACCTGGTCAACCACTTCAAGTGCTCCTGCCCACCAGGAACCCGGGGTAGGAAGCTCAGCAATTAAGTGAACATTACAAGGGGGAATTTGGGACTTTTCTTCTCTGGCTGCTGGTTTCACCAGACACAGTTTAAAGGGAATGCATTCTGTTCTTTGAAGAATGTTCCCAAAGTACACTGCATCCCTTGGGATACATATTTTCTCTTTAAAAATAAATGCTGCTTTTTTTCCCCCTCCTTTTTAATTTTTTTTCTTTTAAAGGAATAGGTCGTGGCAGTGTCCCTTGGGAATGTAGAGCCATCTTTGGCAATGTGGATGCATGTGATTGCTGTTAAGGTCTCTCCCAAACCTGTCTTATTTGATACAGTAAATCCAAAGTTTCTTTTTGGCTAAGGTGCTATGAAATAAGTAGGAAACTTTCTTAGTTTTTGTATAACTTTCAATATCCTATACTTGCTTAAATTTTTGCCCTTCATTTTCCTCTGTCCTGGAGTCTTTTGTGGAAAA
>WBNP01002577.1:69592-104423 GCA_013401095.1 Passerina amoena
GTCCCTGTGTCCCCAAGCTGTCCCTCTGTCCCGGCAGGCCGGCTGTGTGAGGAGAACGTGGACGACTGCATCTCGGACTCGGGGGCTCCGCGCTGCTTCAACGGGGGGCAGTGCATCGACCAGATCGGGAGCTTCAGCTGCCTGTGCCCGCAGGGCTTCGCGGGGGAGCGCTGCGAGGGCGACATCAACGAGTGCCTCTCCAACCCCTGCAGCCCGCGCGGCAGCCTGGACTGCGTGCAGCTCACCAACGACTACAGGTGCATCTGCAGGAGCGCCTTCACTGGTGAGCACTCATCAACATGCAGCCCATTGCGTGGCAGGGTCTTGAGAAATGGGGGCTCTGTCCCTTCCTGGCAGTGCTGTTATCTAGACACTTCACGTGTCTGATTGTTTCCCTACCGTCACAGACATCTTGTGTGGAAAAGCCTTTCCTTAGGATTTTTTCCCTCCTGAGAAGCTGAGAGGCCTCAGGAACAAAATGTAAACATCGATTATCTGTTGCTGTGGAATGCAACAGGTGCATCTGGGATTGGTCTCATGTGGTTGTTTCTAATTAGTGGCCAATCACAGTCAGCTTACTCAGACAGAGAGTCCGAGCCACAAACCTTTGTATGATTCCTTCCTATTCTATTCTTAGCTAGCCTTCTGATGAAATCCTTTCTTCTATTCTTTTAATATCATTTTAATATAATATATATATTATATATATATTTTTATATATTATATATAATTTTATATATTTTATATATATATATAATTTTATATATATAATATATAAAATAATAAATCAAGCCTTCTGAAACATGGGGTCAGATCCTCGTCTCTTCCCTCATCCTCGGACCCCTGTGAACACTGTCACACTCTACAGCATGTTTCCGTTTTTAAACCGGTCTTTCTTTTAAAACTTCTAAGAAATTTGGCTTCCAGAGCAGTCTCAGATGAAGGAGTCTCCTGAGACACTTGGCTTCCAGGACTTCCCTTTCCTTGTGGTACTTTTCTCACCTTCATGATTTCACATTTCTAATAGTGAAAGTGTAACAGTTCACGTGTCAGCTTAGCTGTGACTTCTCCTTTTGCACAGCAGCCATGTGCATTTTCTCTGTAAATCAGCACCATGGTGTCATAATTAGCTTCTGGCCTCCTTTTCTACTCCTAGCTGCCTTTCCTCCTTGCATTGGTGATGTGGTCAGGATGGAGTATTCTGTGCATAGACAGGCTTTACATTCCTAGCTTGGTGAGCCTTCCACAATCCAACTTTGAATCACAACTTTGCAAGAATTTCACACTGTGCAGACTTGTGTCTCACTCTCTCTAGACCTCCTCTTTGTTAGTATTGCTGCTATTCTGCTTTCTGCCTCCCACTGGGCTTAAGTTTGGTCTAATAGTCTCCAGATGTGTCTTAACTTTCAGCTTTCCATTTTCCATGTCAGTTTAACTTCTTATGCATTCAGTTTTCCTCCATTAAAACCTTTCACTTTCCCTGCTTACCAGTTACCTTTCCTGCATGCTTTTCCAGCAGTTTTTACTCCTATTTTTTCTTAAAGATGCTGTGATTTTCCACTGAATTTGTGAGTTTCAGATGCAAAGAAATCACAAAGATACATGTTTGAAGAATTCATGTAGTAGTTTTTGAATGCATTACTTATCCTGCCAAAAGAAGTTCCTGGAAGAGTGATGTATGGGGGAAGTGGAGCTGGGGGGACACTGGTGCAGGCCACCAGATGGGTTTATTTTAAGCCTGTCTGTTAAGGTTCTTTTATGAATTATGCCTCATGTGGCTTCTGACCCTCATGGAAGGGTTGCTGGATCCTGTGCTGTGGGGAGTGCAGGCCTGCTGCGCCCCAGGAGGAGCAGGGAGAGCTGCTGTGTCTCAGACATGGAGTCTGTCTGGAAATGTTAGGCTCAAAGGGGAAACATGTTTCCTCCTCTAGCTGTCTGTCTGTCTGTCTTCTGCACATTCCCCACTGACCCTTCTGCCTGGGAGGGGACGGGGTGGCTTTGCTGTGGTCTGTGACTGGTGGGATGCCAGAACTCTGTGGGCCATCCTGCCCTGTCTGCTCCTGTCTGCAGAGTCTTGGCTGCACATGTCTGGAGACTTCTATTAATGTTTTCCTAGGGGGTCTAAGTCATGCTGAGATCATCCCCAACTTGTAGAAGTTTGGTGTCAGCCTGACTCTGGGAGCTGCTGCAGAGCTGGTCAGTGCAGTAAGATCTCTGTCTGGCTGATCAGTCTGAGGAGGCTCTGCTTGGTTCCCCTGTTCACTTGTGGTATATCTGGTCCTGAGGGTTACAGTGTGAGTTGCCACTGGACTCATTGAGCATCTCCCAAAAAGTAAAGAAGTCTTAGGACCCCCCAAACTGGTGTGGTACATCACTTCCAGCATCTGTGCCTGGCTGATTTGGGGATGACAGCAGCACACTCTGTGCTGTGTTGTGTGTGTTCTTGAGGAGGCAGGCACTGCCAGCTGTCTCCAAATGCACCTTGTGGATCTGGGGCTGTGCCTCCCTCCCCGTGGAGACCACACCTCATCCAAAGGGATGCTCCCTCCTAAAAGAGCGCTCAGTTATAGTGTTTTTTGTGTGGGGATGGTTATAGTGTGTGTTGTGTGCTGATGGTTTTGGGGTGGTCACACACACGTTTCTCTGCTCTCTCTCTGTCTGTGCCCTGTCCCAGGCCGTCACTGTGAGAGTGTCATTGACGTGTGTCCGCGGAAGCCGTGCCAGAACGGCGGCACCTGCGCGGTGGCCAGCAACATGCCCGAGGGCTTCATCTGCCAGTGCCCCCCGGTGAGCACCCACCCCCTGCTCCCCCTGCTCCCCCTGCTGCCCCTGCCCCAGAGCCCTCTGCCTGCGCTCTCACTGCTTCACTGCAGGTGATTTACCCACATCCCTTCGTTTATCTGCTCAGCAGGGAAACCCAGGGCTTCCAGCTGCCCCAGGAGAGCGATGCTGCCTGTTGCTACCCCAAACGTGTATGGTGTTCAAGTATCACAGCTGGCTTTTTTGTCTTAAATCTACCATTAAATTACGTTAGCTTAATTAAATTAACTTTTTTTTTTTTTTGCAGTCCTGTGTTTTCTGTGCTTGCTGCAAGCTTCCCCTTGTTTCTTGCTCTTCTAGACTGTTTTCAAAATGTAACAGAGCCTTGTGATTTCCTTCTTTATCCATGAGGTTAGGTCCAGAAAGTCATGGCTCCTGCAGTGAGGCTAGAGGAGTTACAGGGGAGAAAGGATTTGCACATGACACCTTGCCTCCAGCCCTCAGAGTGCTGAAGAATAGGTTTGTGGCACTGATTGTTTTGCCTTTTTTTGCACCCCGCAGGGTTATTCTGGAGCAAAATGTGAGTTCAACAGCCACAGTACCTGTGGACAAGTGAAATGCAAGAAGGGGGAGCAGTGCATCCAAACATCTTCTGGTCCTCGGTGCTATTGCCCCAAGCTGTCTGTGGGAGAGGAATGCCAGACACACCCAGGCTGTGCCAGTGGCCCCTGCCAGAACGGGGGCAGCTGCCACCCTCATTCTCAGCCTCCTTACTATTACTGCAAGTGCCCTGCTCACATGCAGGGCAGCCACTGTGAGCAGCCCGTCACGTTCAGCCCGGAGCCCCGCAGATGCTCGGATTCCCAGTGTGCAGAGAAAGCCAGGGATGGCCATTGTGATGAGGACTGCAACACCCACGACTGCCAGTGGGATGGAGGCGACTGCTCCCTGACTGTGGAGGATCCTTGGGCCAACTGCTCCTCCTCCCTGCCCTGCTGGACGCTTTTCAATGGACAGTGTGACGAGTTCTGCAACACGCCCGAGTGCCTGTTTGACAACTTTGAGTGTCAGCAAAATAGCAGGACATGCAAGTAAGGCTCGATGCTGAGAACATTTATTTTCTCTGTGTGACTAACATAGCTCCTGCCTGTGGCTCCCTTCTCTCCCATTGTTTCTCTCGCTGTCCTTGCTGAAAGCTTGGCATCCAGCAGTTTCTGCTGCTTTGTGTACTTCTCGTCTATTTTTGGAATTTGTGTGCTGTGCTTTAAGTCGATAACCTGAACAATGGTAATGTGTTAACCTGCTTGATGGATGTGCCCTGCTTTCCCTGGAAATGTTAATAGGAGGCATTTTGCCTTGTACTAGATTTTAAGTGTGCTGCCTGCTATCCTGAATTTTTTTCCATACCAGCAATACCTGTCTTATAATCCCAGCTGTGCTTGCTGCCTCTGAACATATTTTCTAGCCCGTGTGTAGTGGCACTTCTTTCTCTTTAGTAATTTTTGACCAATGCTACAGCTTTGCAGTGATGATTCTCCCTCAGGGAGGCAGGAGGTGTTAGTATCTTAGTAAACAGAATAAGCAGTTCTCTTACACCGTTACCAGAATGAAATAATGCCTTCTTGGGGCGTGCTGTGCTTTGTATTTTCACCCTCTCAAGCTGCAAGCTTATCCTGGGGTTGTATTTCTTCTCCCGCCACCCTGGTTATGAGTGTTGTTTTACCTCAAACGGTGCTGAGGAGTGTAAGACGCGGTTCCCCAGAGCGCAGACGTGCTGTGCAGAGCGCAGACGTGCTGTCCCTGCTGCAGGTATGACAAGTACTGTGCGGATCACTACGCGGACGGGCGCTGCGACCAGGGCTGCAACAGCGAGGAGTGCGGCTGGGACGGGCTGGACTGCGCGGGCGACAAGGCCGAGAAGCTGGCGGAGGGCACCCTCATCATTGTGGTCCTCATGCCCCCCGACGAGCTGCTGGAGGACGTGCGCAACTTCCTGCGCACCCTGGGCACGCTGCTGCACACCAACCTGAGGATCAAGCTGGACTCCAAGGGGAACCCCATGGTGTTCCCCTACTACGGGGAGAAATCGGCGGCGCGGAGCCGTCGCTCGCTCGTGGTGGTTCGCAAGCACAGAGAGCTGGAGCAAGAGGTCATTGGGTGAGTGGATGCCTCTGTCTCCCTCTGGCCTGGTTGTCTGGCAACTCTTGCTTGTAGTATTTCTACATTTTCTAGGGCTGTAGGCTGTTTTATTGTGACCGTGTTCACAGGGTCCGAGGATGAGGGAAGAGATGAGGATCGGACTCCATGTTTCAGAAGGCTTGATTTATTATTTTATGATGTATATTACATTAAAACTATACTAAAAGAATAGAAGAAAGGATTTCATCAGAAGGCTAGCTAAGAATAGAACAAGAAGGAATGATAACAAAGGCTTGTGTCTCAGGCAGAGAGTCTGAGCCAGCTGACTGTGATTGGCCATTAATTAGAAGCAACCACATGAGACCAATCCCAGATGCACCTGTTGCATTCCACAGCAGCAGATAACCAATGTTTACATTTTGTTCCTGAGGCCTCTCAGCTTCTCAGGAGGAAAAATCCTAAGGAAAGGATTTTTCATACAAGATGTCTGTGACATTGTATAAATGGGAAAGTGCAATGCTATTGCAACTGCCCAGTTCAGCATTGGGGTAGGAAGATTGATGTAAAACGCTGCTGCAGTTTGACCTACTGCTTTGGCATAGGTTTCTGTCACTGACTGCTGTGCCCTCTTCCTGTATCTCTGCAGCACCAAGGTGTTCCTGGAGATCGACAACCGCCAGTGTGCAGAGGACTCAGAGCAATGCTTTCACAACACAGAAGCTGCTGCAGCTCTCTTAGCTGCTCAGGCCATCAAGGGCATGCTGCCCTATCCTTTCGTGTCTGTCCAGAGTGAGTAATGGGAGAGGAAAAGTTGCTTGTTCAGGGAGGCAGTCATCAAACTTGGGCTTGCAAAATACTCAGATTATTGATCATCATCCTCTTGTGTCTTGCTGTTTAGTATGGTTTCTGGGAGGTAACTTGTTTGTCCCCAGTTATAGGAGTGTGTTTGTGCAAAGTGCACAGAGGGCACATCTGGTTAGTAAGGCAGGACATTTAATTTAGAGCCCAGTCACTTTAATGCTTGTAGAATCAGTAATCTCTCGTGCTAAGCACTGCAGTGGTGATCTCCACACTAAAACCATTCGTGTGCTTTAAGCCATGAATTCAGTGGAAAAGGTGCCATTTAGAGAGAAAGGCTTGGAGGCATTCCTCAGTCCCGTCTGCCAGATGTTTTCTCCTCTGGCAATATGTAATCTCTTTGATTTCTGCTCCATCTCCCTCAGTCTGAGGCTCAGCTGCAAACCTGTTCTGGGCTGGCATTATTGCTTTTCCTAGTTGGGTCGTGCTTGTATCTTTTTCCCAGGGAGGTGGTAGAATCACCATCTCTGGATGTGTTTAAAAAAAGACTGGGACGTGGCACTTGGTGCTACAGTCTAGTTCAGGTGTTGGGGCATAGGTTGGACTCGATGATCTTAGAGGCCTCTTCCAGCCTCATTATTCTGTGATTCATGTAGATCAGCTCTCTCTATGCCAAGTGAGCCAGATCTTTGGTTCAGCAGCCATGTGCTCTGAAAAATACTTTGAGAAACCAGACCAAGGGAAGTCAAAAAGAAGTGATGTGTACTCACAGCAGTCTCAGTGGAGCCTCAACTCTGTAGAGACAGTGTGCCCCCTGTGGGAAGGGCTGTGCTGAGAAGAGACAGTCTGTAGCTTGAAGATTGTCGTCTCCACTTTGTTAATCCCACTGTGTTTTACCTGGGACTTTCAGGTGAGCCCCTGTTACCACCAAAGACCCAGCTGCTTTACCTGCTCGCCGTGGCAGCTCTGATCATCCTGCTGATCCTGCTGCTGGGGGTGATGATGGCCAAGCGCAAGCGCAAGCACGGCTCCCTGTGGCTGCCCGAGGGCTTCATCCTGCGCAGGGACCCCAGCAACCACAAGCGCAGGGAGCCCGTCGGGGAGGACGCCGTGGGACTCAAGTGAGTTTGCACACAGACCACTGACACTCTGTTCATTACTGCCTTGAGGATTTTGAGAATGTGGCTGAAATAGGTTTCGTCCAAGGCACTTAACTCCTTAGAGAAAGCTTCCTTTTAGACCAGAACTTTTTAGGCTATTCCTCTAAATTTAAAAACATCTGGTTTGGACAGAAGGATTTTAATTAACTAATGCATAAAATGCCAGCAAGGAATCTGATCTCCTGGGTTTGTTTGGTTTTCTGACACTGAGCAGTGTAGATCAGCAGCCGGGCACTGTTTGCCTAGTTTTCTCCTGGAACAGGTGAGACATTTTTAGGTTGATAGAGGACGACAAACTTCTAATATCTCTAGCTCAATGCATCAAAAATGTGACTCAGAGGTAATGGCAAGTTTCAAAAGTTTTATGCAGTTTTGGCTTTCCACTGAATTAATCTACTTTGCAGTTCTATGTGCATTTAATGCCACTATTGGCTGCCTGAAATTTGTAATTTCTTGGTTCTTCTGTTTGCAAGCCACCAAACTTACAAGCAGCCCTTTGTTAGTCTCTGCAGGGTAGTGTAAGTAGCAGCAGTAGACCTGCTCGGGCTGCAAAGTGAT
The DNA here is from genome assembly GCA_013401095.1 of Passerina amoena. Classification (NCBI taxonomy): domain Eukaryota; kingdom Metazoa; phylum Chordata; class Aves; order Passeriformes; family Cardinalidae; genus Passerina; species Passerina amoena. The sequence goes on from WBNP01002577.1 coordinate 77,008, forward strand.
ATCTTCTCCTTGTTTGTCAGAAATCTGTCAGTCCAGATACCCGAGGGAAACCTGGCTGACCCTGGGACGACAGAGCACTGGGCAGGTGATGGGGGACCTCAGCCAAAGAGAGCTAAGGTAAGGAGCTCCAACACTTAAATACCATCTGAAACTGCTGGAGAGACAAGCATCTGCATTACCTTCCCTTGCTCAAAACCTCCCTTGGCCTAGGGATTGGTAATACATTATTAATGGTATCTGAGGAGCAAATCCTCAGGTTGACACTGCCACCACAGGCTGGTGGAGAAACCTTCTGTTTCAGTGTCAGCAACATGGACAAGAAGGTTAATGGCATGTCTGGCAGTTCAGGCCTGACAATGTATGGTGAGAGCATGAAAGCAGAAGTACATGCAGACCACCATTAGCTTAAAAGAAAACACCCCCCCTACAACTACAAGCAAGCAAACAAAAAACCAAAATACAACAAAAATGCCCACCAAAACGAAGAGCTTTGGGTGTGTTTGGCCACTTGCTGGGTGTTTTGAAGCACTGCTTGTGTGTGTGCCCAGGCTGAGGACCAGGCCCTGCTGCCTGAAGGGGACGAGCAGATTGACCAGCGCCAGTGGACGCAGCAGCACCTGGAGGCGGCCGACGTCTGCGGCAGCACCTCGCTGGCCCTCACCCCGCCCCAGGCTGACCAGGAGGTGGATGTGCTGGATGTCAACGTCAGGGGGCCAGGTCAGTGCTCAGAGTGGCTGTGTGTCCTGCCAGCCCGCCCTGTGTCCCGTGGCTGGGGCTGCTGGTGGTACAAATTCAATGGGGTATGCAGGAGCCCAGGGAAGCACAGTGTGCACTGCGGGAAAGGGTAAACCATGGTCTGGAGCACATGGAATATCATGGAGCCAGGAGGAAAAGTTCACTTAGCAAGCGCCTGTAGAATCTCATTTATAACAGTGTGTGCCTAAGTGATGCTGACAGAAATTCTGAATGCATAATTGTGCTGGAAATAACCCCCAGTTTCTCCAGTTGGTTCACTGCAGATATCCATGCCAGACTTTTCTAAGGACCAACTTAGCAGATTTTATACCTGAGGTGTCTGTTATCAGCTGAGGAAGCAAGGATGGCCTTTTCCTGAATAAGATGACTTTTAGGCAGACTGTCTACCCTCACTAGCAGTGTGTGAGGTGTCTGTCCTGAACAGAGCAGCAATGCAGCAAGATTGTTCATGGGGTTTTTTTTTATTCCCTGATTTATATATTCAGCTTATGATGATCAAGTCATTGAATTCATAACAGAACCGTGGACTTGGAAGGTTTCTTTAACATGCAGGCAGGTTTGCTCTCTCTCAGCCCCAAACGAGTTGATGCCCTGGGAACCCTCTCCTGCTTTTATGAGTGTAGTGCTAAAGCTGTATAAGCTGGTAAGGGGCTGGGTGGGTCACCTGGCAAGAACTGATCTCTGGGCTCTGACAGGAGCCAGTTGACGAAGGACTTTATTCTGGTTGGAAGAGCTGCAAACGTGGCTCTTGTTCATATGCAGAGAGGTGATGCTGATGATATTGCTGCAATGCCTTTTTCTGCTGTGTTTTGTGGGAATATTTCCATGCAATTTAAGGATGGCTGGACCCATTCTCTCAGTTCCTTTCTATTGTCTTTTCTGCTCATTGACCCGTTAGCTCTCTTAAATGCAAAGGGAAGGAGGGATTTTTGTGTAATGAGTGTGAGAACATAAACCATCAGTTTCTGCCAAATTTAAGCTTTTCTTTATTTCCCCTATTGAAACTTCTAGCTGTGTGGCAGGGTAGAAGCTTTCCAAGTGCAGGCAATAATGTCCTTAAGGCTCCAGTTTATTTTCACATTCACAGAGCTTTGTCCAACAACAGAAATGAAATAATTCTGACCTGTGAGTTGTTTTCCTGCCGTCCAGACACAATTGTGAAGCTTGCAGCAAGCTGCTCTAAGTTATTTCTCTCTGTGGCATCAGAAGCAAGCGCCTGTCAGGGGCAGAAATAATTTTAAAAGTCTGAGAGATATTGGTTAGTAAGGAGGGGTAGGATTTCTCACAGTTAGTGTGGTTGTTTCTCTGCCCTGGCCACCCTCACTTTCCCAGGCAGCTGGAAAAAATGGGCCCTTCTGAGAGGCAGTTGCCCTGTGTCCTGAGAAGCCTGAAAAGTGGATTTCACACCCCAGAAATGCTTTGCTGCCCCTCATTAATTACAAAGGGTGTTCAGGCTGACTGCCTTGAGTGCAGGTGTCTGGGCTGGAGCCACCTGAGGCTGGGTGAGTTAGATCCTGGCTGCAGGTGCAGGTTGAACAGCAGAGATCTCTTCCTGAGAGGGGAGAAACACCTCAGTGTTTCCAAGGGTTTGTGCCCTCTCTTAACCCACACCTTCTGCAGCCTCTCCAGTCTGGGGGGATCCAAGATCTCCAGTGTCCTCCAGAAACATTGCCTGCAGATTTTCCCTGTGGGTTCCTTAGATCCCAGCTTTCAGTACTTGTCTGGTAAACTCCTGACTTTACCATCTCACTCTGCATTTTACATGTACTCAGGGGCTGTCCTACTGAAAGACAGCAAACAGAAGAGTTCTTATAAAATGCTGCCACCACCTTTGTCTCCCCATGCTATTCTTTTGCTGTGTCCCCCCAGAGCAGTGAGGACATTCTTTTCACAGCAGTTATTGTGAGTGTGTAACCAGGGTAATGCAATTATAGGCATAACTGGTAACACCACCTATAATTAAAATTGATGAACTGTCTCTATTCTATGCCCCTCTTTTTTTTCAGTTACTGAAACTTCAGTGGTTTAGACTGGAATTTTCCATGCTGGATGTCTGCCTCCAGCTGGATGCTTTTGGGTTCTTTTCCAGCTCTTTGAGAGAACAAGCTGGAAGGGGGAAAAAAGACATTGTGTCCACAGCTTTTTTTTTTTTCTCTAGTAGTCCATCAAGCACTTAATTGTGACTGTCTAGCTGGATGTGCTTTTGCTAGCCTCATAAAACCAACGGTGTGTGGCCAACTTTGCAAGGCTCTGAAAAGAGCTGCATGTACCTGAGAGGCTCTGTGGAGGGTGGCAGCTCATTATTCCAGGGATTTAGTGCTGTGCTGTCCCTGTGGAGAAGCTAGGCACGAACATCCAGGATAACTGCAGTGATTGAGCAAGCCAGAGCTGGCCTGTGAGTGGTTGCTCCCAGAGCTGGGGTGCTGGGGGAAAGGAAAGCTCCTTTCTGTGCTCTGTGTCTCTGCTCTTTGTGTTGTGGAAGTTGGGAGGAGAGCACAGCCTGACTGGAATACTGAGGAGAGCTCATTTGGGACAAGGGAGCAGAGCCAGCAGCGGGAGGGAGCTGCACAAAGGGAGGGACAGCTCTGGAGAGCAGCAGAGAGGGTCTGCAGGCAGGGCTGGAGCTTGGAACTGAACCCAGCCCTTGGCTGCTGTCTGTGCAAAGCCCGGGGAAGGAAGGGAGGCTGTGTGTCCTGTGCTGGGGAGCCACTAGGAGGAGCGTGCAGGCTGCTGGAGCCGGGCAGAGCCTGCTCCTCCAGTGCCCCTGCTGGAAACGCAGATTTCCAGAAAGTTTTGGGACTGTCCTAAAGCAGAGAGCCAGGAAAGCTCAGTGATCAGAAGCTGGGAATGGGAGCAGGGCATTAGAGCTCTGTGTGTGCTACTTCCAGTAGGAGATACCACCTTGTTTATGTGCCCAGTGAGGCTTTGTGCTCTGTGACTGAGAGCTGTGCAGGCAGAGCAGCTGTTGTTTGTCCCCTGCTTGCCCATGGGATAAATCAGGTACTTGCTGAAAAGATTGTCTTGTATTTCTGCTGGTGGGCCCCAGTGAGCAGCAGAGTGAGGTTCCCCTCTGCTGCCATCTCAGTCCCTCTTGCTTTCCAGGTGCCTCTGAATTCAGGATGTGCAGGAACACAGTAAAATCAGCAAGGAAGCATCAGTGTCTACAGCTGCAGTTTTGGGGCTTTAGGGAATGTCACATAATGTTCAGAGGCTCCTGGAGCTGAAGCACTCGGCATTTTTATGGGTTGCTGAAAATATGTGGAGATGTTTTAAATCTTAATTATCTTGCATCAAGGAGGGTATAACAAGGCTGAAAAATCAGCAGCATGAGGTGGTCTTCCTGCACTGTCCTCTCTGATTGGCAGAGAGGGAGATTCATCAGAGGGGGAGCTAAGTTAAATTAGAGGTTTGGAGGAGCCTTTCTCTTTCCACTTGACAATGCAGGGATCCTGGTTGGATGAGTGTGACTTTAGTCTTTGTGGACATCCCATCCCTGGAGGGTTGAGGAGAGTGAGACCAGTACCTCCCAAAGTACTCAGAGTGTGTGAGAGTTCATCCTGGGGCATTTGTCAGCTTTGAGTGCTCGACTGTCACAACTTCAGGATCCTTCTCGTGATAACCTTGCTGTAGATTTGAAGGCTTTTGTCTGTGTTTCACTTCAGGTTAATATCTGAAGTGAATGTCACCCATGTCACCAGTAATCAGTGGCTACTTGTTGAATAATTTTTCCTTCAACTGTTTCTTTTCCCCAGGGATGTGATTAGAACATCCATACAAACAGTTACACCGACAGGTCAAATTACTTTGATTTTTATAGCCCTTGCTTCTCTCAGCTAGCCTTTACTTTTTGTGGAAGTTTTGCACTTCAGCAGCAAAGGTTTTTTTTTGTTCTATGATGATCTTAGTCTTTAGAGGAATATCTTAGGTTCTGTTGGGTTTGCAGTAGGTTACTCATTCTTGGAAGGAAGACAACTCGCTAACTGTGGGGCTTTAAGAAGAAGCAACTGGAGGGACTGTGTGTAGCTCAGGAGGAAGGCTTGTGGGAAGGTTTCCATGCCCCTGCCAGGTTCCTGTATCCCATGTCCCCCTCTGCAGACGGCTGCACCCCGCTGATGCTGGCATCCCTGCGTGCGGGCGGCTCCGACATCAGCGAGGACGACGAGGACGGGGAAGACTCCTCAGCAAACATCATCACCGACCTGATCTACCAGGGGGCCAACCTGCAGGCGCAGACAGACCGCACTGGGGAGATGGCCCTGCACCTGGCAGCCCGCTACTCCCGAGCCGACGCCGCCAAGCGGCTCCTGGACGCCGGGGCCGACGCCAACGCCCGGGACAACATGGGACGGACCCCTCTGCACGCGGCCGTGGCTGCTGACGCCCAGGGCGTCTTCCAGGTACGGCCCCTGGAGAGCTCTGTGCTTCTGTGAGCCTGTGCAAGCTGTGCTCTGCTCACTCACAGCCCTGCTCTCGTGCCTTCCACGGCGTGGTGGTGAGGCAGAGCTGTTTTACATCCACTTTCCTTGGGTATTCACAGCTTGAAAAACTCAGCGTGTGTGACAGTGTTCAGGAGGGTTTGCAGGATGAGAGAGAGACGAAAATGCTGACTCCATGAGAAGGCTTGATTTATTGTCTTATGATATATATGTTACGTTATATTATACTAAAAAGAGAAGGAAGGAGAAGGTTTCTCCAGGAGGCTGCTAAGCTAGGAATAGAATAGAGAAGAATGATAACAAAAGGAGCTCTCTCTGACTCTGTCCCAGAGAGCTCAGTCCTTGATTGGCCATCAACCATAAACATCCAAGATGGGCCAATCACAGGTGGACCTGTTGCATTCCACAGCAGCAGATAACCATTGTTTACATTTGTCACTGAAACTGCAGCTCTCAGAAGGAAAAATCCTAAGAGAGGATTTTTCATGAAAGTTGTCTGCCACAAGCGTGCATAAATCATCTGGTGTGTATTTATTTGCTCTATTTGCCTCCGTCTTTCTGGGTCCTTGCATTTCACTGCTCAGGCTGCTTTGTCATTGTAAAAACTTCTCCTGAGATTCTGCCAAATCCTCAATTTTGGTCTGTAGTGGTATTAAAAAAAAAAAAAATCCGTCTTCCCCGTTCAGATCCTGATCCGTAACAGAGTGACAGACCTGGACGCTCGGATGAACGACGGGACGACCCCGCTGATCCTGGCTGCACGTCTGGCTGTGGAAGGGATGGTGGCCGAGCTCATCAATTGCCAGGCTGATGTCAACGCCGTGGATGACCACGGTAATGGGAGCACCGTGTGCCAGGCTGGGCCAATGTTTGCCGTGGTGTGAGCAGGGAGGGGTGGGTTCTGCTCTCCCAGAGTGGGAGCTCTGCGTGGATTCCGTAGCTAAATCACACACACTGGGCTCTCCTGCAAAGACCTCCAGTGGCTGCTGCACAGTGGCTTGGTTAAACAGTGCTGGAGGAGAAGCAAAATAGTCCTTGGTTTGTTACTGACGTTGTTGTGTTTGCCTGCAGGTAAATCTGCTCTTCACTGGGCTGCTGCTGTCAACAATGTGGAAGCAACACTAGTACTGCTGAAAAATGGAGCCAACAGAGACATGCAGGATAACAAGGTACAGTGTGGCAGTGCTCAGCAAGGCTGTGCTTCCCATCTCAAAGCATCTCTTTGCTGTTAGTAGTGAGCTAAGTTCAGGTTTTCTGAACTGGGTGCTCAGTGCAGGTCTTCCAAACCCAGACTGTGACTGGAGCTCTCCCTAAGTGCTGGGTGTCTTACAGGGCTCCTGATATGGGAGAGCAGTTCTGTTCCTTGTTTGGCCAAGTGCTGGGCATCAATCAAGACACAGTCAGTGCTGTGTGAGAGCAGCAGGTGAAGTGCTGCTGGTGTCAAACAGCTGGGTTCCAGTTAGCAGACAGAAAAATACCTGGTGGCACAGCAGCAGTGATGTCCTGTGACATTTCCAGGGATCTCAGTGCAGGGTGGAGATGGGGGACAAGCTCCTCTGTTTGACAGACTGCACTGTGCAGATGTTCTGTAGCTTCACTGTTAGTTTTTGCTGTGTCTTAGTCCTTGATTTATCTCCTCTGCCTAAAGCATTTTTTTGGATTAGATTTTAGAGCTACCAACAAGTTCTAGTTCCTTACTGGGCTGTTACAGCCTTTTGTACCTTTCCCTCATAGGAGGCAATAGGAGAAAGGCACCAGGTGCTTTCATGGTTCCTCCAAGGACCCAGGGCACAATAGTGCCCTTCCTGGTGGGAAAGTTCAGCCCGTGCTCCACTGCTGTGTGTGAAATTACCTGTCATCTGCCTTTTCCAGTGGGCAGCTCTCAGGGTGGGTGGCTCTTGGAGACTGTTAACGTGACGCTGCATTATGCAGTGCTTGCCAGTCTGCCACACCATTAGGGATTATGAGTTGTAAGTCAGTCCCCCCACACTGAAGCTGCTAAAATATTCACTCTGTGTTTCCAGGAGGAGACTCCACTCTTCCTCGCTGCTCGGGAAGGCAGCTTTGAAGCAGCAAAAATCCTGCTGGACCATTTTGCCAACCGAGACATCACGGACCACATGGACCGGCTGCCGCGGGACGTGGCCCAGGACCGCATGCACCACGACATCGTGCAGCTCCTCAACGAGTACAACGTGGCCCACAGCCCTGCCGGGCACCCCGGGGCCATGCTGAACTCTGCCCTCTCCCCTGTCATCTGTGGCCCCAACAGGTCCTTCCTCAACCTGAAACACGCGTCGCTAAGCAAGAAGTCACGAAAACCGAACGCCAAAGGCATGCCCGCCAGCCTCACCAAAGATGCAAAGAGGAGGAGGAAGAAGTCCCTCAGCGAGGGCAAAGGGCAGTTTTCAGAGAGCTCCGTGACCCTGTCACCGGTGGATTCCCTGGAGTCCCCCCACGCTTTTGCATCTGAACCGACCTCCTCTCCTGTGATGCCGTCGCCGGGGGTGCTGCACTCGTCGCCCAGCTCGCTGCTGACGGCTCCGTCGGTGCAGGCCGCGCACACCATGTCCTTCTCCAACCTGCACGAGATGCAGCCCCTGGGCCGCGGCTCCAGCACGGTGCTGCCCTCCGTCAGCCAGCTGCTGTCTCAGCACAGAACCACCCCTCCCAACAGCGGGCTGGGCAGGCTGCGGCCAGGCAACGTCTCCAGCGAGTGGATGAACCGCATGGAGGTGAACGAGTCCCAGTACAACGAGATGTTCGGCATGGTGCCCCAGGTGATGCATTCCCACCCCAGCGTTTCTCAGCAGAGCGGCTTGGTTCAAGCGGACGCGAAGCACCTGGGGGTGTCCAGGGAGTCTCTGCCCCCCATCATGACTTTCCAGCTGGTTCCCAAGGGCAGCATAAACCAGCAAGCACTGCCGCAGCAGGCCCAGTCCAACTGCGCTCAGAACATGGCTGGGCCTCTCAGCTCCATGTACCAGATCCCAGATCTAGCCCAGCTGCCCAGCGCCTCGTTCTCCATGGCTGCCATCCCTCAGCAGGACGGGCAGGTGGCTCAGACGGTGCTGCCGGCCTACCACCAGTTCCAGAGCTCGATGGGGAAGTACCCCACGCCTCCCTCCCAGCACAGCTGCTACTCCTCGGCCACAGAACGGACTCCTAGCCACAACCGGCACTTACAAGGGGAGCACCCGTACCTGACTCCGTCGCCCGAATCTCCGGACCAGTGGTCGAGCTCTTCCCCCCACTCTGCCTCTGACTGGTCTGACGTGGCCACCAGTCCCAGCAACAACCAGCGCGGGCCGGCGGCCGCCCACATGCCGGAGCAGCAGCGGAACAACATGCAGGTGTACGCCTGAAGGCTGCCCCCAGTGCAGCCCCACTAAAGCGGACTCCAGAACTCATGAAGGTCTTCCAGGATGGAAATGAAGAACCATTTTAGTATCCAAGAGTCTTAATGAGCCCAGGATGTTCTTTCGTTGGAGGGACTGTGGTCGCTGTAGACTTGTATGCTTTCATGCTACATGGAGAACTGTAGAAGCTGGTGATGGAGAAGACCAGCTGGGTCACTTCTGACCAACTGGACGTGACTGCTGTCTGCACTGGATTCTCCAGTCTGCTTTTAAACACGTTCCACCGTTGCTTTGGGGAGACAGCTCTTCAGCTTAATACATCTTGTGGTCATTTCTCCAGAAATTTAGCCAAAACCAGCTTTGTATCCTTATTTTGTTACTCCTCCTGTTACCCACGTAACCTCTCTCTGAAGCACCTTCTACTAGTTCTCCTCGAGTTCAAGTTGCCTTGTCTTGACACAGCTCAGAGCTGCACCCACATTCCTAGCCCTGCTCCTTCCCTCGTCCACTCTTGCTCAGCAAGCGAGCCGGACCTCCCAAAACACCTGCAGGTCAAGTGACACCTCCTGTCACGCAGCTTCACCCCTTCCTCTTCAGGAGTCTTTGCCTTGTAGAGACCCACTAACACCCCTTAGTGTTCTCACTGCCTGCTCCCCAGGTATTATGAGATTATATATGCATATAGTCTTTTTAGGTTGGTTGTTTTGTTATTTTCCCTCCCAAAAACGCTGGTCTGACCTGGTCTTCCCACCACGGTGGCCTGTGGGCCCATCTCTTCCCCGAGACACCCCTGACCATTTTGACACACTACCCTCCCCGTGCCCCCATCCTGCCAGGAGTGTCCATGACTGCCTCCATGGGCTCCCATGCCAGAAGAGATGCACTGCAACTGATACAGGCCTTTTGGGATGAGCACGAGTGTCTCAAAAACTGGTAACACGAGCTCCCAGCGTTCTTGCACAGTAGTCCCCTCCCCTCCATCCAAGGGTGGCTGTGTGTCCTGCCCTCCAGATACCATATGCTGCCTCTTTATGGTGTTATCAACAAGTGCCAAACATGTGGTTACATGTTTGCGGTGTGTGTCCTTCTGCGTCAGGAACGACATCCAGCCCTTTGAGAAGTGTCACTTTTGCTGCAGCCCCAGGTCCCAGCTGCCCGTCCTCCCCTGGCAGCGCACGGAGGCCGCAGCACTGACTGCCCCGCAGGCCTCCAGGAGCTGGGCTGCGGCAGCAGACCAAATAGCTCAGAAACCATTGCCTCCCGCAGCTCGGTGCACGGCTCTGGGGCTGTGCTCTGCCCTCAGCTCCGGCCTGAGTGGAGCTCTCCCAGCCCAGGGACAGCAGGGCCGCTCGTGGTGTGGCTGCTCCGTCGTTTGGAGCTGTGGCAGCCAGCTGGCACTGACCTTGGCACACGGCCGCCCCTTACGCTTTGTCCACAAGAGCAGCGCTTCTCCGAAGGGCTCCAGACCAGCCGGCAGCCGAAGTGAACGTGGTGGGGATGGTTTGCTCCTACCTCTTCAGGGGAGTGCTGCAGACACGTCTTCCAAAGAGCTCGGGGTGCCGGCTGCTGCCAAAGGACTGAAGGCCGCTGCCCTGCGAGCCGCCATCCAACACCCTACCGTGTACAGTATTGTCTCTGCTCTTCCATTCTAATCAAGAGTCAAAGTTGCTTTGCTTGTTTTTCGTTTTGTTTTGTTTTCCAATTCCACCCGATGGTACATGAAGGCAGGGCCTCAGGAGGAGCTGGTTCCCGGGGCCGTCGCTTTGGGCTGAGGTTTTTAGTTTTTAGCTGTGTGCGGAGCTGCCGCTTTTCCTGGCGCACACAGCGCTCCTGGCACGCTGACTCAGACCCCCAGGGGTCTGTCCAGGTACACCTTTCACTGCAAATAATGAAGTGTTGCTACAACCATGCTAAAGAAACAAAGGGCTTTTGCTCCTTAGCTCCGAATAACCAAGTGCCTTTTTTATATATGTGGCTACCTTTTACAAGATGAGTGCTTTCTGTGGAATGAAGCCGGTTCCGTGCCTGGCTGTTAATACGATGGCCCTCTGCCTTTCTTCTCTATTGTTTTTTTAAACTACTTGTAAAGATAATATCTCCTTAAGGTGGTATTTTATCTCGTTAAGTTGTAGAGTAACCATTCACACAGCATCATTTTCCTATATTAATAACGGAAAATATTTGCTTATTTTTACATTTTTTATAAAAGTCTTTTATGGAAATAGTTGCTGCCAAATGTATAAGCAATTTTTATCCCCAGAATAAAAAGTATGTGCTCAGAGTCTGTGTACTGCTGTTTTAATTTTGTTTTCCTGGCTACTGTGGCACAGCCACCGGGTTATAAATGAATCAGGGGTGCTCTCTCTCAGCACCACATGAACCCAACCACGTAGCTCCACGTAGTGGGGCTGTGGATTCCCTCTCTCTGTTTCCTGTCCTTCCAGTAGGGAGGAGGATCCACATCCCTGGAGCTGGGGCTGCCTCCCTGGCTTTGTCTCAGCAGCTGATGCATGGAATCCTTGAGGCTGGCACTGGAACAGACTCCTAAAATCATCGAGTCCAACCTTTAACCTGGCACTGCTGTGTTCACCCCTTAACTGTGTCCCCAAATGCCACATACAGATGGTTTTGGAGCATTCCAGGGATGGTGATTCCGTCTCTTTCTGGGCAGCCTGATCCAATGCCTGACTGCCCTTTCATTGACAAAATTTTCCCTCGTATCCTGTCTAAATCTCCCCTGGTGCAACCTGAAGCCATTTCCTCTCTTCCTGTTGCTCCTTACCTGGGAGAAGAGGCCAGCCCCCATCTGTCTACTGCCTCCTCTCAGGTTGTTGTAGAGAGTGATAAGGCCCCCCCTGAGCCTCCATTTCCCCAGACTAAGAGCATGAAGATGTGTGATTCTCCAGCCCCTGAAACAGGGAATCACCCCCCCTCTGTGCTGGTCTCAGGCTTGGAGAGTTTGACTTGAGCAACCAGAGGACAAGCAGTCAGCAGCTGCTGAGCTGTGTTTGCAGCTCAGAGGTGCCACTGGAGCCTTGGGCTCCCCTGGCAGTTCTCCAGCTCTTGCTGTGGACTCAGATGGAGCCAGTAGCTGAGTTACGATGCTGAGCTGGGGTAAAGTTGCTGGGGGCATTTCAAGGGTTTAATATTCAAACAGTGCAGCTCCTTTATCTCCTGGTAGAGCCAGCTGGGCGAGTCCAAACCTCCGGGAGGTTTCATCCACGTTCTCCCACAGCTTGCACATCTGTGCCAAAGTTTAGCGAGCTCTGCTGAGCCCCTGGCACAGCAGCATCCAGCTCCCTGGTGCTCAGGCTGAGACTTGCAGCTCTCTCCTGGGGCTGCTCCTGCCTCCTCCCCAGCCCAGCATGGCCAGGGGCTTGTGGAAACTTGCTGTGCTGCATCCAAACTGAACCGTCCAGGCAGGGAGCTGCCACATCCCTTATCTAACTGAGGAGCAGTGGAGCAGCCTCAGGCTCTTTGGGGGAGATTTTTCACTGTTTTTTCCACAAATCAAGGGTGGAGTCCTGTTTTCTGGGGAGTTGCTGTGTTTGCAGGGTTTTGCCATTGATCGGGGCAGCTGATGTGTGGCAGGTTGTTTCTTTCAGAAGCGATAGCAGGCAGCAGCTGTGTTTGGACACGAGAAGGTCTCACCCCGGGGGATGCCTGGCAAGCAGCAGCAGCTCCATCCTGCTGTGTGGGTGAAGGAGAGGGGCTGATCCTCCTCCCTTCCCGGGGCAGCAGCCAGACCTGCCCGTGCACGCCGGCAGGAGCTGCTCCCTGTGCGTGTGGCTGTGCGTTCCAGCAAATGCTGCTGCAGAGGAGAGCCCGTGGGCTGTTCGAGGCTTGAGCCTGACACAAAGCTCTCCAGGCTCAGCCCTGGGTCTGGATTCTCTGCAGGTCACAGAATGCTGGTGAGCACCAGGCCCTCAAGGGCAGCTCCCCTCCTTCCCACCAGCCTCCACCAAGGGTTTTGGGGAGGGAGAGCCGGGCGTGGGCCGGAGCTGGCAGCAGCAGGAGGATCCTTCAAAGCCGCTCTGGTCCATCGGGAGCCAGCAAAGTGATGCAGCAGGAACATGGAGAGCTCCACAGGTGCAGAGGGCACCCGGGGCGAGCAGCAAGCACCGTGGCAGAGAAGGCTGTGCCAGCCCTTGCTGCTGGGCCCGGAGCTCAGCCCTGTGGCTCCGTGCCTGCCTGCTGGGGCTGCAGGGAGCCGCCGGGGCAGCGGGAGCTGCCCCTTCCTCCCGGAGGGACACACAGTGACGAGGGCTGGCGTCACGGCCGGGCCCCAGGGCTGGGCATCCTCGCCGCTATCTGATTGAGCACCGCCAGCCCCCGGCTGCAGGCTGTTCCCACATCCCGGCCTCCCATCCCGCTCGCAAACATCCCCCGGCAGTTCAAACAAGGGCGGTGTGTGGGTGACGCATGGCACAGCCGGGCAGGGCGCGGGGCCCGGCCGGTGCCGTCCCTGGGCCGGGGACAGGGGCAGGGACAGGGCTCGGGCCCGCGGCAGGTCCCGCTGGTGGCAGGGATGCCCTGGCCGGGATCGGGGCTCACCCCCGCCAGCCCTCGGGCGATCCAGGGAGGGCCCAGCGGGCATCCCTGCCAGGTGCCAGGCTGCTCGGGGCTGCAAGATGGTATCTGTATCGCGGGAGCAATTAATGATGATTGCATGGGGATTTATTGACCAACTAGGACAGGTTCTTCCTGTCTGCTTCTGGAGATATGTGAAATGCAAACAGATGGGAGATCTGGGCAATTTTCCAGCAAAGTTGGGGGGGTGGAGGGGGGTCAGCAGTAACATTTTTATGGTGAGAATCACCTGAGTAGGGCAAACAGATGCTGGTGAGCACCGGGCTATAAAGGGCAGCTCCTGTCCTCTCCCGTCCCGGTGATCCACAACAAGCCGCTATTCCTCACCACCTCCGGACAACAGGTGAGGAAGAGGAGCCTCGCAAGGCAGCTGGAGCCTCGGGATGCTCAGGGCTGGCTCACGGGCAAACAGGAGCTGCTGCTGCTCCCGCGGGAGCCGAGCTCTGCCCTCGCTGGACGGGGCAGGCTGTGATGCTGCAGTTTTGACTTTTGTCGCTGCTTCTTTGAGGGGAAGACGAGCTGAGTCTGCAAATCGGCCCCGCTGCTCAGGGATTAGCCCGGATAAAGGGGAACTGCGCTGATGTGGCCGATTTGCCTCCCCAGCCTGGGCAGCGCTACGAGCTCAGGGCGTGCAAACGCAGAGCCTGCAGCCCCACCTGTGCCACTGCCTGGTCGGGGTCCCGTGTCCGCCACAGCGCCCTCCCCTTGTCCCCAGAGAGCAGCTTGGCTCTGCCGGGTGCCTCCTGCCGAGTCTGGGGCTGCTGGGGCCAGGACAATCCGCTGCCAGTGTGGGCTGGGGGCTGCCAGCCGTGCAGACACGGGGCAGCGCCCTGTGCCGGGGGGCACACAGGGAGCCGCAGCCTGTCATCTCCTGCGGGCGGTCTAAAGGGGCCAGGCGGGCGGGTTTGCACTCTCTGAGCACAGAGAGCATCCTCTGTCCCCAAGGGAGCCTGTGTGACCCTCCCGAGCCTTTGCAGGGAGCAAGGAGGATGGCGGCGGCGGCCAGACTCGCCCTCCTGCTGCTGGGCTGCGCGGCGCTCCTGCGGCCGCTCGGTGAGTGCCGGGGCTCGGGGGGCAGCGGGGAGCCCCGCTCCTCTCCGGGCAGGGATGCCGCCCGTGCTCATCCCTGCCCGCCGCTCTCCCCAAGCAGACGGCAGGTACATCGGCTACTGCCCCGACGGCTGGTCCTACTACAGGCTCAACTGCTTCAAATACTTCGCCGAGCCCCGGAGCTGGGACGAGGCTGAGGTAAGCGGGGTACGCAGGGGAACAGGGACCCCTCCGTCTCCCCGAGGCGCCCCGGCACTGACACCTCTCCCTGCAGAGTCGGTGCCAGGACGCCAAGAAGGGCGCCCACCTGGCCTGGGTGGAGGACGCCCACGAGGCAGCCACCCTGGCGAGAACCATCTCCTACTACCAGCGTGTGCAGCCCGTCTGGATTGGGCTGCAAAAGAGCAAAGAGGTGAGGTGTGGGCGGCAGGGCTGATGGCCGGCTGGGGGACAGCAGGGCCGTGCCCCTGAACCCCTCTCGCCCTGCTCAGAGCCAGGCCTGGCAGTGGACAAATGGGAGGGACTACAGTGCCACCAGCGAGGTGCCTGGGAACGGTGCCCGCGGGGGGAGCTGCGCCTCGCTGACCCATCACAGCGGTGAGTGCCCGGCTCTGCAGCCCCCCCCGCCCCCGGGCTGCGGCACTGCCCCGTCCCGGTGCTCCTGCCGGGCCCAGCCCCTCGGGGCTGCGGTGGGCACAGCTGCTGCCCGTCCTCGCCGCGGCCCCGCCATTCCCCTGCCTGTCTCTCCCGCAGGCTTCACCGTGTGGTCCAGCGCCGACTGCTCCCGGCAGCATCACTACATCTGCAAGTTCTACGCCTTGCCCTGAGAGCAGCCCCGGCCCGCGGCGCTCCTCCCGTGCCACCCCCGTGTCTCTCCCCGCAACTCCTATAAATACATCTTATAAAAAAAGAAGCATGCAAGTGCTGTGTGAGGCTGGTGCTGGTGCAAAGCCCTGGGCTGCTCCGTGAGAGAGAGAGACGGGCTCTGCCCCGGCTCCCCGAGCTTTCCCGGCTTCCAGAGGCTTCTGCGGGCAGAGCTGTTCGGGGATGAGTCCCCAGGAGCTCTGGACCGTCGCTCTCCTGGCCGAGCACTCGGGTTTGCTCGTACCAGCCCTCGGGAGCCAAACCCCGCGGGCATCCCTGGGGAGCAGGTGGGGGGACAGGAGTGTCCCCAGAGTGCGGACACAGAGACCTGGCACACAGACGGGGGTGGGGACAGGAGCTGTGGTGGGTGTGCAGGCATGGGGACAGGTGGTCCCCCAGGTGCAGACAGCTCCACAGGGCCTGCAAGCCGCCCCCATGGCCGTGTTGACAGCAGCACCGGGACCAAAGGTCCCTTTTGTGCCACTGTTATCTTGCCACGAGCATCACGTGGCTGTTTGCTCTGCTGCTTTGAAGATGGCTCTGCCCCCACCCTGCTCATGGGGTTTTGCCCCCCCAGAGCCGCGGCACGTGTCAGGCGCGGACGGTGCCGGCCCCCGAGCCCGGCCGCCCTCTGCTCCCTGCCCGGGCCCGCGGGGGCGGCGGGGAAGCCGCGCAATGACCACAGCGAGCCCGGCACCGGGGCTGCCCCTGCCCCAGGGCCGCCGGGGCTGCGGGACAGCCCGTGCCGCTGCTCAGCCCCGGCTCCGCTCCGCGTCCCCGCGTTTTGGGGCACACGAGACGGAGACACCTCGCAGGCTCCCCCTCCGGAGCTGCGCTGCCCCTGCTGCGTTGGCTGGCGCTCGGTGACCTTTGAGCGCCAGGGTCCGGCAGGCTGATAAAGGCCGGGAGGGCTGTGCCGAGCTGCCCACGCAGTTTATAAAAGCACTACGCAAGGCCCATCCCGCTGTCCCCCTGTCCGGCCGGCCGTCCCTCCGTCCGCAGCGCGGCCGGGGCGAAGATGCTGCGCTTGGTCGGGCGCGCCGCGCGCTGCTGGGGGGCGAGGTGGGCGCTGCCAGGGCCAGAACGGGCACCCCGGGGCACCCGGCACCCCGCGGCCTGGCAGAGGGCATGGTGAGCACCCGCACGGATCGATCGGGGGGGCTGGAGACACGACCAGGATAGGGCTGGGGAGCTGGCTGAGCTCTTACACCTCGCTGGGGAAGGGGAGCCTCTCCCTCCTCCCTGCAGCACAGCAGGCACAAGGAGCTACCAGGGATCTGGGGCGCTCCCAGCCTGGGCTGCTCGCTGGTGGCATCTCTGCAGGGCCACCCTCTGTGGCCAAGGCTGCCACGGGATTGTTGCCACTCGCTCTGTCCCACAGCCTCTCCAGTGCTGCTGGGACAGGTGCCTGGCCCAAGGACGTGGGCATCCTGGCCCTGGAGGTGTACTTCCCTGCCCAGTACGTGGATCAGGAGGAGCTGGAGCGGTTTGATGGCGTGGAGGCCGGCAAGTACACGCGGGGCCTGGGCCAGAAGCAGATGGGTTTCTGCGCCGCCCACGAGGACATCAACTCCCTGTGCCTGACCGTGGTGCAGCGGCTGGTGGAGCGCGGGCGCCTCTCCTGGGACGCCATCGGCCGCCTGGAGGTGGGCACCGAGACCGTCATCGACAAATCCAAGGCCGTCAAGACCGTCCTCATGCAACTTTTCCATGACTCCGGCAACACTGATGTGGAGGGCATCGACACCACCAACGCCTGCTACGGGGGCACGGCCTCGCTCTTCAACGCGGCCGCCTGGGTGGAGTCCAGTGCCTGGGATGGTGAGTACCGGCAGGGACCACGCTGTGGGGCTGGGCGCTGCGTGGGTGCCGTGGGACAGGAAACCCAAAGATGCTCCAACTGCAAAGGGCGCCACTGCGCCTCCAGGCTCTCTGTCACCCCCGTTTCTTGCCCATCTTGGTGTGACGCACAAGATGGGAACACACAAGGGCCATGGGATGGAGGCTTCCCCCCGCTGGTGGCCCTGCCAGTCCCTCTGTCCCCCCCCAGGTCGCTATGCCGTGGTGGTGTGCGGGGACATCGCTGTCTACGCCACGGGGAACGCGCGGCCCACGGGAGGTGCCGGTGCCATCGCCATGCTGGTGGGACCCAACGCCCCGCTGGTGCTGGAGAGAGGTCGGTGCCATGAGGCCCTGGGGGTGCTGAGCTGATGGGTGCTGTCCCTGGGGGCCATGCATCCATATCCCAGCCCTGCTCAGCTGCTGGGTACTCAGGTGCTGGGCATCCCTGTGGGCATCATGGAGCGACTCAGGCAGGCTGCTGGATTCCAGGGGTGCAATGGCAGGCACCCCTGGAATGCCATCAGGCTGGGACCTCCCGATGCTCTCTGACAGCTGTCTCTCCCCGTGCCCCCAGGCCTGCGTGGGACCCACATGGAGCACGCCTACGACTTCTACAAGCCCAATCTGTCCTCTGAGTACCCGGTGGTGGACGGGCAGCTCTCCATCCAGTGCTACCTGCGGGCGCTGGACCGCTGCTACGCCGTGTACCGACGCAAGGCGCAGAGCCAGTGGCAGCAGGGTGAGTGAGTGGCAGCGCCCCTGAGGTGCCCAGCACAGCCCCCTGCATACTGATGGCCCCGTGTTGCCTCCCAGCTGGCATCCAGAGGCCCTTCACCCTCGATGACTTCAAGTACATCATCTTCCACTCGCCCTTCTGCAAGCTGGTGCAGAAGTCGGTGGGGCGGCTGCTGCTGAACGACTTCTTGGCCTGCCCCAACCCCGACACAGCCTCTGGCCTCTACAAGGGGCTGCAGTCCTTCCGGTGGGTCCCTGTGCTGTGTCCTCATCCCTCAGCCCAGCCAGGCATGCGCTGCTCTGGGGTTCCAGCTGGTCTCTCTCTGGGCAGTGGTGTGAAGCTGGAGGACACCTACACCAGCAAGGAGGTGGAGAAGGCATTCCAGGCTGCCAGCCAGGACATCTTCAACCAGAAGACCAAGCCCTCCCTGCTCCTCTCTTCCCGCAATGGCAACATGTACACACCATCCATGTATGGCTGCCTGGCCTCCCTCCTGTCCCAGTGAGTTGCCCAAAACGCTGGCTTGCGGAGAGGGAGGAGGTCATTTTGGGGAGGGCACTCCCTGTCTGGATAGAGGGGCAGAACTCATCTCCCAGCCCTCATCTCCCCCTGCCTCAACACGACCTGATCCTTTCATTGCTCACAACCCCCAGTGTGGATGCATCCTGCTCCAGGCCATCTCCCTGCCAGACTTTTCATCCCAGCTTGCTGGAGCTGGGCCAGTGCCTAAAGCTCCTCTGTCATCACTGGGAGGATGAAAACCCTTGTTGTCGTGCCCAGTAGAATGAGTGACCCCATGGGAAAGGAGTCATGGGAACAGACAGGCTCTGAGGGGAACAAAAGCCTTGTCCTGGGGCTCCCTGGCACCACCGCACTCCCTCAGGGCTACACTCTCAGAAATGGGGCCCCAAGGATCTGCCTGCCTACAAAGCAGGCAGCCCCTACACTGCCCCCACAGCCCTGTATCCCCATCTCCCGCTCAGCCCAAGTGTCCTGTAACCCCCTCACGTCTGGCTTCAGGTGCTCAGCACGGGACCTGGCCGGCTCCCGCATCGGTGCCTTCTCCTACGGCTCGGGGCTGGCGGCCAGCATGTTCTCCTTCCGCGTCTCGCAGGATGCAGCCCCAGGTGGGCGCCAGGGGACAGAGGGGCTGGGGAGGGAGGGAGGGAGGGCAGCGTGGGGGCCGTCAGTGCTGCCCTCTCACACTCGGGGTGCCCCTTGCCAGGCTCCCCCCTGGACAAGCTGGTGTCCAGCCTGGCTGACCTGCCCGCTCGCCTGGACGCCCGCAAGCGCGTGGCCCCGCAGGACTTCGCCGAGATCATGAAGCGGAGGGAGGAAACCCATCACTTGGGTGAGTGGGGCTGGGGGGATGTGAGCCTGCCCTGCCGGGACCCCACAGCACCCCTGAGCATCACTGCCCTCTCCCCGCAGCCGACCACGCTCCCCACGGCTCCCAGGCGGATCTCTTCCCCGGAACCTGGTACCTGACCCGCGTGGATTCCAAGTACCGCCGCGAATATGCCAGGAAGCCCATCTAGAGTGGGATCACCAGAGTGGTGAGCCCTGGAGAGGGGGATGCTCTCTTTCCCCCATTCATTCCCCGCATCTGGGGCTGGTCTGTGTGGGAAAGTTCCCTTTGTATGGGTGGGGAATGGCCAGCAGTGGCTCAGGCCCCGGAGCTGCTGGAGGTGGCAGCATCTTCTGCAAGCACCTGGGCAGTGCAGGGGAATAAAGGTGTGGATGGGAGGGGGCAGCAGCCCAGCTCTGGCTCCTGGTCTTGAATGGTCTTCTCCCACCCCCAGTCCCTCCCAATTAACAACCACCAGTATGGATCACAGCTGCTTATGGGATTTATTCCATGGCCAGCTGCCCTGCTAGACATGGGAGTTTGCCCTGACAGTCTGGGGGACTCAAGTGAGCCTCAGCCTCCCGGTCGCCAGTTTATGGGGGCAAGATGGCATTTTCCCCATGATGTCCTTAAACTGAAACCTCCTCATGGTAAAACCCACGGGCAGGAGGGCAGAGGTGATGCAGTGGCTCACGGGGAGGCTCGTGCCCCTTGCAGTGCTGCTCTCTGGGCCATGTCCCATCACGGGACTGTGGCCAGACAGGACCTCAGCAACCACAGGAACCTTTGCACCCTTCAGCAAACAGCAGCAGGGCCAGGGAGCAGGAGGGGAGGGGGTTTGGGGTTGAGGACAAAGGACCACACAAGGCACCGCATGCTCTCTCCTTCTAGACCCTTTATTGAACGTGGGGCCACCCCAAACCCAGTTGTGGGGCTCAGGGATGGCCATGTGCAATGCTTCCCCAGCTGGGGAGGGCCCGGATGCTGCAGCCATAGGGAGAGTCCCTGTCAGCAGTCGGGGTCTAGGGCAGGTGGAGCTGGAAGATTTCTGTGACACGTGGCTTTAGCTCCCCGAGGCTGGGCAGGGGGGCTGAGAGCCCCACGACGCTCCACTGCTCCCCTGCCACCGTGCTGGAGCTGTGGTAGGACAGGAGCTGGGCCCCTGCCTTGCTCAGCAGCCCTGGAGAGGAGCACAGGAATTAGGGACCACAGGCTGCCCCACTGCCCCAGCAGGGAGCTGAGCCTCTGCTCGCCCCAACCCCCTGCTCAGAGGCCCATGATGCCATTTCTTCCTCCAGCCCAAGTAATGCTCAACATCACACAACCTCCTGCCCAAACCCCCCATCCATCCATCCATCCGTCCGTCCATCCGTCTCTCCGGCACCATCTGCTGCAGCAGGGGCTCAGCTCTAGGCCGGCTGTGGGGGCTCCCCAGGCTGTCCCTGCAGCTCAGGCACTCACCGGTCAGCGTGGCCAGAGCGCTGCTGTCAGAGGCTTTGGCTCTGTAGATGAGGAGAGGGCCGGACAGTGGGGCTGGCAGCTTGAAGGTGGCCCCGTTGATCTGCCGCAGGACCGGGGTGCTGCCCTGCACCGTCCCTGTCACCTGCTGTGGGGTGCCCTGCAGGGACACCTGCACCAGGCCCGTGCTGCTGTCGGGCTCGGGGGCCACGTCGCTGTGGGTGGCTGTGACCTGCCAGGGAGACACGGCCACTCAGTGCCCAGGGTGTGCCTGGGGCGGGGAAGGGATGTCCTTGGAAGCACCCCAGGGAACAGCCAGCCTCAGTGCTGTGCAGCAGCACAGTCGGGTGTCCCCAGGCTCATGCTGCTTGCTGGGGAAGGCTGGGGTGCAGAGCCTGGGTGTCCACGCACCTTCAGCCCAGCCTCCTGGGCCAGCAGCGTGGCATTCACCAGGGTCACCTCCTTCTGTGTCCCTCCAGCCAGCATGCCCGCAGCCGCAGCAGGTGTCAGGTAGCTCCCAGCCTCCTTCAGGGGTGCTCCTGGGGTGCAGGGAGGAGGTGTGCATGAGCCAGCAGCAGACAGGTCAGGCCTGCAGCAGAGTGGCCAGCCTGGGGCTGGTACTTCCACCCACCCCACCCATCCACCCCTGCACACTCTAGGCTCCAATCCCACTGTAAACAACCCTCCTGTCTATCTGCTCTCCTGCCTGCCCATTGGGGTCCCCACACCCAGGCTCACCTAGGGTGCAGACCTGCACACTGCCCTGCATTTGCTTGCCCACCGTGCACAGCACCGTGCCCAGGGCCCTGGCCAGGGCAATCCAGGGCTTGGTCTGGGGTGAAAAAGCCTTGCTGAGAGCCTGCCCATTAACCTGCAGGAGAGAGTGAGCGGTGAGAGCCTGCCAGGGATCCCCCATGGAGCACAGCTCCCAGTGCCCCCATGGAGCACAGCTGGGGTAGCTGAGGCACGGAGCTCAGGCACTGCAGGGCACTCACGACGCCGCTCAGCCCCTTGCCCGTGGCCATGTCCACGATCTGCATGGCGATTTCCTTGCCGCAGCGGCTCTGTGCCTCCCGTGTGCTGGCACCCAGGTGTGGGCAGGAGATGACGTTGGGGTGGTTCACCAGGTCACGGTCCTTTGGGGGCTCCTGCAGACACAGTTCCATCCTGCCATCAGCCCCCAGCACCCACCTGGGAGCTCGGAGCAGGGGGCATTTACCTCACCTCCTTCGCAAGGAGAGAAGCTGAGGGCTGTTCCTGCTCCCAGCCCCACAGGGTTTGCTAGGCTGGTTTGGGCAAAATTGAGGTGGTGCTGAGAGAGAGCCAAGCTCAGGGGGTCCCCACAGCCCCACTCACCTGTGTGAAGACATCGAGGGCGGCCCCACCACACTGCCCCGACTGCAGCGCCCGCAGCAGCGCGCCCTCGTCCACGATGCCGCCGCGGGCACAGTTCACCACCTGCACGCCGCGGCGGCACTTGGCAAAGGTGCTGTCGTTCAGGAGCCCTGCAGAAGGAGGCCTGTGAGCAGAAGGGGGCTGCCCCAGCTCTCCCCAAAGCTCCCTGTGACCGTGCCCGCTCCATACCCGTGGTGGAGGGCAGCAGCGGCGTGTGCACCGTGATGAAGTCGCAGCGGGGCCAGATCTGCTCCAGCGGCAGCTGCTCCACACCAAAGGTGGCTGAGACATCTGGGGTGATGATGGGGTCGTAGCCGATGGTCTGAGGCAGAGCAGGCACTCACTCTTACAGCCTGGCACGGTGGCTCTGACCAGGTCAGCAAGGTCGACGGTCCCCATCGTTCCTCCCTGCCCCATCTCCTCACCTTCATGCCAAAAGCCTGCATGCGAGTGGCCACCTCCCTGCCGATGCGCCCCAGCCCCAGCACGGCCAGCGTCTTCCCGTTCAGCTCCATGCCCATGTACTGGGGAGTACAGGGGGAGTGAGCGAGCACAGCCCACACGGACACCCCCACCCCGAGGTGCTTCACTGCCTCCTACCTTCTTACGGTCCCACTTGCCCTCCTTCATGGAGGCAGCTGCCTGCGGGATCTGCCTAAAAAGGAGGCGGTGGTCAGTGTGGGGCAGGGGGCTGTAGGGCACACCTGTCCACATCCTGCCTCGTGCTCACCTGGCCAGGCACAGGATCATCCCACAGGTGAGCTCGGCGGCGCTGAGGCTGTTCCCAGTGGGAGTGCTGGGGATGGAGAGGGGTGTCACTGGTGCGAGTCCCCGGGGCTGACAGGGATCTGTGCCCCGTGAGGATGGAGGCACACAGGGCGCTGCCAGGGGTGCCATGGGCGGGGAGGGCACCCTATTGAAGTCTCCCCGAGCACCCCAGGTTCACGGGCACAGATGTCCCCACACTCCTGTTCTTACTTCATGACCAGGACGCCCTTCCTGGTGGCTGCCTCCACGTCCACATTGTCCACGCCGGTGCCAGCTCTGCCCACCACCTTCAGCCTCTCCGCCGCCTCCAACACCTCGGCCGTGACTTTGGTGGCCGAGCGGACGATGAGCCCATCGCAGTCCTAAGGGGGGACAGACACGGCGAATGGGACCAGGGCGGGTGATGGGACGACGGGACGGGGGCAGTCGCCGCCGGGGTCCGGGATCTGCCGTGCGAAAGCGGCCGGGCTCTTGCATCAGACGGGAGGCGGGGATCGGTCGAAGGGGTCCGCTGGCACCCGGGACCGCCGGCCTGAGCTGTGCCCACCCACCCACGCACTCACCCACCTACCCCCCCAGCCACGCGTGGGTGCAGCGCTGCCTCACCCGGATCTCCCGCAGCAGCTCCTCCTTGCTCAGCCCGGGCTTCTCCTGCACCCGGAGCCCGCCGGCCTGCAGGATCTCCCGGCAGCAGGGGTCCAGGCTCTCGCTGATCAGCACTTTCTGCAGCTTGCCCAGGGCCATGGCGGGAGCGGGGCGGCGGCACGGGGAGGGACGGGACGGGACGGGGGTGCCGGCTCTCTCCGCACGCCGCCGAGAGGCTGCTGCTGCCCCTCCGCCGCGCTAAAAGAGCTGCGAGCGGTCACGTTTTTCGGGCTCATTGGGTCCCGTCTCCATAATCCCACCTCCTTCCCTTCCCCTCCCCGCCCCAGCCCGCCCGGTCCCCCCCTCATCCCCCCCGCCCCCGGGGGGAGGGAGGGAGGAGGAGGCGAGGGCTGCGGGGTCCGCTCTGGGCCGGGCCCCCCCAGCAGCCCCAGAGAAAAGGAAGGAGGGGCCCTGCCAGGGTCGGGGAGCCCCGAAAACCAGGGCCAGCCTGTCCCGACCGTGCCTCAGTTTCTCCGTCCCGCGTATGACAGCTCAGTGAGGCAGGCGGGGGACGGCAGCGGCAGGCACGATGGCGTGGGTGGCTCCCCACAAAGCCGGGGGTGCCGCTGGCGGGGAGCAGCCCAGCCCATGGCGAACCCAGACATGCCCTCCCCAGCTCGCCCAGCAATGGGGGTTCCCCAGAGCCCACAGCTCAGAGGGGAGGCGGTGCCGCGGCCCCGGCCCACCCCCGACTTGGTGCCTGCTGTTGAGCAATGGCCCTGATAAGGGGCCGGGGACAGGGGCCAGCCCCGGCCGCCGGCTCCCAATGCCGTGGGGTGCACGGGAGCCACCCAGCAAACGCCCTCCGTGCAGCACGGGCCAGGTGGCCGCGTCCAGTGACCTCGCACGGGGAAGTGCTGGCCCCGAGACACGATGGGGAGGGGGCCGGAGAGCGGGCGTGGGGATGGCAAGGGATGCGGCCAGACCCTCAGCGGGCACCTGGACCAGACACCCCAGATCCCGCCCGTGGGGAGCAGGGGCTGGCCCTGCCTTCCAGCACTTTCCACGGATGGGGGGTGGGCAGAACCCACCCAGCGGGGCCAAGCCAGGTCCTGATGGGGGTGGGCCCGTCCCCAGGCTCTGCTGGACCAAAGCGCCCTGTGTGAGACCTGGGGGGGCCCGGAGGCTGTCACACCAAGCAGAGCCCAAGTGACGGGCCTGTCCCAGCAGACAGGAGGTGGCCAGAGTAGGATGAGAGTCCTGGCCACGGGCAGCGCCGCCGAGGTGGGAGAGCCCAGCGCTTCGTACAGCCCGGCACCACCCAGGGAACAACCGTGACGCCAGAGCGGGGAAAGTCCAGGGCGGCCGGCGCGGGGTCAGAGATGCGGTCAAGGGCAGCGGCTGGTGAAATCCCGGCACGGCCCCTCGGCAGGGAGCTGTGCCCCGGGCACCGCGGCAGGGCAGCCTCGCCACGGCCTCCCGGCTGCCGTGGGCTGGGGACACCCGCCCTGCGGGACCTGCTGCGGCTGGGACACGGCCCCGCAGCCCTTGGCACAGCGCTGGCGCCGGTCTCTGTTTTGGCCATTAGGATCTTGCTCCAGGTGCCCGGAGGACACACGAGCACCTGCCATCCCGGCGGCCCGCTCTCCGTGCCGGCACCGCCCGGGCTCGCCCAGGGCACCGGTGGCTCCTCTCCCCCGCCTGTGGCACGTCGGTGCGGAGGACACGCGTGGCCGAGGCACCGCTGCCTGCGCCAGCGCCTTTGCGGCTTTTCCCGGCCGGCTGGTGCCCTCTCCTGGGGATCGCGGCCAGAGGCACAGCCCCACGGCAGCCGGGCCTTCCGCGGGGACACCGGCAGCGCTGGAGGGGTGGCTGTGCCAGCAGGCATGTCCCCCCACCCCCTGGCCACCAACAGAGCCGGCTGGAGGGCTCCCAAAGGCTGGAGGGCACCCAAAGGTGGCAGGGCCAGCGGGATGGGTGCCGGGAGACTGGGGCTGTGGTGGCTGATGAGTCACAACACGGATAAAGTGCAGGGTAGGGGGGCAGAGCACCCCTCTGCTAACCCCATTTGTACCAGGTGTTGCGTTTATAGTGAGAGATTTGGCAGAAAATTAATGCTGCGTTCCAGCTGCTCTTCACAGATCACAGGGCTGGGGACAGCTGAGCTGAATTTCTGAGTAGAAGCAAATTGGCACTATAGGTCTGGTTGTGTTCAGTAGGACATTCCATGAGTGCAGCTTCACAAATAGTGCAGCTTATTAATTCAACACCAAAGGTTTGGTCACATTCCATAAAAACCTTCCTAATCACAGATTCATGAATAGTGCAGTATGTGGAAGCGGGAGAAATACAGATACAGAATTGCTGGTGATAAATGCACCAGCTGCAATAGAGTTTTAACAGTAACAATAATATTGTGTGGTGAAAATAACAATTGTATGCAGAAGCTTACCACGAAGGTGTCCCCACTAGGGAGGAGGGAGAGGAGAGCAGCCCATTCTGTCTCCTAGGATTTTTTGGGTCTTCCTCCTAATCAGAGAAGATTCCTACCCTCCTTATATCCAGCCCAAACTTCTCCCCCTACTCCTACGTTATGCAGAGCACAACCAAAGTGGAGAGTATGGAGCTATAGATGTGGTACCATGTACCATTAAGCTTATTAGCATATGCAGGGATGTGTGTTAAAATTTAAATGGCCCTTAATCAGACAAAAGTTACTATTTTTGGCCACCGTGTCCTCCAAATTTTTGGTCATATGACTTTGATCCATTCATCAGAGCCAAGGCAGAATCACCCCACCACCACAGGACCTCCTCCTTCTTTCTTGCCACCAGCTCTGTGGCTCTCCCTCCACACAGGTAACACAGAGGGTATGGAGAGGAGCCCTGAGCCCTCACCTGGCTCCTTGGTCATCCTTCCACACAAGGACAGACTCTCTTGGTGGCAGGTGGGTGGCCGTGGGGACAGCTGCTTGGAGGGCTGTGGTGGTGCAGGACAGAGGAGGATGGGGCCAAGGAGCAGGGAAACAGGGGAGGGTCCCTGCAGAGAGAATGGGGCTGGGGGAGCAGTCAGGGCCAGTGCTGCTATTGGGGTGTCAGGACCCAGGACATCCCTCTGGCTGCCCTGGGGGATTCCAGACCCTGGCAGGGGGCTCAGAGACCTTGGCACGGAGTCACAAACACCTGTGCCTTTGATTTTAGCCCATGGAAACAATTACCAACTTTGTGTGAGTGACAAGCCACAAGAGTTTGAGTAGAATGATAGTGAATTTCACAGGGTGAAAAAGTAGAATTTAGGGGATTTAGAATGGGGGTTCAAGAGGCAAGATGGAGGAATCTGGGCATGTCCTGTCCTCCTCCTTCCTCTTCTTGTCCTCCATCTTCTGCTGTGATGGTGACACTTCTGGATTGGTTTAGAGTAGAGACACACTGTCTAACATAGGTGATAGGTATTGGAAAATTACTGGAAATAAAGTACACTTAGTTCTGGGTATAAAAATGTTAACACCACCCCAAGGGCAGGGACTGTGCCACAACCCGACCTGCTGGACAGATCTCAGCGGGTCAGAGAAAGAATGGAACAGATCAGAGAAAATAAACAACCTTGAAAAGCAGAGCCGTGGAATCTCAACTTCTTCTTCGGTTGTGGGGCTGGGAAAAAAAAGACTCTTTAACACCTTGGGAGCCATTTCAAGCACAGACAACCCGAGACTGGGGTGTCCAGCAGGTGAAGGAGTTGGGGGTGTCAAAGGGAACTGGGGTTACTGGAGCTGGGATGGGGAGTGGCAAAGAAGAGGAAAGGGGTGAGGGAGTTTGAGGGTGTTTGGCTGGAATGGTGGGAGGTCAAGGGGATCTGTGGGGAGCAAGGGCTGTAGGAATGTCCCAGTAGATGGGAAGTCATGGACAATTAGAAAGGAAGTGAGGGTATTGAGGGACTGAAACAATAGCTGGGACTCATGGGGTTCTGGGGTGGCAAAGGGAATTGAGGATGTCACGTTGGGATGGACATTAGTGGGCAGGTAATGAGGGTGTCAGGATTGATTTTGAGGGTGTCATGGGGGATCCTGGCTAACTGGGGAGACTGTGAAGGTGGAAGAAGGATTGAGAGGGGAGAGGGAGGGATCACGGATTATTTCTGGGGGACTGAAGGGTGAGGAAGGGTTGGGGCTCAGTCCAGAGGGACTGGGTGGAGTGGGGAATCGGGGCGGGGAGGTGGATGTGTCAGCCGGG